>CM056600.1:40136766-40173890 GCA_029721355.1 Tegillarca granosa | reverse complement strand
TAGTTTACGGGTATTAGTAGTGTCGTAGTTTACAGTATTAGTAGTTGTCGTAGTTTACATTAAGTAGTTGTCGTAGTTACAGTTTTAGTAGTGTCGTAGTTTACAGTATTAGTAGTTATCGTAGTTATCAGTATTATAGTTGTCGTAGTTTACAGTATTAGTAGTTGTCGTAGTTTACAGTATAGGTAATTGTCGTAGTTTACAGTATTAGTAGTTGTCGTAATTTACAATATTAGTAGTTGACGTATTTTACAGTATTAGTAGTTATCGTAGTTATTAGTATTAGTAGTTGTCGTAGTTTACATTATAGTAGTTGTGGTAGATTACAATATTAGTATTTGCCGTAGTTTACAGTATAGGTAGTTGTCGTAGTTTACAGTAATAGTAGTTGTCGTAGTTTACAGTATTAGTAGTTTTCGTAGTTTACAGTATTAGTAATTGTCGTAGTTTACAGTGTTAGTAGTTGTCGTAGTTTACAGTATTAGTAGTTATCGTAGATACAGTATTAGTAGTTGTCGTAGTTTACAGTATAGGTAATTGTCGTAGTGTACAGTTTTAGTAGTTGTCGTAGTATACAGTATTAGTAGTTATCGTAGTTATCAGTATTAGTAGTTGTCGTAGTTTACAGTATTAGTAGTTGTCGTAGTTTACAGTATAGGTAATTGTCGTAGTTTACAGTATTAGTAGTTGTCGTAGTTTACAATATTAGTAGTTGACGTATTTTACAGTATAAGTAGTTATCGTAGTTATTAGTATTAGTAGTTGTCGTAGTTTACAGTATTAGTAGTTGTGGTAGATTACAATATTAGTATTTGCCGTAGTTTACAGTATAGGTAATTGTCGTAGTTTACAGTATTAGTAGTTGTCGTAGTTTACAATATTAGTAGTTGTAGTAGTTTACAGTATTAGTAGTTGTCGTAGTTTACTGTATTAGTAGTTGTCGTAGTTTACAGTGTTAGTAGTTGTCGTTGTTTACAGTATTAGTAGTTGTCGTAGTTTACAGTATAGGTAGTTGTCGTAGTTTACAGTAATAGTAGTTGTCGTAGTTTACAGTATAAGTAGTTGTCGTAGTTTACAGTATTAGTAGTTGTCTTAGTTTACAGTATTAGAAGTTGTCGTAGTTTACAGTATTAGAAGTTGTCGTAGTTTACAGTATAAGTAGTTGTCGTAGTTTACAGTATAAGTAGTTGTCGTAGTTTACAGTATTAGTAGTTGTCTTAGTTTACAGTATTAGAAGTTGTCGTAGTTTACAGTATTAGTAGTTATCGTAGTTTACAGTATAAGTAGTTGTCGTAGTTTACAGTATTAGTAGTTGTCGTAGTTTACAGTATTAGTAGTTGTCGTAGTTTACAGTATTAGTAGTTATCGTAGTTTACGGTATTAGTAGTTGTCGTAGTTACAGTATAAGTAGTTGTCGTAGTTTGCAGTACTAATAGTTGTCGTAGGTTACAGTATTAGTAGTTATCGTACTTTACAGTATTAGTAGTTGTCGTATGTTACAGTATTAGTAGTTGTCGTAGTTTACAATATTAGTATTTGTCGTAGGTTACAGTATAAGTAGTTATCGTAGTTTACAGTATAAGTAGTTGTCGTAGTTTGCAGTACTAATAGTTGTCGTAGGTTACAGTATTAGTAGTTGTCGTAGTTTACAGTATTAGTAGTTGTCGTATGTTACAGTATTAGTAGTTGTCGTAGTTTACAATATTAGTATTTGTCGTAGGTTACAGTTTAAGTAGTTAGCGTAGTTTACAGTATTTGTAGTTGTCGTAGTTTACAGTATTAGTAATTGTCGTAGTTTACGGTATTAGTAGTTGTCGTAGTTTACAGTATTAGTAATTGTCGTAGTTTACGGTATTAGTAGTTGTCGTAGTTTACAGTATTAGTAGTTATCGTAGTTTACGGTATTAGTAGTTGTCGTAGTTTACAGTATTAGTAGTTGTCGTAGTTTACAGTATAAGTAGTTGTCGTAGTTTACAGTATTAGTAGTTGTCGTAGTTTACAGTATAGTAGTTGTCGTAGTTTACAGTATTAGTAGTTATCGTAGTTTACAGTATTAGTAGTTGTCGTAGTTTACAGTATTCGTAGTTGTCGTAGTTTACAGTATAAGTAGTTATCGTAGTTTACAGTATTAGTAGTTGTCGTAGTTTACAGTATTAGAAGTTGTCGTAGTTTACAGTATTAGAAGTTGTCGTAGTTTACAGTATTAGTAGTTGTCGTAGTTTACAGTAATAGTAGTTATCGTAGTTTACAGTATAAGTAATTGTCGTAGTTTACAGTATTAGTAGTTATCGTAGTTTACTGTATAAGTAGTTGTCGTAGTTTACAGTAATAGTAGTTTTCGTAGTTTACAGTAATAGTAGTTGTCGTAGTTTACAGTATAAGTAGTTTTCGTAGTTTACAGTATTAGTAGTTGCCGTAGTTTACATTATTAATAGTTGTCGTAGTTTACAGTATAAGTAGTTATCGTAGTTTACAGTATTAGTAGTTGCCGTAGTTTACAGTATTAGTAGTTGTCGTAGTTTACAGTATTAGTAGTTGTCGTCGTAGTGTCACATGTTTTAAAACAGTTTATATAAATTTTATATTCACATGATTAAATGATGATAACACCCAATCTATGAGACTAAGAGACACAATAAAATGAACTAAATTAATTTTAGGGGAAAAAATGTAAAAGTACATTATAAGAACAACACTCTGTAAGAATGATTTTGTTTTTAAAAAATTTATCAAAAAAGTTATAGTAGAAGTCTTTATTATCTTTAGGCAGGTTGAAAGTGTTGAATGCATTGATGTTAATAGGTGTATGCAAGACCGGGTGTGAAAAGAATCTGAGTAGCACAATAGTCATGCCTATATATAAACTAAATGTAATATATTTGCATCGATTTTGTTGTAAATAAAATTATGGTTTCATGTTGACGTTAATGCCATGATTTTACATCATGTATCAAGTTTTATATTGATGTGATACCTGATGCTGTTAAAATAGCCACATAATTTCTAAAAACCAGAAGCCAATGTGTAAAATATATTCAAAAAGTAAAAAAAAAAATCCAATTGGAAATACAATATCTCGCAGCTTAAGTCGGCAAAAGTTTACAGATTAAAACACGAAATTGTATTCGTATTAAAACAGAAACGTGTCCGGATCGTTTTAACAACAGAAACGTGTCCGGATCGTTTTAACAACAGAAACGTGTCCGGATCGTAATAAAAAGGAATCATGCCCGGGGCATATTAACAACAAACGTGTCCGGAGCGAATTAACGACAAAAAAACGTTTTCGAATCGTATTAACAACATACATGTTCCGGATCGGATTAAAAAAAACAAGAAACATGACCGGAGTGTATTAACAACAGAAACGTATTCGGATCGTATTAACAAGAAGCAAGACCAGAGTGTATTAACAACAGAAACGTGTTCGGATCGTATTAACAAGAAACATGTCCGGATTGTATTTACAACAGAAACCTGTTCGGATCGTATTAACAGCAGAAACGTGACCGGAGTGTATTAACAACAGAAACGTTTTCGGTTCGTAGTAACAAGAAACATGCCCAGAGTGTATTAACAACAGAAACGTGTTTGGATCGTCATTAACAAGAAATATGTCCGAAGTGTATTAACAACAGAAACGTGTTCGGATCGTCCTTAACAAGAAACATGTCCAGAGTGTATTAACAACAGAAACGTATTCGGATCGTATTAACAAGAAGCAAGACCGGAGTGTATTAACAACAGAAACGTGTTCGGATCGTATTAACAAGAAACATGTCCGGATTGTATTTACAACAGAAACCTGTTCGGATCGTATTAACAGCAGAAACATGACCGGAGTGTATTAACAACAGAAACGTTTTCGGTTCGTAGTAACAAGAAACATGTCCAGAGTGTATTAACAACAGAAACGTGTTTGGATCGTCATTAACAAGAAATATGTCCGAAGTGTATTAACAACAGAAACCTGTTCGGATCGTCCTTAACAAGAAACATGTCCAGAGTGTATTAACAACAGAAACCTGTTCGGTTCGTATTAACAGTAGAAACGTGTTCAGATCGTATTAACAACAGAAACGTGTTGTGATCGTATTAACAAGAAACATGACCAGAGTGTATTAACAACAGAAACGTGTTTGGATCGTATTAACAACAGAAACGTGTTCAGATCGTATAAACAACAGAAACGTGTTAACAACAGAAACATGTTCGGATCGTTTTAACAAGAAACATGTCCGGAGTGTATTAATAACAGAAACCTGTTCGGATCGTATTAACAGCGGAAACATGACCGGAGTGTGTTAACAACAAACACGTGTTCGGATCGTATTAACAGCAGAAACGTGTTCGGATCGTATTAACAACAGAATCGTGTTCGGATTGTATTTACAAGAAACATGCCCGAAGTGTATTAACAACAGAAACGTATGTTCCGGATCGGATTAAAAAAACGAAACGTGTTCGAATCGTATTAACAAGAACCATGACCGGAGTGTATTAACAACAGAAACGTATTCGGATTGTATTAAAAAGAAACATGACCAGAGTGTATTAACAACAGAAACGTATTCGGATCGTCATTAACAAGAAGCAAGATCGGAGTGTATTAACAACAGAAACGTGTTCGGATCGTATTAACAAGAAACATGCCCGGAGTGTATTGACAACAGAAACGTGTTCGGATCGTCCTTAACAAGGACATGTCCGCATTGTATTAACAACAGAAACCTGTTCGGATCGTATTAACAGCAGAAACATGACCGAAGTGTGTTCAAAAACGGAAACGTGTTCGGATCGTTTTAACAAGAAACATCCCCAGAGTGTATTAACAACAGAAACGTGTTTGGATCGTATTAACATCAGAAACGTGTTAACAACAGAAACGTGTTCGGATCGTTTTAACAAGAAACATGTCTGGAGTGTATTAACAACAGAAACGTGTTCGGATCGTATTAACAGCAGAAACATGACCGGAGTGTATTAACAACAGTAACGTGTTCGGTTCGTGTTAACAGCAGAAACGTGTTCGGATCGTAGTAACAGCAGAAACGTGTTTAGATCGTATTAACAACAGACACGTGTTCGGATCGTATTAACAGCAGAAACGTGTTTGGATCGTATTAACAACAGAAACGTGTTCGGGTCGTATTAACAGCAGAAACGTGTTTAGATCGTATTAACAACAGACACGTGTTCGGATCGTATTAACAACAGACACGTGTTCGGATCGCATTAACAGCAGAAACGTGTTCGGATCGTATTAACAACAGAAACGTGTTCGGATTGTATTAAGAAGAAACATGCCCGGAGTGTATGAACAACAGAAACGCGTTAGGATCGTATTAACAAGAAACATGCCCGGAGTGTAAATACTAACAACAGAAACGTATTCGGATCGTATTAAAAACAAAAACGTGCCCGGGTCGTTTTAACAACAGAAACGTGTCCGGGATTTATTAACAACAGAAACGTGTACAGATCGTATTAACAACAGAAACGTGTTCAGATCGGTTTAACAAAAGAAACATGTTCAGATCGCATTAAAAACAAAAACGTGTCCGGATCGTTTTAACAACAGAAACGTGTCCGGGAAGTATTAACGACAGAGAGGTGTTCAGATCGTATTAAAAAAAGAAACGTGTCCGAATCGTATTAGCAACAGAAACGTTTCCGGGGTGAATTAACAGTAGAAATTAGTTCGAAGCGAATTAACAACAGAAACGTGACCCGACGGATCGTATTAACAACAGAAACGTGACCCGACGGATTGTACATGTATTTACAAAAAAAAATAATAAAAATAAAAATAATAATAAATAAATAAAATAAAATAAAATAAAATAAAATAAAATAAAATAAAATAAAATAAAATAAAATAAAATAAAATAAATAAATAAATAAATAAATAAATAACCAACCGTTTTCAAAGTGTATTAACAACAGAAACGTGTACTAATAGAAAATGGTAAGAAGAACAAATACCCGTAAACTTATAAGGCTTGATAGCATATAAGTAATCAATAATTACTACTAATAGGTCTCTGTCATTTAAACTTAATCAGTTCATTAGTCATAAAGTCTCTCGACTTTGGACGTACAACGGACGAAATAATCAATAATCATAACAGCGGTTAATGATATTACAAATATAGCACTTGATACAATATATTATAATTATTACATATTTTATCATAGCGAATGACAAAATCGTTCATCATATTTAAATTCATTAAAATATTCAACTGGTCTAAATGTCTGATTGGTCTAAAAACCGTACTTCTAATCAAATGATGATGATGATGATGATGATGATGATGATCATTATTATTATTATTAATTATATTTTTTTTTTTACTTTACATGCATTATTATATTAAATTCTTTAATCCTATTCTTCATTAAGCGGCTTCAAGTGCAGAGCAGCTGTATACTAAAAACGTGGATGAAATAATTAGCGATTTATTAGATTTGAGTTATCTCTCTTACATCAGGAGGCAATTAAAAAAGATAAGGTGCCCGTTGACCCGATTTGCTTTCCGTTGACGTCATAGAATAACATTTAATTAGGAAATCCGTTGGTAGTCGATATTTTTTATCCAAACATCGTCTCCAACACAATGTCATTTGATAAATTCTAGCGAAAAAGTCAGAAGTCAGGTACGGAAGCAAGGCTTAATTAGAATAACGGTTTTATTTTCCGTCAATAATTCATCAAACGGCTAATTTATCCTGTAGGAATTACCAGACGAAAACTAGGTCAGTAATGACGCAAATCAGACCGCATCACATGGATACAATATTTTCATGCGTTCGCGAAAGAAAATAGTATACATCTGATTGAAAATTGCCAATTATAGTACCTTGTATAGATTTTTCCAGTTGAGAATTTTAGTTTTAGTTTATTGATTTATCAATAATAAATATAATTTTGAAAAAGCGAATGTGTTTTAATTTACTGTATGCGTATAGATTTCCTTTAAGTCCATAACCCAAAAATACTCCAATGACTGTATTTTCCTTTCCTAAAATAGCCCGAGTCGGTGTATTAGTGACAGTCGCTAGCAAAAATAGAAACGGTAAGGTTATTTTTGTTCAGAATTGCTTCTATTCGGGTAAGAATGTTAAAGATATTTTTGATATCATATTTTAATCCCACGGAAGTGTAATAGAGTAGAACACGATTTAAGAGCACGCGTTTTTATCACAAATGATTACGAGTTTTTGACTTAAGCACGTTACACGCACATTGATATAATTTTAATCTTAATGTTTAATGACCTGTTTTAATCATATTAATTGTATAATGCGATATATTAAGATGTATGTGTTTAATTGCACTGAATTTAAGATTTACGCTTTTACAGGCACGGCTTTTGACGAGTTTTGGTTGTTTCATCTTTTTAATGAACATTTACCAACTTGACAACTAAAGAATCGTTTTAACACGAAAAGCCGAAATTTGTTAATTTATCCGCAAAAAGACGTCTTTGAAAGGTAAGTTTTAATTTGTGTATTATATGATGGCATGCAAGACGAACGTTATATTTTTTTAATTATTCAGTCCCCACAGTTAATAAAACTTAATTTTTTTTAAATCCAAAAGGAACTGAATTCCTTTGCGAGTGTTTTTTAATGATTAAATTGGATGTTGAATGAATTTGCGTCAGAAACGATCTGTTGTCAGGAGCAACAATTTTCCTAGGTAATATTTGTACCTTAAGGCCAATGTGTGAAATTACCAGCTAACAGCATGTAAAAATCAATTCTTATGACTTATATACATTTACAATAGATAATTAAATCAACCTTTTTTAAACTATTAATTATTAAAGTGCTGACTTCACAATATCATTATTATTTTTATTTTTATTATTATTATTATTATTATTATTATTATTATTATTATTATTATTATAATAATAATAATAATAATAATAATAATAATAATAATAATAATTATATCACTTCATACTGTGTATTTTAATGGTCTTAGTATTTGTTCATAATTTTTTGGAATTGTCTATTTTTTTTAGAACAGATATAGCTAATATTTTACCTCTGCTTATTAAATACTGTGATGTATACTGAAATCATTTAGTAGAGGTTCATTAAATCTTTCTCTAAGTTTTTATTTTAGAATTGGAAATCTTTTTCCTGTTTATACATGCTTCTTATGTTAGTTATCTTAGTAATACACACACACACACACACACACACACACACTGCCCAAATTGTCAAATTATACAAATTTCAAAGATCAGAAAAAAAGTACATGATGCAGTATATTAGATGTAGTAAGTCTTTATGACAAAAGTTAATTTTTGAACATTCCATTTGTTCTGTTATGCTGTAGTAAAATAAACAAATACAGTAGAGATTCATACTGTTATAATTTACACAAATTTAGACTTTTTCTGACAGCTATGTTTGTTTGTTTTTTTTTTTTTTGGATTGATAATATGTGTGGTTAAATCTCTAGATAATTGAGGCTCTGATACATGTTTGATGGATCAAAACCATAATCAACAATGTAGATTATCAACTTCAGTTTGATTGGAGATGTTTATCTAAGTGATTCACTGTGAAATGTTCAATATACCATATAATAGAATATAAGAAGATAAATCATAATACAACATGTACATGATGAAAGTTTAAACCACCAAGCACCATGACTTGGTAAAATGTCCAAAACAAAAAAAAAAAAAAAAAAAAAAAAAAAAAAAAAAAAAAAAAAAAAAAAAAAAACCACAAATTTTTAGACCACTGATCATCAAACTATACATATTGAATTGATATCACATACATTAATCATCCAATCAGGAACTGCTGAAAGACAAGCTACTTTGATCAAGCTTGATAAGTGTTGGAACCCCTACCTTCTATATTGTATCTCTTGTTAAAGTTTTTGAGGTTCATGATTCCCGTCTCAATATAACTATTGTTACTGTTTTTGAGGAGTGGAACAGTCAGTGTCTTCTCACTTTATTAAATCTACTGCTACATTAATATTAGGCTGGGACTATGCCAGAACCCTTCTTTCTTATAGGTAGAGTGCTTGTTCCGTTAGTGGGAGGTCATGAGTTCCAACCCTGGTCAGGTCTGACCCAAGACTTGAAAGTGGGTAGTGACTGCTCTTTCACTAAGCACTTGGCATTATGAAATGAAAGTCATGGTTCTTTCAGATGGGAACTTAAAATAAATGAGGTCCCATGTAACGGTAGGCTTGGCATGATAAAGAACCCTGCTGTATAATGCCATTAGGGCAAAGCTTAGGCAAAATTTCTGCACTTTCGCCTAGAGCTGGCAACGTCTTGATATAAGTGAAATTCTTGACTAGAAGTTAAACACCATTACTCAACTCCTTCTTTCTTATATTGTTATTTGCCTATCGTCTGGTTACCCTTAGAACCCTTAAACATGAGAAGTCTTTTTATTGTCTTGAACCCTCAAGAACTCTTTAATACTTGCTCATACTTGATAATGTTTGGTAACTTTTAGAACCCTAAAAAACTTAATCAATCTTGTCATGGCCATTAACATTGAAAATCTTTAGAACTTGCCCATGTTGAATACTGCCTGGTAATCTTGTAAATGGTTAGAATATACCTAATCATGTTGTGATACTGCCTGATTACCTTTGGAATGTTTGAATTATATATCCAATCATTTCCTCACATTGCCTGATAACCTTGAGAATGGTAGGAATATAATCAATCATATTGTGAAACTGCCTGGTAACCTTGAGAATGGTTGGAATATACCCAATCATATTGTAATACTGCTAATAACCTTGAGAATGATTGGAATATATTATATCCAATCATATTGTGATACTGCCTGGTCACCTTGGAAATGTTTGAATTATACATCCAATCCTTTCCTCATATTGCCTGATAACCTTGAGAATGGTTGGAATATACCCCTCATATTGTGATACTGCCTGATAACCTTGAGAATGGTTGGAATATACCCAATCATATTGTTTTACTGCTAATAACATTGAGAATGATTGGAATATATATCCGAACATATTGTGATACATGTACTGCCTGGTAATCTTGAGAATGGTTGGAATATACCCCCATCATATTGTGATACTGCCAAGTAACCTTGAGAATGGTTGTAATATACCTAATCATAATACTCTCTGGTAACTTTGGGACTACTGTAAAACCACAAATATTCATGGGGGATTATATTTTGTTATTTATGTGGGTTTCTGAAAACCACAAAATTAAATTTCATTGAAAAAATTTTAATTACCATAGCCCCCAATAGGATTCATTGTCTTAAAACTCAATTCGATGAAAATTTCTACCAACAGAATTTTCAAAAAAAGCCAGGAAATTTCAACTCAACGGATATTAATGTTTCTACAGTATTTCCTGTAACTTCCTTTTTACCATACAAATGATATGTTTTTTGTTTTTTATATGTTTTGCTTTGTAAGCAGTTTGTAAATACTTATCCTCTGTGATAGCCATCTCTATGTTGTTGTTTGTATACTATCAATTTGACATTGTTAGACATTAGTTTTAAAAGCTGTAAGATTTCTAGGAGTTCAGTCATACTCATTTGTATGGCATTTAAAGACAGTTTGACAGTTTGTCAAAAACATTTTGTTTTTTGGAAATTTTGAGTATCATATTTTACTATTCTCCCTCTCTTAATAATCTGATGCAAGTGTAAAGAGATTTACAGGTACTATTAATAACATGTAGGCTTCGGTATTTTAACATTGCCATCTAAATTAAGGGCTTATTCAGTAGCCTTCCATTGACCCAGCACAGGTTTGATTCTCGGTTTTATTTTTTTGATTGTTAACTGTACACTTCAACTTCCTACATGTTTCTCTGAATTTCGGGACATAAACGTGACTAGTTTCATTCAGCAATATTTCCTGTATATGAACTTCTACGGTAATTATGTCATAACATTACTAAAAATAACAATTAAATAGCACAGTAGATCTTAAGTTCGTTTGAACCCACATATTTTTTTTCTGCATTCAACTCCTACAAGCTGATGTTCGACAGATGCTTATAGGTGGGAACTTCTCCACACTCTTTTGTTGTCTTGTTCTTCTGTAAATGTGTATCTTATTTTTATTTCATGTCTACAAAACAGTAGATGACCAATGAAGCAGTCATTATATCTCAAACAAAAATATATATGTTACATCTTTTTTATTTGTATTTATATCATCAGTTATTTTCTAATTCACTTCCTGATTCCGTGAGTGTTTAACGGATGCTGCTGGGATGTAACACTTAAAACAGTGATGGTTAAGACTGATGTCATCCAAATTTTAATATTTTTAAAATATTCTTCCTCATGATTTTATTGAAGTTCAAAAGAAACAGGAATGTCTTAATTGATGTAATAAAAAAACATTTGACTTCTAATTTTTAAATACAAAATGTAGTTCTCTTGTATATATAAGTATCAGCATTTAATATAAAAGGGAGATAACTCAAAACTAGGCAATTGAATTATAGTTTGGCTATTTACTATTTAGTCAACCAAGTGTTAATTAAATTATTAATTTTTTATATCACACACACACACACACACACACACACACACACACACACACACACACACACACACACACACACATGCTTGCAGAGATTTTTCACTTCTTTGTATTGAGGAAGGGGTTTCAACCCCTACCAGGTCTGACCAAGAATTAAAAATAAGTAGTAACTCTTCTTTCACCAAGACTCGGCATTTAGAAATGAAGGTCATGGGGTCCTTTGGGGAAGACCTTTAAAACCAATAACCCAGTTCATGGCAGACATGACACACTAAAGAACCCTCCCTGCACAATTCCCTGGGCATACTGCAAAGGTCAAAATTTCAGCCATGTCACCTATAGCTGGTGATGTCTCGATATAGATAAAATATTCTTAACTGGGATGTAAAATCATATTCAATCAATCAGTCTGTTCATTTAGTCTGATTTAGAATGTTGAAGGGTCTGAAATACTTGGAGTAAATTATGAAGAGTAGAACATGAAAAACTTCAAAGGAATTAGCTTTTTAAAAACATCCTAAAATCTTAAAACCAAAAGTCTGAAGCAGTTTGAGTTTCACAGGTTATATGCACTATAATTGTAAATTTACCGTAAATATCTGACAAGAAAATTTTGTTCACATCTTTTAAAACATTACCTTTATTATAAGCATTGTCATAAACGTAAACAGCCCATTGGTGGATTCATTGGGGGGTAGCATTGCAGGGGTTGCTAACACCCCCCTTGAAAAAATCAAGAGAGAGAAAGAGAGAGAGAGAGAGAGAGAAAAGGTCCTTAGAAATATAAAAAAAATCATTTGTCATTTGGTGCTTTCCCATACCTGTTGAGGGCCTTTAGCAGCCCAAGACCTATCACAACTGGGGGCTTGAGCCTTAGCTACTCATGATATCTCATAATAAAATTCTCAACACCCCCCTTTTCATAAAATTCTGGATCCACCCTTGCAGTCTTAGTTGTATGGGTATTTATAATAAGGGGTACATTGTATTTGTCCCATATAAAGCATTATGTGACATGAATGAAGCTTATTTAAACTTGGTATTGTGAGGATTTATTTTGTAAAGAAAAGTCATAATATATGTCCTTCAAAATTAAACAAGAAAAATTAAAGAATTTTATGTTTTATTTACTTTTTGAAATAGTTGATCATAATTGACCTCTTTACTTGACTTTAGTAAAGTACAAACTTCTGTTAGATCAAAAGACTGTTCACTTTGTCTATTGTCTGTTGTATTTACTGGGAGTTAGTAAATATGTACCAGTATTCATCTGGGTGTTACCATAAGACCTTTGTGTATTCTGATAATATCAATTTGAAATTGTTTTAAATTTTCCTTGTGGAATTATATCTTCCACATATACTAGTATCTGATTTTCCTTGTGTATATGCATGTGGAATTATATCTTCTACATGTATGCGATTTTCCTTTTGTATATACATTTAACAAATATTTCATGGGGTTGCGGGCTATATCGCAGTTTATGGACCGGGCAGGCACCCCGAAAATATTATATGGACCGAAGCGAAGCTGAGGTCTATATTGTATTTTCGGGGTGCCTGCCCAATCCATAAACTGCGATATAGCCCGCAACCCCATGAAATATTTGTTATATTATACCGAATGGATACCATCTCAAAATAGGCATCAGCATTTTTTTGTTTGTTCAGTTTGTAAAAAAGTTTTAAGTTTGTTGCTAAAAAATGAAAAAAACTGGTTAGAGTTTAAATCTGGTTTGAAACCGGTTACATGAAAAAAATGGAAAGTTTTATAACCAATTATAAAACTGAAACTGGTTTAAGTGAAAAAAACGCCCCCCTAAACAGTCAATTTGGCAAAGTTGAAAATACAACTACAGTTAAGATTCAAAATGATTAAAAAGACAACACAAATTTGTCAAAATCAAGAAAAAACAAATAAAAATAGATTTGAAAATTTAACAAAAAAAAAGTAAGTCTTAAAAACAACTCTTTTTTAGCCAAACTTTATTTTAAAGTTTGCAATTTAAGGTTTTCCTGAATAAATTACAAAAAAGTGAATCCCATTTCCCTTGGAAGCATGTGTTAAAGCTGCATTAAGGTTATCAATTTTCTGAATTTTTTTTGATTTTCTAAAAATATATTTTTTTAAAAATAGATATCTTCTAACCACGATCCGTGACATTCATTTTCTAAAATTTCATTTCTTTTAGCTGTAAATAAACGGAATCCTCTGACCGGTTGGTCAGAGTTTTACGATGGTAATTATTAGCTTGGAGCATGCGCACGGATCATGTCGGATGTACGGAAAAACCCTAGAACCGAAAGTGAAACATAACAGATTACATTAATTGTCCTTCATTTATATCCGGATGTATTTGAAATGGTGTTTTGTATCCCTTCCTAAGTCACAAATGACAAATTCAACGAAGTTCTGTGTTTAATTTATCGTATTTCACCGTTTTGAAAGTTGTGTTTAAATTACCCGGGTTTTTGATGACGTAACCATGTTCTAATATTAGATCCTAAATGCTGCATCTCGCTGGGTAAATATTGTAATTTCTGCATTTATTCGAGCTTTTATCGTTGAACTAAATGTAACATTGTTCATTAGGAACATCATTAGTTAGATTAGCACCGTTTTAATTTTTTCTTTGGAAAACTTAATGCAGCTTTAAGGCTAAGGCTTTTGACTCATGATCAAAAGGTTGTGGAATCCACCTCCAGCTTTGCTTTTTGGGAGACAGCTCTATTTCACTAGGCTGATAATTGATGTGGATACTAGCTGAAATGACATTCTGTTCAATGGTGAATGCTTTAAATGTTGAAACAGGTACACATGTGTAGAACACTGGTCTGACAAGGCTATAGGCTTTGTACAGACATCAACTGTCTTATTAACAGAATGAAAACGAGCACCAATGTTGGCATTAAATGTTGTTTTCATCAGACCATTTGTACAAATAAGTTTTACTTTGACATGTTCAACCAGATTCATTCTTGAGTTAAACCTTTTCTCATTGAATAAAAGATATTGGAGCATTGGATGAGGTGATTTAATATTGTAGGAGCTTTGGATGAGGTGATTTAATATTGTAGGAGCTTTGGATGAGTTACTTTTTCAGGCCTATAAGATAGTCTATTGACAAGACTTCATAAACCACTAATGAGCATTAATAATGTTACATCATAATTGTTGTCATTATCAGAAGGAAAAGTGTCAAAAGTGACAAAAACTGCATGTTTGTCACTCGAAAATATACATGACTTGTCATGATTGAAGATTTATTTTCCCTGTCCCCTGTTCTCTATCTTTTTATCTGTTGAAGCTGCCTATTCATTCAAACTTATTACATATATATCTGAACTATCAATCTTGGCTTCAATCATCAGGGGGACATCTGAACATGATATCAACAGTCAGCTATTATACATTTCTGATGGTTGGAGCCTCGGTGGCTAAGAGGTCTAAAGCACACGTTTACATATCACAGCGACTCTCACCACCTGGGTTCAAATCCCAATCAGAACAGATTCTAGTGTGAGAAAGTTTGTCAGTTTGCTTTGATGGTCATTGGGTTTTTTCGGGCACTCTGGTTTCCTCCATCATTGCAGAACTGACCGCCTCGAAATAAGTGAAAGAATCTTGACTGGGACATAAAACACCATTACTCCACTCCACTCCACTCATTTCTAATGGTCATTGTATGGTCACTTAAAAAACACTGATTGACATACATGGCAGTTTTTATATTCTTTGGGTTTTTTTTTTTAAAATACTAGTAGACAGTATTGATATTTTTATACATACCTTGGAAATCAATTTGTTAACCATTTTAAGATTTTTTTCAACATACCAAAGATTTATTTTTCATAAAAATGACAGTTAAATTACCTGCATGTACATGTAATAATTAAGACAAATATGTATGTGACTGCAGTTTATGTTGATAACCTTATACTGGTAATAATCTACCTCCGATTTAAACCAAATTAATTACAAAATGACTTACGATATGTCATACCTTAGATCGGAAATTCAACATGGCTTCCAGTGTTAAAGTTGCAGGTCAGTATTTACATTTTTTGAGAGTCTAGATATTAAACAAATTAGGCTTTATTTTAGTTCACTAAATGTGAGAACTTTTGATATGGTTTTTGTACACATAGCTTAAATTGTCATAATAGTTCAGGGTATAATCATTTTTCTCATTTTGTCCCTGTTTCAAGCAAATATTGTCTATAACTTTGTTGATTTTAATCTGGACAATTTTTGTTTATAAGAAATCAATATTAGTTGCCGTCCTGTTTTAAATGCAAGAATTTTTGAAAAATAATATAAAGTTGAATGGTGGAGAATATTTGAGGTCAGTTGTCCTTGATATGAAAAACAGTTTTTAAATTACTGTTTAGTTGTATTTAGTTTTTAGCCAATTTCCTTCTTTTTTTTTTTTTTTTTTTTGATTAAGTTGTTCATTAGGTGATTGATGGATTATCCCTCCCAGAGCTGTCATTTAACACAAAATATTATATGATATCACAGCATGTAAAAGCAAATGCATGTCTTGCAGATAGTTTCAAAACCTGTTTATTAATCTTAACAGATGACCAATACACAACAGTAAACATTTCTGATAATAAAAAGTGACCATTAAGTGCCCACAAGATTGACATGATATCTGTTTTATGTAGACAGATAAGGTCATTATATGTCCTCAAGTGACCATTTAGAAGGACATGTTTCAACTATGCATGAGTAATCAAGTGGTCATTTTCACCTGAGAAGTTTTAAATTAGGTCAAATATTGAATGCCTCTTTTTATCATACTTTGTTACAAGGTCAGCTGTTTTAATTGATTTCATCAGTAAATTTTAAGTATAAAAGTGCAAGTGGTCAGTTTGACCTGAAGTTTAAAATTAGGTCAAATATTGAAGGTATAATTACCTAAAGTTTAAAATTAGGTCAAATGTTGAAGGTATAATTACTAAATTGCAATTTTATGTTGTAAGGTCATGTGTTACTAATTAATTTCCTCGTTAAAGATGTAATGTGCAAGTTGTTAAATTTACCTGAAAGATTTATGGTAAAATAAGATATAAGTAATACATTTTAAACCTCTTTTTTATATCATTTTTTATAACAAATTTCAGAAAAAAATATTTGTTATGATTATTAATTTTATTGTTAAAGGAGTGAGTATTTGTTAAGGAGTTTATTTTGTGATTTTGTTAAAAAGTGCATACCGGTATATGTATTTTAACCAGTAGAACATTTATATCATAGTTAATGTCATTTAACTTATATTTAGATGTTACCTGCTATTAATAAGTTGTAGAATGTTATATGTATTAAATGTGTAAGTGAATCATGAGGATTTTGGGACACAGGTCAGAATTAAAGTGGCCAATTTTATTTTTCTGTTTAAAGTTTTTCACCATAAATGAAAGATGAATTGTATTCTGATATGTTCTAGAAAACTTTTGCTTACATTTTTTTTTTTTTTTTTAAAAAACTTATTGTTGATCTTGATGATAAGTCATTGGTTATTGATGATGTGCTTTTTTTTGAAAAATCATTTTTATGGTTATTGTTTCATTACCGACAAAAGCACAGTAATTATAATGGTATTTGAAATCAGGTATACAGGATATAGATACCATTCTTCCTACTACAGTTGGGTGCAACAAAAGCACAGCGATTAATTGAAATCAGGTATTCGAGATATATATATATATATATAGCATTCTTGCTACAGTTGGTTGTTTGAATTGACCATCTGACACTTGACCTAGCTACATTTCATTTCCGAGAGATTTTGTAAATGATGTAAGATTTGTTATTTTGTTTCTCACATTCACAAATATATTTTATTTTAATTTGCATATTACTTTGTAAGATAGTTTGTAATTGTCTGCATTTTTGTGTATTTATTAATTTTTTTTCTATTTGATGAATATGTGACAAAAAAGAATGAAAAGTCAACAGAACCTTGTTTCTGAACTGAGGATTTTTTTCAGATAAGTCATGTTATGTATTTAGTTTACCCTGGTTAATTAACAAAAATTATAATTGGTATGTCCTTCTGGTGTTGTTCAGTTTTGACAATTATTCAGTATCCTTAGTTCAGTTTTCACATTCTGCTATATATCTCATATATTTTTGGATAACTTTAGTAATGGAACAACCATAGTTTTGTTCCAATGACCTTGTAACATTTTTACATGTTATCTGTACTATGTAATGACTATTTGTCACCCGACTGTAATCACAAAAACATATAACTCTACTCACCGACTAGACAGTCATGAGCTGACAGGCACATAAAGTAAAGAAAGTTTTTACATCAAGAAATGTAAGATTGTGACAACGTTTTTATATCTTTATTTTTAAGTTGAGGTCTTCCTATGAATAAGTCCGCTGGAATTTTAGAATTTCCTGTAATTCTCTTTAGATCCAGCAATCCATATCTGGATTGGCAGTCTGGAATGCTTCCTGTACTGGAAGTACATTTAAAGTACAATTAAAAATAAAGTAATGTCCGACACAAAAGAAATCCTCTCAGATTTAAAATTTGAAATCAGAATGACTTTAATGTTGGATACTGATTGTATATTGTAAATCAATAATTTGAATGTAAAAACTCTTTGTACATTGTAATTCAGAATAGTTTGAATGTGGATAATGTGTGTACATTGTAAATCAAAATAACTTGAATGTGGATAATGTGTGTACAGTGTAAATGAGAATGACTTGAATGTGGATATGGCTGTGTACATTGTATATCAGAATGGCTTGAATGTGGATAATGTGTGTACATTGTTAATCAGAATGACTTGAATGTGGATAATGTGTGTACATTGTTAATCAGAATGACTTGAATGTGGATAATGTGTGTACATGGTAAATCAGAATGACTTGAATGTGGATAATGTGTGTACTTTGTAAATCAGAATGACTCTAATGTGGATAATGTGTGCACTTTGTAAATCAGAATGACTTGAATGTGGATAATGTGTGTACTTTGTATATCAGAATGGCTTGAATGTGGATAATGTGTGTACATTGTATATCAGAATGGCTTGAATGTGGATAATGTGTGTATATTGTTAATCAGAATAACTTGAATGTAGATAATGTGTGTACATGGTAAATCAGAATGACTTGAATGTGGATAATGTGTGCACTTTGTAAATCAAAATGACTTGAATGTGGATAATATGTGTACATTGTATATCAGAATGGCTTGAATGTGGATAATGTGTGTACATTGTATATCAGAATGGCTTGAATGTGGATAATGTGTGAATATTGTTAATCAGAATGACTTGAATGTGGATAATGTGTGTACTTTGTAAATCAGTATGTTTTATATGTGGATAATGTGTGTATATTGTTAATCAGAATGACTTGATTGGGATAATGTGTGTACTTTGTAAATCAGTATGTTTTATATGTGGATAATGTGTGTATATTGTTAATCAGAATGACTTGATTGGGATATGTGTGTATTTGTAAATCAGTATGTTTTATATGTGGATAATGTGTGTATATTGTTAATCAGAATGACTTGATTGGGATAATGTGTGTACTTTGTAAATCAGTATGTTTTATATGTGGATAATGTGTGTATATTGTTAATCAGAATGACTTGATTGGGATAATGTGTGTACTTTGTAAATCAGTATGTTTATATGTGGATAATGTGTGTATATTGTTAATCAGAATGACTTGATTGGGATAATGTGTGTATTTTGTAAATCAGTATGTTTTATATGTGGATAATGTGTGTATATTGTTAATCAGAATGACTTGATTGGGATAATGTGTGTATTTTGTAAATCAGTATGTTTTATATGTGGATAATGTGTGTATATTGTTAATCAGAATGACTTGATTGGGATAATGTGTGGTATTTTGTAAATCAGTATGTTTTATATGTGGATAATGTGTGTACTTTGTAAATCAGTATGTGTTATTGTGGATATGTGTGTATTTTGTAAATCAGTATGTTTTATATGTGGATAATGTGTGTATTTTGTAAATCAGTAATGTTTTATATGTGATAAGTGTGTGTATTTTGTAAATCAGTAGGTTTTATATGTGGATAATGTGTGTACTTTGTAAATCAGTATGTTTTATATGTGGATAATGGTGTATTTTGTAAATCAGTATGTTTTATATGTGGATAATGTGGTTATTTTGTCAAATCAGTATGTTTTATATGTGGATAATGTGTGTATTTGTAAATCAGTATGTTTTATATGTGGATAATGTGTGTACTTTGTAAATCAGTATGTTTATATGTGGATATGTGTGTATTTTGTAAATCAGTATGTTTTATATGTGGATAATGTGTGTACTTTGTAAATCAGTATGTTTATATGTGGATAATGTGTGTACTTTGTAAATCAGTATGTTTTATATGTGGATAATGTGTGTATTTTGTAAATCAGTATGTTTTATATGTGGATAATGTGTGTACTTTGTAAATCAGTATGTTTTATATGTGGATAATGTGTGTACTTTGTAAATCAGTATGTTTATATGTGGATAATGTGTGTACTTTGTAAATCAGTATGTTTTATATGTGGATAATGTGTGTACTTTGTAAATCAGTATGTTTTATATGTGGATAATGTGTGTACTTTGTAAATCAGTATGTTTTATATGTGGATAATGTGTGTATTTTGTAAATCAGTATGTTTTATATGTGGATAATGTGTGTACTTTGTAAATCAGTATGTTTTATATGTGGATAATGTGTGTACTTTGTAAATCAGTATGTTTTATATGTGGATAATGTGTGTACTTTGTAAATCAGTATGTTTTATATGTGGATAATGTGTGTACTTTGTAAATCAGTATGTTTTATATGTGGATAATGTGTGTACTTTGTAAATCAGTATGTTTTATATGTGGATAATGTGTGTACTTTGTAAATCAGTATGTTTTATATGTGGATAATGTGTGTACTTTGTAAATCAGTATGTTTTATATGTGGATAATGTGTACTTTGTAAATCAGTATGTTTTATATGTGGATAATGTGTGTATATTGTTAATCAGAATGACTTGATTGGGATAATGTGTGTACTTTGTAAATCAGTATGTTTTATATGTGGATAATGTGTACTTTGTAAATCAGTATGTTTATGTGGATAATGTGTACTTTGTAAATCAGTATGTTTTTATATGTGGATAATGTGTTACTTGTAAATCAGTATGTTTTATATGTGGATAATGTGTGTACTTTGTAAATCAGTATGTTTTATATGTGGATAATGTGTGTACTTTGTAAATCAGTATGTTTTATATGTGGATAATGTGTGTATATTGTTAATCATAATGACTTGATTGGGATAATGTGTGTACTTTGTAAATCAGTATGTTTTATATGTGGATAATGTGTGTATTTTGTAAATCAGTATGTTTTATATGTGGATAATGTGTGTATTTTGTAAATCAGTATGTTTTATATGTGGATATGGCTGTGTACATTGTAAATCTGAATAAATTCACTATGGCCACTGTTTGTTTATTGTAAATCAGAATGATTTGAATGTGGATATTGCTTGTACATTGAAAATCAGAATGACATGAACGTGAGTACTGCCTGTGCATTGTAATTCTGACCGACTTCAATGTAGAAACTTTTCGAACATGATAAATTTGAATGACTTGAATGTTGATACTGTTTTTACATGTACATTAGTATGATTGAATGTGGGCATTGTATGTACATGTTAAATTGATATGACTTGAATGGGGATACTGTTTATATATTGTAAATCTAAATGACGTGAATGTGGTTTTTTCAGACAACTGTTATATCTGTTTTTTTTCAGACAACTGTTATATCTGTTTTTTGTTTGTTTTTTTTTTTTTTTTTGGTTTTTTTTTTTTTTTCAGACAACTGTTATATCTGGGTTTTTTTTTCAGACAACTGTTATATCTGGTTTTTTTCCAGACAACTGTTATATCTGGGTTTTTTTCAGACAACTGTTATATCTGTTTTTTTTTTCAGACAACTGTTATATATGGGTTTTTTTTCAGACAACTATTATATCTGGTTTTTTTTCAGACAACTGTTACATCTGTTTTGGTTTCTTTTGTTTGTCATTGGGTGTTCTTGAACTGGCCATTGTCTAAACACATTTTTTTAATCAACAAAATTCTTTTTTTTTTTTTTTTTTTTTTTTTTGTTTCAATAAAGTCATTGTGTTAAATTTATGATCTAACTTTATGCATGTTTTCTTGCGATACCAAATGTATTGCAATGCTAATTTTCTAAATGAATAAGGTTGCATGAACGCATATGCTAAAATTTTTGTGTGTGACTATTTATGGTAATAATATTATTATTCCAGTATGAAACCAAAAAAAATGTTGATCATTTATATATAGAAGTTTGATCATTCATATATACATTAAAGTCTTGTTTCTAGGATTGTCCATGAATCCCACAAAATTAATGTCAAACTCCTATTCAAGATCACACTTAGTTAATTGTTAGACATCATGAACATTTTTATAAATGGCTGAAGAATTGGTAAATTTCCCAACCTTTTAGCCCATGTTTAATATTTATCTTTGGAAATTTATAGTGTCAAATAGCTCCAAAATGTCTGAAATTTCAAAATTCTATTTTTTTTTTTTTTTTTTTTGGTGAGTTACTTTTTTTATGGCTTTTGCACACACCCCCCCCCCCCTCATTTATAGGAACTTTCTATCATTCTATCATTATTGATTGTTGTAATTTGAACATCCCATACAAAATATTGTTTGCCATTTATCCTTTACATGAAACTGGTTTCGACCTGACAAATTAATTTTTCATTAGTAACTGAAGCCCAGGCCAAAAAAAAAAAAAAAAAAAAAAAAAACAACTTTCTAACATTATTATCAAAAAAAAAAAAAAAAAAAAAAAAAAAAAAAAAAAAAAAAAAAAAAAAAAAAAAACAACTTTCTAACATTATTATCAAGTACAGTGTTTACTACTAATTGTGATGTCATAAATAGATTTGCAACTAAGTTGTCAGGGAATTCTTGTCTAGTGGAACTCTTTTTTGTTAAAAGTACATTTGTTGTTGATTGTTGATGATTGTAAAAAACAAATTGGATGAGGTAACACTATAGGAAACTTGCAAATGGCAAATGTTGTTTTTTGTTTGTATATCTGTTTTGTTTTGTTTTTGTTTTTTTTTTCTTTTTTTTTTCTTTTTTTTTTTTTTTTTTTTTTTTTTTTTTTTTTTTTTTTTTTTTCTTTTTTTTTTTGTCAGTCTAAATCCTATTGAATGAAGCCCTACCTATCTTCACTGACATTCTTTTTCCAATATCTTGCAAAAAAAATAGAATGATTTTGAAGGGAGGTATAAAATTTTTACAAGTACATGTGCTCTGATCACTGAAAAAAAAATTGAATGAAAGTAATAAAACTGCTAACTATGTCTTAGAGTTTTAACTGATATGCATACAGTACATGTGCTATGTTTCAGAAATGTCAAATGATACTGCATTTGGAATGTCTGATCAATAACGCAAAGTATTTATTGGAATTATTAATTTTTGTTATGTAAAGAGTTAAAAAAAAAAAAGCAAAAATAAATGTGCACGAGTAAACTTGATCAATTGATTTTAGTTTTATGGTCTTCATTAATGATTATTGGTTAATATTGATAACGTAAATTTGTAATTTGTTAAAGCATATGGTGTAACTTTGATGAGGTAAATATTAGACATAATGTTTTGTAACAATATACATGTTTCTTCTCACAGGTTTTGAATGTCTCATCTTCCAAAGTCCTATTTTCCTGTTTGTTCTTCATCAAGCCTCTGTCCATGTATTGCCAAAATACTTTCATAATGCCAATAATTGACTGCATACAGTGGTGAAAAATAAAAGTTTCTTTTTATGTTTACCGTATTTCACATTTATTTTCCAATCAGTGAAATGCATGTATCAAACACATATGTATATCTCTATAAAGCATAATAATGATGGTCTTAATATAACACATTGTGACATGGCAGTAAGGTTTGTGATTAGATTCCAAAAACTAAACTGAAAAGCACTTTATGAAAGGTTAATGAAGACAGGTTTAACTTAATTTCTTTCTTTTACTTCCTTTAAATTTTTTTAGGTATTGGTTGTAAGAAATTTTTTAGATTTAACTGCTTATAAGATGAAAAGTTTGTGTCATCCTATGGGAATTGTTCAGGTGTTAATTTTTACATTTAATGTATGGCTGATATTATTTAGTTTGTAATGTCATTATTTATTAAGTTAAAATTTTATTCAGTATTTATATTTGGTTTGCATTCGATGCATTTAACATGTCTCATAAATACACTATAAATACATGCAGGATTTTATTTATTTTTTATTTATTTATTTATTTATTTATTTATTTATTTATTTATTTATTTATTTTTTTTTTTTTTAGGACCAAGAGTTTAAATATAATTAATTTGGTGTTTTTTAATCTTATTTTTGTTATTTTAATTTTGTTAAATTTGATTTTTATTTTATTAGAAAATTAATAAATTTTAGTGTAAGACCTATGTCCAACATACTTTTGATAAACAGATTTAAGCTTTAAACTCATAGAGCTGTTAATAAAAGAAAATGGTTACTTGTACAATTGTTTGGCTTCATCTTTGAGTTGAGGAGGTACATTCAGAATGGAGTCTTTTATTTCTGATATGCTATACTACTAAAGTTTTGATAGGCACTGATCTGGTTAGACTCAAGATCTACTTCTTAAAAAGACAAATGGCCCTGTCACATAAAGGTTACTCTTACACATCCCTCTTTCTGTAGAGCTTTGCTCACTCTCTATTAAGGTTACTCTCCCATCTCCATTTCTCTAACATCTCCATTCCTCACCCACCTCCATCCCTCTCCCCTACATTCCTCTCCCCTACATTCCTCACCCACCTCCATCCCTCTCCCCTACATCCCTCTCCCCTACATTCCTCACCCACCTCCATCCCTCTCCCCTACATTCCTCTCTCTCCTCCGTTCCTCTCCCTCCTCCATTCCTCTCCCACCTCCATCCCTCTCCTCTTCCATTTCTCTCCCACCTCCATTCCTCTCCCAGCTCCATTCCTCTCCCACCCCCATTCCTCTCTCATCTTTATTCCTCTCTCATCTCCATTCCTCTCCCAGCTCCATTCCTCTCTCATCTCCATTCCTCTCTCATCTCCATTCCTCTCTCATCTCCATTCCTCTCCCAGCTCCATTCATCTCCCTCCTCTATTCCTCTGCCTCCTCCATTCCTCTCCCACCTCCATCCCTCTCCTCTTCCATTTCTCTACCACCCCCTTTCCTCTCCCATCTTCATTCCTCTCTCATCTCCATTCCTCTCCCACCTCCATTCCTCTCCCTCTTCATTCCTCTCCCTCCTCCATTCCTCTCCTCCTCCATTCCTCTCCACCTCCATCCCTCTCCTCTTCCATTCCTCTCCCACCTCCATTCTTCTCCCACCCCCTTTCCTCTCCCATCTTCATTCCTCTCTCATCTCCATTCCTCTCCTAGCTCCATTCATCTCCCTCCTCCATTCCTCTCCCACCTCCATTCCTCTCCCACCCCCTTTCCTCTCCCATCTTCATTCCTCTAACATCTCCATTCCTCTCCCACCTCCATCCCTCTCCTCTTCCATTCCTCTCCCACCTCCATTCCTCTCCCACCTCCATCCCTCTCCCACCCCCTTTCCTCTCCCATCTTCATTCCTCTAACATCTCCATTCCTCTCCCACCTCCATCCCTCTCCTCTTCCATTCCTCTCCCACCTCCATTCCTCTCCCTCCTCCATTCCTCTCCCACCCCCTTTCCTCTCCCATCTTCATTCCTCTCTCATCTCCATTCCTCTCCTAGCTCCATTCATCTCCCTCCTCCATTCCTCTCCCACCTCCATTCCTCTCCCTCTTCATTTCTCTCCCTCCTTGAAATGGTCCCATCCACTCCCCATTCTGAAAGGTAACTTTTCCACTTCTCTCCTTCTGTAGAGGTTTAACAAGGACCCTTCATAAAGGTAACTCCCCCACCTCCCTCTTTTTTATGGAGATTTTACAATAGCCGCGATCCACTCTCCATAGGAATGATGATATGACCTAGACATAATGTGGAGAGCATACTGTTTTATTCATGACATATTAGTATCTATAAATTAATTGTTATTAATGACAGTAAAAAAACACTTGTCACTCAATTAGTCAATCACAAAAATAGGTGTTAAATGGTTATTCAAAATTATGATGGACAATAATTAATATAACAGGTATTTATATAAAATATTAAGCCATAATGAGTGAGTTGGTCAATATGTCAGGTTGATATTCTGTTGTATTTAAGTAGGCATCTTAGATATAAGATCTTGATAATTTTTATGATTTATGCTAGGTATTCTGTTTATCAATTTATCTTCATTGTAAATTTTGTGTATTGCCTATAATTTCTGGACAAACTGTCTCCATGGTCAGCCATGTAAAACATTTTATGACCATATTGTTGTTATGGTCAGTATTGGTCAGTCAGGCAAGCAAGGTCAAAGGCAATGCACCTTTAAGTCGTAAGTAAATTGATTAATTTGTGGACATCTATTTAGGTGACATGTGGGCTAGAGACTTTAGGGCCATCCTGATTGACCTAATTACTGCCACCTTTTTTTCTACTGATGCATGCTTTTTCACACCTTTTTGAAGTTTTTGGTACAAATTAATTTATTACCTGTCCAGCTGTATCTTCATTTTTCAAGTCTCTAAGATTCATAAATAAAATTGGGTCTTGTAAATGTCAGAAAACAGAAAAACACCCTTTTGTATCAAATACAGCATGAAGTTAAAATCATCATTTATCACTACCAATTATTGAGTCAGATTTTGCTGCTATTAAGGGGTTTTTGAATACTTATAAAGAAAATGTAAAAATAAAAATTAGACATATTGGATTTCAAAACACTTTGGTGAGGTTTCAAAATGATTGAGTGTTAGGGATGGAATAAATCTATTTAGAGTCATTTTTTTAAATTTATACAAAAAGTACCTAAATTTGAATTATGTTTTCAGATCTCTGATACATAATGTCCTAAATAAGTCAAGTTAGAAATCATCGATTCATTCATTTGCATGTTTGAGGTTCAGTTTTCACATGCTTTCAATGTACCATGTATATATTTTTCATTAGATGGACAATTTGATTCATAGTTGGTAAAACCTGTTTCTCTTTGTTTGCTTATTATTACAGAAACTAGGATAATCACTGACCTGAAAAGCCTATAAACTCAAAATTAATTTGATGGCCTCATTGGCCAAGTGGTCTTAGTGGCATGCACTTATGTTTCATAGTGATATTCACCTCTAGATTCAAAACCCATTTGGCCAAGTGATCTAAAGCATGCACACACGCTTCATGGTGACTCTCACCCCTAAATTCAAATCCCATTGGAGCAGATCCTAGTATTTCCGGTAGAAAGCTTGTCAGTATAGTATGCTTGTTGAAGGTTGGTGGATAGAATCCCGACTGAGGCATAAACCACTATTTCTCTACTTCACTCAAAATTAGAGAATCTTGTCTAGAGGCTAAACCATTTTTACTCCACTTATCATTCCCATGTTCTATTATAAGAAAAATTCAAAGTGTAGTTTTGAAAAAGGCACAAAAAATAATGTTAGAACTGGAGATTCCATTTTTCTCAATCTAAAATTAGGATAAAAATTCAACCTGGACAATGATATTAATTAAAAGTGTCTAAATTTTTAAAGTAAAACTTCAGTATATTCATGTTTCATTTGACCAGGTAACACCTTGTCAGGTTAAACCTTTACATTTATTTGAAGTGTCCATGTATAAATTGATTATTAGGAAACACAAGTTATAAATGCCAGGTACCTTTTGTATTAAGATCACCTGTTTAGATCTGACAGGTAACATATCACCTGTTATAAATATTAGTTTAGCTCTGTAAGGTACCTTGTGTATTAAGATCACCTGTTTAGATCTGACAGGTAACATATCACCTGTTACAAATGTTAGTTTAGCCTTGTAAGATACCTTGTGTATTAAGATCACCTGTTCAGGTCTGACAGGTAATATATCACCTATTACAAATCTAAGTTCAACCCTGTAAGATACCTTATGTATTAAGATCACCTGTTCAGGTCTGACAGGTAACATATCACCTATTACAAATCTTGGTTCAACCCTGTAAGACATCTTGTGTATTAAGATCACCTGTTGAGGTCTGACAGGTAACATATCACCTGTTACAAATGTTGATTTAACCCTGTAAGATATCTTGTGTATTAAGATCACTTGTTGAGGTCTGACACTGGTAACATATCACCTATTACAAATCTGAGTTCAACCCTGTAAGACATCTTGTGTATTAAGATCACCTGTTGAGGTCTGACAGGTAACATAACACCTGTTACAAATGTTGATTTAACCCTGTAAGATATCTTGTGTATTAAGATCACCTGTTAAGGTCTGACAGGTAACATATCACCTGTTACAAATCTTGGTTCAACCCTGTAAGATATCTTGTGTATTAAGATCACCTGTTATGGCCAGACATGTTATAAATAATTTAACCCTGTCAGGTACCTTGTGTATTAAGGTCACCTTTTTAGGGCTGACAGGTAACATATCACCTGTTATAAATGTTTGTTTAGCCCTGTTAGGTACCTTGTGTATTAAGATCACCTGTTGAGGTCTGACAGGTAACATATCACCTGTTACAAATGTTGATTTAACCCTGTCAGGTACCTGTAGGTATTTATGAAGCTGTAAATAATACTAGTAGAAGTGACAGTTTGAGACATTATATGATATGTTAAATTGTTTATCTTTCACTCAATAGCTTGTAAAACTTCTCCTTAGCTCCACTTTACAACCAGATCAGCTGATTTCTCAAGACTTTATACCTGTCATGAAATTAATACCTGAGATGTCACTTTGTCAGGTAAATATGATATACTGGTATATATATGTATGTATGTATATGTTGAATCAATTTTATGTAGAAAATTTTCATGATTTAAGTTCTTAATTTCATAGGAAACATAACCTAATTTATACTCTTTTATTGTTCAATAGAAACAGTTAATTATGATAATAGCTTTTAAAGTACATTTTGTTCATTTTTATTTGAAGTTTGTTTGTGAACGGACTTGATAAATGAATCAAATCAGTAGTATATTATCTGAGAAAAACTGTGAACCATCAGAAAAACTGAAACATTTGAAAAACTGAACCATCAGAAAAACTGAAACATTTGAGTAAACTGTGAATAAAATTTGAGTAATCTGAGTAAATTTTTAAGGATTTTGAGTAGATTTTGATCCATCTGAATAAACTGATCCATCTGAATTAACTGATCCATCTGAATAAACTGAACCATCTAAATTAACTGTGAACTATTTTGTTAAATTGTGAACGATCTGAGTAAATTATGAACCATCTAAGTAAATTGTGAACTTTTTAGGTAAATTGTGAACCATCTAGGTAAAACTTTGAAACATCTGGGTAAATTGGGACCATCTATGTTAACTGAAACCATCTGAGTAATCTTTGAATTATATAGGTGAATTGGGAACCATTTAAGGGTTTTTGAACCATCTGAATAAACTGAACTGTTTGGGTTAATTGTAAACCATCTGAAGAAACTGCATAGGTAAACTGAACTATCTAAGTAAATATTGTGAACCATCTAAGTAAATTGTGAACCATCTAAGTAAATTGTGAACTATTTAGATAAACTGTGAGTCATCTTGTGTAAATTGTGAACCTGTTGAGTAAACTGTAAGCCATCTTGTGTAAACTGTGAACCTTTTGAGTAAAATGTGAGGTATCATGTGTAAACTGTGAACCTATTGAGTAAACAGAGCTTGCTTGTGTAAACTGTAAACCTATTAAGTAAACTGTGAGCCATCTTGTGTAAACTGTGAACCTATTGAGTAAACCGTGAACTATCTTGTGTAAACTGTGAACCTATTGAGTAAACTGTGAACTATCTTTTGTAAACTGTGAACCTATTGAGTAAACTGAGCTATCTTGTGAAAACTGTAAATGTATTGAGTAAATTGGGAACGTTCTTGTTTAAACTGTAAACCTATTGAGTAAACTGAAATACCAGAAAGGCTCAGTGATTGTTTTGTTGAAGCATTAGTTTTTCTTATGATGATTTTTTTTATTAATAAAAATAAAATTTTATATGATACTTGTTTCTACAATTTTTCAAATTGTTTCTATTATACAGAGAATGTATAAAGCATTGATATAATGTGCTGAATGCTTTTTATTTTATATTTCATTTTTTGTCTGTTTATCAAAAACATTGATGTATATGATGTAAAAGATACTATAGTGATACTATGGGAAACAATAAATATAATGGTATGACTATCTCGTAAATCAAAAACATTGTGGTATACACGTTAAGAAGCCAATATGTCACATTACGAAACTTGAAGAATCGGTATCATGGTATCGTTTTATGATTTTTCTAGCGGTTAAAAGCTGCAATAATGCTGATATGGCTCTTAACAAAACCTCACACACTCACTCATTTTATGATTTGATTTTCACATCAATTTTGAAGACTTCTTTTTTTCATGTTTGGAGGTTTCCACACTGGCAGTTTTGACATCAGAAAACAAGCATTGCAGTCAATATGTCAGTTTGTCAATAGGATCATCAGCCTAATAACAGAAATGGTGTATAACTATTGTTTCCAATAGGTACAGAATATGTTTATATTGCATATTTGAAAAACAATGATTTTTTAAACAGTTGTTTCCGATGCATACAGAATCAGTTCATATTGCATATTCGAAAAATGTTTTTGTTGAACAATTGTTTCCAATGGAAACGAAATATGCGTGTATAGTATTTTTCAAAATTGATATTTTTTTTACCTGAAATTCAGTTTTTTCATATTATTCTGCACAAAAGGTAAAAGATATGTATAATGTCTTGCACTGTTGATTCCATTGTTTTTCAGACAACAAAAATCATATTTATTTGAGTACTGAGCTTATAAATAAAAAAAATCTATATTTCAAAATGATTGTGGTTTTCAGTTACCTTATCAATCTGAATATTAGAAATATTGATAACATCTTTGAGTTTTAATGAAAAAAAAAACTGTTGCAAATTGAATTTGGTTGTAAACATGACTTATTAACATAGTTTTAGAAGACAAGTATGTTCTAGACTACCTCAATATTAAATATTATATTTATTTTCATAAAAACCTCATATTTGATCCATATATATATACTAGAATGATCTTTTGCTCATTGATTGTTCAACTTTTTTACTTTTTTTTTCAGCAAACAGATCTCAACATAATGGATTTTAAAATGTCAGTTTTTTTTTATCCTAGTTTTATTCACAGATCTTGAGGGGGGGGGGGGGGGGGGTGGTGGGTATATCCTTCTTGTAAAACCCTGGATCTTTATCTTCCTCTGGTGGTGGTAATTTTGTTTTTTTTTTTCTTTTTATGTCCAGTGTAATGACATTATTATTTATTTTGAGGTGTTCTTTCTTCATCGTCTTACTATTATATAAAACCATAGATGATTTTTAATAAGTTTCAATATAAAAGGTTAATTGGGTTGATTTAGTTCTCAGTTTCTATTGTGTGCGGCACATAATGTTTACAAAGTTATGTAAAAACATAAAAATAATACTTTTCGTGTTTCTGGCGATTGTTAAATTACAGCATAGTTATAAAGGTTATTTAGAGTTCATTTCTGGTAAATGTGGTTTCCTGTGTTAAGTAATATCTTGATAGTGTAATCTAATCAAATAATGTGTGAAATTAAGATACCAGAAGTTAAGTAATACTTGTGTTTTAGTATGGAGTGAGTTGAGAAATGGTGTTTAATGTCCCAGTCAAGAATATTTCACTTATATTTAGACATCACCAGCTATAGACAAAAGTACAGAAAATTTGCTTGTGCATTGCACTGATGGCATTATGCAACAGGGTTCTTTATCATGCCAGCCCTACTGTGACACAGGATCTTGTTTATTTTATTTTTCCTATCCAAAGAACCATGGCTTTCATTTTGTAATGCCAAGTGCTTGGTTGAAGAACTGTCACTACCAACTTTGAAGTCATGGGTCTGACTCAGTCAGCCCATGACATCCCACTTATGTAATGAGCACTCTACCAGTGGTTTGTTTTAATGTGTAGTGACATGTATATATATATGTAACAGTTTGAGAGTGAAATGTAAAAAAAAATTGTCAAACAGAACTTCTTTTCCTGCTAACTTCCTTATATTTACCATCGACAGGATTGTGTTTCATATGCATTCTCCTGTTTGGTAGGGTAAGGTGGGGTACAAAAATAGCTCTTATCCATCAATAAATAAAAATAATTTTACACAATTACAATATCAAATATTTATGTCATTTAGAAACTTACACTTGAATAAATATGTAAGAATCTGAGCATGCACTCCAATTTCCCATAAGAATAATTAACAACCATTGTTATTGTTTATTTACTTCTTCACACACACACACACACACACACACACACACACACACACACACACACAGAGAATTCGTTTGACTGACAAGCTCTGAACTTTAAAGTTTTTGTTAGATGTTGACATGACATGTCACATGTAACATAACTAGTTATCTTAATTTTGTCCTTCAAGTATCAAGTGCTATATGTTATGGTATGAAGTAGGTTTTCTGAATAAGAAATCTGTGTTTTTATAACCTGTATATGTATATATATATATATATATATATATATATATATATAGTTTTAAACTTGCATAAGTATTGGGACGTTCGTGATTTTCATACTCGAAATATTGGGTCTTCATCTAACTATTGGGTCATTTTCCATTAATTGGGACATGACCCAATAATATTGTTGGGTCTCCAGAAGTCTTGTGTTCAATTTGATATTTCTTTCAAATAAACTTAAAATAACGTCTCGTCTAAAACCGAATTATTGGGACCCGAAAATCGGCTATGTATACGACACCGTTAGCTCAACATAGCTAGACCTTTCCAGAGATGTATAAATGTATAAATTCAGCCAATCAGCAGCTTCCGATATACGACGTATGACGAAAATAGACGGAAACAAACGATGTACAAAAAGAAAATGGCGGCTTTCCTTTTGACTGAAAATTGTGGTAAGTGTTGTCTTTGTAGCGATTCAAAACTAAATTATTCTCGTATAGGCAAATTTTAAAAGGCAAAATACAGAAATTTCTTGATTTTGCGCAGGACCCGCCGAATATCTGATGGACGCTAACTATAGAATCATACATCACTATCAATGTGCTGTACAATGCCACGGCACTACTGTAGTGCCGACGTCTTTGGAATTATTGACAGGTTTGGCACAATAACCGAAACGGTTGTTTTAAATACGATAAAATCTCCCATTTTACTAGTCTAAGAATTAAATCTTTTGAAAGTTACGAAAGCACAGTTAGTCTGCTTAATTTGGGTCCCATTCACAATGTCTAAAATTTATATTTTTCACACAGGGGCTGCGTTTCTTAGTGTCAATTTTCATAATTTTTTTGAGTTTGTTAAAAATGGATTTCATGCAAAGTTATCCATATGTATGAACTTGTAACCACGCTTGTAATGAAAACACAAATAATCTTTAAAACAAAAACACTCAATTCCTGACACCAAGCCCCTGTGATTTTTCTCTTGGTAAATATTCCTAACTTGAAAAAGGGGTCTGCTGTGTACTATGTGATATCTACTGAAGTTTGTGCAGAATAATTATTTTAATCAGATATGGAACCGAATTAGTTGATGTTTTCGCATAAAAACGATGTTGTTCCTGGAATTTGCTCTGTGCCCATTTTTCCAAAATGTCTCGCACAAATAGATCTACATGTATTAATGGATATTGATTATGTGGTACCACTGGCAGATTCCATTAAGTACAAAATTCTATCTATTACAGTTCTATATTTACTATATTTCCCCCCCAATAGCAAAAACCAATACTTATTTTTCTGATCCATAGAGCCCTGGGCCTGTTGTCAAAAAGAGTGTGATTTAATTGTACAAGACATAAGATCAGTTGCAGTGGCTATTTTACAGCCCTGGATCAGATAGACATTTACTATTATTTGTATTCTTACTGTAATGCTTCAATAGCTTTGCAAGTAGTTAAAATTTAAAAATTCTGTATCCATAAAAACAGTTAAGGTTGATCTGTAAAATCTCTGCATAATGATATAATAATTGTGGAAAATATTAAACAACAACTTTTCGAAAAAGGAAAAAGTGAAATATATTGATACTTTCAACAGAATCAAATTAGCTTCATTAACCATTTAACCTGATGGTTTGTATTAACTGCACAAACTAGGCCCAGCTAGAGTCGACAGGATTATAACCACACCATCAAAACCACAAATCTTGTGCTTGTTCTCCTATATTTTTTTAAGAAGTTGGTTATGTAACCTTGAATCTAGTACACTTTCAAGGACTGCAGGTTACAATTCATATTTGTTTGAAACCTAGGTATGCATAGGTGCAACTTTTGTCTTAAATATCAATTGAAGTTGGTTGTCATTTGTGTATTCCAGATAGTACATAATATATATTCATATTATAAATTTGTTTGGACACTGGTTATATGTGAGATTGTTAGTATAGAACTTAAGGCACTTAACATTATTATATCCGGTGCCCATACAAAGTCAGGAGTTTTAAAATTACAGGCCGCAGTGTATAGCACAAATTGTCAGGCTTCCCCAAACTTTGTCTGACCACTGACATGGCAGATAAAAATGCTTGACAAACCAGTTTAAAAATTCCGGGAACAGATGTCAGATTGTCTGGTTTTGGTTTTAGTATCACCTTAAAAATAAAATTCTCAATCGAAAAAATGTTTGAATGTCACATGCTTTAAAACTGCCAGAAAAGCATGAATTTGACATAATTTACTAAACTTTTGCCTGTTGTGGTTGATGTCTTCTAGAATAAGAAAAATGCTAATGATCAAATACGTTCATCGAGCTATACCAGGTAAATGATTAAGTACAACCACAAGGCAGAAGAATCGAAAGTTGGTTAATAATAAATATGAGGAAAAGTGAGAAGGAAAATCACAGATGTGTTAGGTTGGATTTGTATGTTTTTTACTCAGTTATGATATCCATATAAACTACACTTTTATGTATGGTGATCAATCTATTGAATGGGTAAAAGTTCCAGCTTCTCAAGACTGAATGTCCTGTAAATCTCTGAAATTTAGGGAAAGCCATTTTGTATTCTTGTTTTTTGTTTATTGTGTTACAAGTAAATACATTTCTATAGAGGCTGTTGAGAAGGCTGATATTTAGAGTTTAAGAACATCTTGAGTTTATTTTTGTATAAAGTTTATCCATATTTTAATAGCATATGTGTTGTTCAGTTACAAATGCACTAGTTTCTTTGTGTTGTTGATAAATTGTAAAGTTGGTCATCAGTGCTCAGATAAAATTTTTATAACAGCTTGGCACTGTGCCAAGAAACCAGGCATTAAGTACTCAGCAGCAAGTTAGTTTTCACTTAGCACTAGAAGTAGTAACAGGCTGGTTAATGAAAGGCAGATTTTTTTCAAATACCCAATTACCCTCTCAAATCATATACTTTTAAGATTTTTATGGTATAAGTTTATCTTTGCTCAGTCAGTTTCTTTTGGTTCTAGTTGTAAGCGTCCTCTGTAGCGTCCACAAGTGGCCAACTCTTTTTCAAACTCTAAAGAGGTGTCTTTAGTGTGCACTGAGACATGAGACCTCTGAGTTTTGAGTCTCATCCAAAACACAACCTGGTAATGAGCTTTTTACGGCTCTGGTATAGGCAGAATTCGAAGATAAAAATTATCTCAGAAAATTTCAAAGTCCTGAGTGAGGTTTGAACCCACAACCGTTGACTTTGAAAGCCAGTGACAGTACCACTTTGCCTTGTACGGCCATGTAAGAAGAGGAGAAATCTCCATGGAATTATCGATGGACTGCTGACTAGTCATTATGTCTCATTGTATAAAAGCGCACTCTGTTGATATGAGCACTGGCTGTTTTACAACATCTCTTGAACTTTATAACATGAGTTGAGTTGAGTTGAGTAATGGTGTTTTATGTCCCAGTCAAGAATATTTCACTTATATCAAGACGTCACCAGCTATAGGCGAAAGTGCAGAATTTTGCCTGTGCGTTGTGCTGATGGCATTATACAGCAGGGTTCTTCATCGTACCACATCTTCCGTGACACGGGACCTCGTTTATTTTAAGTTCCCATCTTTAAGAACTGTGACTATAATTTCGTAATGCTGAGTGCTTGGCAAAAGAACAGTCACTACACACTTTCAAGTCTTGGGTCACACCTGGTCGGGGTCAAACCCAGAACCTTCCACTTCTTAATAACATGAGGATTTATTTTGAAGTTCCAAGCATTTATAATACTAAAATATCATGTGATATAATAAAAACAAACAGATTCAAGCTTTGTTTCATTTACACATAAATTTTTGAATTTTAAATTTAGTATGCAAGGCCTTCATTAGTAACAGATCAATTTTGAGTTTGAGTTCCAGTTCACTGATTTTAAACAAAGTTATTGGAGTTAGACTTAGAAAATTTCCTTAAACATTAGTTTTATAGATTTATTTTTTAGCTCACCTGAGCACAAAGTGCTCAAGTGAGCTATTGGTATCAATAGAGGCAGACCCTCCAATGTCTGTCATCCGTCCGTCAACAATTGCTTCAAACGACTTCTTCTCAGAAACTTCCGGTCACTTTTTTTTTAAACTTGGTCAAAAGCATCTATAGAACATTGCCTTTCAGATTTTTCTTTTTGGTTGCCATAGCTACCAAATGTGGGTCACAATGACCTACATAGTTAAAAACCTAAAAAAAAAATCTTCTTCTCCAAAACCACTTCACAGATAAAATCTGATGTGATATTTGGCATCTACAGCATCTTATATACCAAGTTTGTGAATTTCATTAATTTTTGTGAAAAAATTAGGTTAGGAGTTTCTGCGTTTATTTTTTGTATATTGTAAATAGTACTTTTTTTACAAAAAATACAATAATGAATAATTTAGGTGAACTCAGTTACTCTTTTCCAAACATCATTTTCTTATGTTAAGAAACATATGTTTGACAATTTTCATGGAAATTCTGTTAAAATACAAGTGCTTTTTACGACCTTTTTCATTTTCAATTCTAGCAACCCAGGGGTTCAAATTCCAGTGAGGCAACTTTTTTTTTTTTTTTTATTATTATTATCATTATTTTTATTACTTATTTTTAATTTCAAAATTTTATGACTTACAATGGTGCATATAAGAGATGTTATGATTTTACTTTTTAGTGAATATTTGTTTTGAAACATGTAATACTTATATGTAGAATAAGCTAAAAGTTGAATTTTTTTTTTTTTTTTTTTTTTTTTTTTTTTTTTTTTTTTTTTTTTTTTTACAAAATCATTGTTTTGTGACATTATTTAAATTATTTGAACATTTTTTTAAAAATAATTTGCAGTTGAATTTTACAATTTTATTAAAAAATATTTTAACTAATGTGTCAAATTTGTAAAGTTTTAAATCCGGA
>CM056600.1:40063790-40136666 GCA_029721355.1 Tegillarca granosa | reverse complement strand
AGGTCTTATATGCGAGACCCAACACATTTGCAAGTTTAAGTATATATATATACTATATATAATATATATATATATATATATATATATATATATATATATATATATATGTGTGTATACATCAGCTGCATTAGTAATCCACACTTTCACTTTGTCAGAGAAAAAGACACTTACAACAATGACACTGACGCCAGAGATGGAAAATCAGCATTTGCACCGCTGATATGGCAGATCTGGGACAAATGACGTCTACCTTGATGCTAGCAACAAGAAAGGCCATTTGACACACTGACAAATAATGGTAATAGTTGAGTCTGCACTCTGGTAAAATTTGGTCAAAAATGTAACTGGTGACTAAGAACAAATAAAAGAAATTGTTATTATGGTTAATTTTAAACAGATATTACCGTAATCCTTTGATGTTTTCGGACCCTCTATGTTTTCGGACACCCTAATTTTTAAATTTTAATAATTTTTAAATTTCCTCTAATTTCGGACGGCAATTTTTTACCTCTAAATCCGGACACATTTTTGCTGAAACTCAGTTGCAGCATGTTATACAGAGCGCTTGAAATAAAGATTTAATAAAATCAAGAAGAAACTTTGATGTTTTCAATTATTTTAACTATAAATTGTTGTTTTCACACGTTTATTTCATTGTGTATTGGCCCCATTGCATCGTAACGTGAAACAGGTATGTGCAATGTAAACTAAATAAAATCATACCTTTGGTAAGTGCTTTAATTTTCTATGAAAGTGAAAGTTGATTAAAATTAATGTTCACTGCCGAGAAAATCGTGTAAAACAGAATCTTGTAGGTACACTAGTTCAACATCAAAGACATTTTTTCTGATGAAAATAGGAAGTGACATTTTTCACTTATTCTCATGTAGTGTTTGTTATGGGAATTCCAGAAATGACCATGTGATTGTTCCAGCCGACAGATGCGATAAAAAAACTGTTTTCCAAGATGAAAATTACATTAAAATATGTTTGAAATATGATTTAAAATAATTTAATTTTAACCTTTTATTTACGGAAGTCGGGAGTCGGAACTTGTTCTATCTTTGCATTACCATTTCTTAAAACGTTCACATACGCATGGTAAAATATTGAATATTTGATTGAAACGAAATTCTCTGAACTTGATCCACAAATAATGCAACACATGATGTATAATAATAATTTGACTGCAGACAATTACAAGTAGAAAGCGGCATGTTGGTGCACTTCAATGTTGGGAGTTAATGAAAAAAGTCACGTTGTTTTCTTGTAAACAAAATGGCAACCTCAATGTGTATTACTTAGAGAATCATGATTATTGATCAACAAATGCTTTAAAAAATAATAATTAATGAAATAAACAACACCAAAGGTAACTTTGTATTTAATTTAAAATTTTACTTTATCATTGATATATGCGTGGATATCACTGTTGATAATGATTTAAAATATCGAGAGGCAACCGGAACCCAAAATCGGCTCCAAAATGTCTCTAATTTTTCGGACACTCTAAATATTTGGACACCCCCAATTTTCAAGATATTTAATTTTTAAATTTCCTCTAAATTCCCGGACACTTGATAATGAAATTATTAAAATCGGTCCAAATACATAGAAGGATTACGGTAATACAACAAGGATACTACCAGTAAAAATTAAGGTCATGGCAAATGGAAAAATAAACATTCAATATATTGACAAAAAATATTATCACACTCTAACATAAAATAGCAATGATAAAACTAATCACTGTTGATAAAAAAACAACAACAACAAATAAATAAATAAATAAATTAATTAATTAATAAAAGACACTAAAGGAGTATTTATGACAGAATTAGTAATACTAGAATTGATATTTTTGCTTTAAAACCTTGGATAAAAGCTTGGCATCTACAATACACTTGGCATTGTCATTAATATTTTGAAAAATATATTAAGTTATATCAGAGTTAGATATCAAATCTTAAGGACTGCAAAATTATACCTCTAACGTCTATAGAAGCAAGTGAAAAAAGGACACCTAAATAGAAGGGGATAAGGACACCAAAATAAAGGGGATAATCCACTCCTATTACAAAGAACATTTATCTTGCAGTTAATGATAATTAACAAGTGAGAAAGGACACCTACATAGAAGGGGATAAGGACACCAAAATAAAGGGGAATAATCCACTCCTATCAAAAGAACAATTTATCTTGCAGTTAATGTATAATAAAAGTCACCTACTAGCAGGAAATGAAACAAATAAGGGGAATATCCACTCCTATCAAAAGAACTTTATCTGCGTTATGATTAAAATTGTAATTATAGTGGGAGAAGAAAATTGATATACATAACTATATTGAACAGAGAGAGAGAGGAGAGAGAGATGAGAGGAGAGAGAGAGAGAGAGAAGAGATTATTTCTAAATCTAAAAAAAAGTAAGGTAATTAACTTTTGTGCATTGAAACAAGATAATTTACTTTCAGTTACCTAAGATACCTTACATTACATGCGGGCACTTTAATACACTTCTAGATCACAACTCAACCTGGAAAGCAGACTTTCATGAGAATATTTAATTATTCACTTTTAATGATACTGTGATTTATATTGATAAAAAATTACATGGCAAATATGATAAGATACACATTTTATAATATTATTATCACAAATAATTAAAAAAAATAATTTATGCAGTCTGCGTAAATGGAGGTATATACATAAATTAATTATGGTGGAAGTATGCATGAATGAACAGGTGAAGTGTATAAGATATGTCTTTTTACTTTATTGTGATGTGGTCGGTCGTTGATCTGCATATTATGTATGCTCTACATGCATGTATTATGTAATACTATATAACATACCTGTATCACACAGGTCAAAGGTTGTAATTAAATTAGTGGAGGCGATTTACCTTTGTATAGTTGTGTCAACCTAATTTTGTTAAATTATATATTATTTATTATAATTTACTTATGAATCATAATGGACTATTTTGTTTTTTGAATACGTAATAATGTATCATCATGACGATGACGAGAGACATCCCCATTCATACATCCGGACAGATTTGTGGCATGTTATTTTAATGAATTAAAAGATGTGTAATTGTAAAATAAGGGTGTAAGCACTTAACAAAACAAACCCTCTGTACAAAAAAAAAAACAAAAACAAAAAAACAAAATATCGGAAGAAGTTGTTTGTATCCATTATCTGAAACTGATAACTGTAGTTATTCATTGAGTTTAAAAGCAGAATCTTTGTAATTTATGCCCCACAATTCAAAAGTATGGTTCAACTTATTCTGTTGATGCTTAACTCACCCATTTACATAACTAACATCCATCAATGTTTCCAAGAAAGATATCAGTAATTTTCTAGAAAAAAAATTTTTTTCTTGTATAGCTTATTCATATACTGTAATTTTTTTTTTACAGAAGGAATAAGCACATTCAATACAGTGTGAACACCAAGTTACTAAAAGTGCAGTTTTATTTTAGAAGATAGGTCAGATCATGGAAAGAGTGAAGTGGAGTGGAGTAATGGTGTTTTATGCCCCATTCAAGATTCTTTCACTTATTTCAAGGCAGTTAGTTCTGGGATGTTGAAGGAAACCGGAGTGCCTGGAGAAAACCACTGACCTTCGGCAAGTGAACTGACAAACTTTCTCACACTAGGATCTATTGCGAGTGGAATTTGAACCCAGGTGGTGAGAGGCGCTGTGATCTATAAGCAAGCGCTTCAGACCACTCTTGGAAAGAGCTGACATGAAACAGCAGCTAATTTTTTTCGGTAAAAAGTAATGTGGCTCCATTCTTAAAAAGAGACCACCATCATGCTTCTTCAGCTCATTATAAGCATTTGTATAAATCATATAAAGAGGTATGTTGTACCTTTGTATGTTGTTTTCTGTGTAGTTTCCTTTAGTTTGGTTCTGTTTGCAAAACAATTCTTGTCATACCTTTGTCCTTATGAATGGACCAAGTAAATCATTATGAATGGACCAAGTAAATCAACATATCTGAAGATGTTGTTAGTGCTGTAATTTAAGCTTTCACTGTGGAATAAAGCTACCCTATATTATAGGCATCTGACAGTAGAGTACTGTAAACTATGGTTTATTGTGACCATCAACTTGTATTGGCACAGTATTATGAGACTTGGCAATAAGTCTTTCGAGATTCAGGAAAAAAGCATTAAATGAAAAGGATTTATGGACTGAAAACAAGCTATAGTAATAAGGGAAGTGGCAAACTAAGAAACAAGTGTATTTATTATATAAAAGGGGGTTTACCTATTGTAAAAAGTAGGTAAGCAAGGATTGACCTGAATGACCTTCAGTAGCAATATTTACCGAGTACTAACCAAGGTTCTTTATCTGACACAGGTGAAACAACACTGTTACTGATTGTGTTTGTTAAAGATATCATGTCTTCCTTCATTTGAGAACAATAATTGCAGACATATTGTTTAATAATTTATCTTGGTTTGTTTGATCGTGTCTAGATATCATTTGGACTCGTAATTATCTCAGGTTCTTAAAGGTCATTGAATTTTATCAGTTTATCAGTAAAGATCTACTTGCTTTATGTGGGAATCAATTTTTATTCCCGAATATTAAATTATCAAAAGCTTATTAAGCGACACACTTATTTCAGCTAGCTCAGCTCACATAAAATCAGTCAAATTGTTTTGACCGATTTTTCGCAGATGAAATTTGAAGCTTATATTTTTAAAGCATTCTCTGACATCTTCAGTAGCTTAGCTGCAGACTGTCTGACCAAGAATTTGAATATGATTAGGAATTGTAATTTCTAAACTTTTTTACTTAGCATGGAGAAATAAAATTTAGACCGGTAGATCTATTTGGTGACATCTGATATAGCAATATTAGGTGTTAGCATAAGCACACTAGTGCTTCTTGTATAAATTGTGTCAAGTCCTTTAGTGAACTTTTGACCAAAATCATTGCAGGTGGACAACTGCACTTTCCCATAATCACTTGTTCTAGTAGTTTTTGTTAAAAAAATGATAAAAAATTAATCATAATACATTTGTCATAGCATTTATATAAATACAGTCACAATGTTCTAAGGCCAACCATGCTCAGAAAAAAATTTACCATGAAATTCATATAATATGGAAACAGAATTGAGCAAAAATGACCTTGAAATATTATACATGTATAATATACATGATATATAGTGGATGTTTGTTTTTATCTTATAATATCTCATTAATATTCATATACTGTAGAAACTTCATTTACATAAATTATGATTGTGTTAAATTATTAATTATGAGTTTCAAGGAAATAGACTTTTTTAATTTTTAAAATAAATAAACTATATGATTATTTTGGTAACATACTAATCGGATATTGTTTTAATGTCTGATATATTTGTGTCGGTAATCCACAGACATATCAAGTTTTTAATGCTTCTATCAGAAAATATTAATTTACACAAAAATCTCTCATCTAAATAAAAGAGGCATCTTAAATGTATTTCATACACATATTTATTGGATTCTGAAAATATTGTTTTAATAAAACTGATGTAAACTTTAATACAATAGATCCCAAAAGACAAAAAGTGTAGAAAAGAGAATGAAATTACAGTGTAGCATGAAATTGAACTGTATAGATATGTTTCTTAATGTGTTTGACCTTGTGTGTTTACTTTCTAACACTGACATTTACTGTTGCACATTCACTACTAGGGTGTGTGTGTGTGTGTGTGTGTGTGTGTGTGTGTGTGTGTGTGTGTGTGTGTGTGTGTGTGCATTCATATGTGCATGCATGATTAGGTTATCTTAAAGAGAACATTACATTATATTGCAAATAAGGGGGTGACATTTCATCTCACTTAAGTTAACATAAAGATCTTTTAATCTTTTCAATTTGAAGCTGAATATTTCGTCCATTGTTTTTAGTCCAAAATGTATTTTAGACAAAAATGGTAGTGAATTTTCATAGTAAAATGGTAGTGAATTTTCATAGTAAAATGGTTGTGAAATGGTAGTAAATTTTTGTGGTAAAATGGTAGTGGAATTTTCCTGGTAAAATGGTAGTGGAATTTTCCTGGTAAAATGGTAGTGGAATTTTCCTGGTAAAATGGTAGTAAATTTTGGTAATAAAATGGTAGTGGATTTTCTTAGTAAAATGGTAGTAAATTTTTAGAGTAAAATGGTAGTGGATTTTTTCTCCAGTTTTTACAATTAATTCAAACATGCCCACAAATGTCCTGAGATAGGATACCAGTATTAAGACAGATTTATTGAAACTCAGATACTGTATAATAGTTATATTTTTGCCCTTGTTTTGTTTTTACTATAGTCATAGGGTAGTGTTTCTAGTAAAAATTTAACTTCCACAATATGTATTAAGTTAGGTGTTCTAGATTGTTGACCAGAAAATAAATAAATAAAAATGTGAATTAACTGAGAAACAAAGTGTAAAAATAAAGCATTATACAGTGTAATGCAGCCTATAAAGAAATATAAAAGGGTAAATAAGTATTTTTAGGAAGAAGTTGACACCATTTAAAGCATATAGAAGGGTTGTTGTTCTATTCATAGGTACAAATTTCTGTTAATTACAAATAACTGGTGATGTCTTAGTATAAGAGAAATAATCTCCTAATTTTAACATAGTACTTGTAAACGTGGTTAATTTTCGCAAGTGGAAATTTTCGCCAAATCGGATACTTGACATTTTGCATGGGGGTAATTTTCGCGATCTTGCTGATTCTGAGCTTGTGTGCCCGCTATATGGATAAACATGGTCATTTTGTTGAAATTTTCACGAGGGGGTAATTTTCGCGACCTTGCCGATTCTGATCTTGTGTGTCCGCTATATAGATAAACATAGTCATTTTATTGAAATTTTTAACGAGGGGGAAATTTTCGCAATTTTTTCCATTCGCAAAAGTAGCGAAAATTTCAACATCACAAAAATAACCACATTTACAGTTATAAGAAGGGATTGGTGGTAGTTGTTGTATCTGTTACTATGAGATGACAGTATCTTGTGTTATCTAAATGATGTCTGTTCAAGTACTGCCTTCCTGTTTGTATAATAATAAAGCCTAATGTTTATATTTATATTTCAGACTTGGTGAGTTTTATCTGTTATATTTATTTGTCATGTTAAACTTTGATGATCTATGTCCCTTAAATAATGTTAATACATTACTATAGATAACAGTCAAAATTTCACACTTCTGATTTATCTATATAGATAGGTTTTTAAATCATTTGATTTTAAGCTTCAGTAAAAGCTTACTGATTTGGCTCTACTTCTTTTGGTTTGGTTTCACATCTGTTGGTTTGACTTAACTCTGTTGATTTGACTTTACTTCTGTTGATTTGACTTTACTTCTGTTGGTTTTGCTTTACTTTTGTTGGTTTGGCTTTACTTCTGTTGGTTTGGTTTTACTTCTGTTGATTTGACTTTACTTCTGTTGGTTTTGCTTTACTTGTGTTGGTTTGGCTTTACTTCTGTTGGTTTGGTTTTACTTCTGTTGGTTTGGCTTTACTTCTGTTGATATGGCTTTACTTGTGTTGGTTTGGCTTTACTTCTGTTGGTTTAGCTTTACTTCTGTTTGTTTGGCTTTACTTGTGTTGGTTTGGCTTTACTTGTGTCGGTTTGACTTTACTTCTGTTGGTTTGGTTTTACTTCTGTTGGTTTGACTTTACTTTTGTTGGTTTGGCTTTACTTCTGTTGGTTTGGTTTTACTTCTGTTGGTGTAGCTTTACTTGTGTTGGTTTGGCTTTACTTGTGTTGGTTTGGCTTTACTTCTGTTAGTTTGACTTTACTTCTGTTGGTTTGGTTTTACTTCTGTTGGTTTGACTTTACTTCTGTTGGTTTGGCTTTACTCCTGTTTGTTTGGCTTTACTTTTGTTAGTTTAGCTTTACTCCTGTTAGTTTGGCTTTATTTTTGTTGGTTTGGTGTTTCTTTTGTTGGTTTGTCATTACTTCTGTTGGTTTGGTTTTACTTCTGTTGGTTTGGTTTTACTTCTGTTGGTTTGACTTTACTGCTGTTGGTTTGACTTTACTTCTGTTGGTTTGGCTTTACTTCTGTTGGTTTGGTTTTACTTCTGTTGGTGTAGCTTTACTTCTGTTGGTTTGGCTTCACTTGTGTTGGTTTGGCTTTACTTCTGTTGGTTTGACTTTACTTCTGTTATTTTGACTTTACTCCTGTTTGTTCGGCTTTACTTTTGTTAGTTTAGCTTTACTCCTGTTAGTTTGGCTTTACTTTTGTTGGTTTGGCTTTACTTCTGTTGGTTTGGTTCTTTTGTTGGTTTGACTTTTATTCTGTTTAGTTCAGCTTTAAGTTTGTTGGTTTGGCTTTACTTCTGTTGGTTTGGTTTTTCTTTTGTTGGTTAGACTTTTATTAAGTTTGTTGGTTTGGCTTTACTTCTGATTGTTTTGTTTTTTGTTTGTTGGTTTGACTTTAATTCTGTTGGTTTGGTTTTTCTTTTGTTGGTTAGACTTTAATTCTGTTTAGTTTGTTGGTTTGGCTTAACTTCTGTTAGTTTGGTTTTACTTTTGTTTTGATTGTACTTCTCATCATTAAATTTCAGCCATTTGTTTTTGGTCATATTTATTTGTGTAGATATTGAGTGTGATCTGAATTTTAGGTAAACAAATTAACACCAAGACAAAAATTATATCTAGTACAGTTAAATATTATTGTAAATGGACGCAGTTTCCTAAAAGAAATATTGAAATATAAAAATTCTGTGACATAAACTAATGTCATTAAAATGCATATGTGCAACACCTCTGGCATCCAACTGTCATTCAAGATGACAAACAATCGTATGACACCAAATGTTATCAATTCTTTTACAACTACCAGTACTTTTATAATTAATTGTAAGACTGTTACAATATTTAAATGTTGACTATAAATTAAATATGAGGAAATGTCCTATTTAGGAGTTGTAGAGCACAAGTATTCATACAGATATAATGTTTTGTAATAGAAATTTAAATAAATAAATAAATAAATAAATAAATAAATAAATAAATAAATAATAAATTTGTTCAAGTTATTTTTTAGGTCTGATTTATTTTTGCCTTGTTTGCTTATGTCTCTGCTAATGCCACTCTTAGTAAGTGGTGCCCTATGATGGTGTTGAGGATAACTTACTGCTATTAAGTCTCTACATAGATATTGACCAAATGATTACTATGACACAGTCCATTGATTATGTGAATCATCATTTTGTTTGGAATTTTTTATTTATGTTTTATTTTTTGTTTCATCTGAATGTAAAATATTTTTTCTGTCATTATTACCTCGCAAGAACCATTTATTTTCTTACACTGCTGATGTATAATTACCATCAAAATAACAAATTCTAGCCATTGGAAATAGTGAAATCTTGTTACAAAAAGCCAAGTCCTGTTTTAATGATTGGACTGTTTTTCCAAAGGTTTATTATATATATTTCAATTATGCTACTTTAAAAGATGGATATTTGTTAACAAACTGTGATAAAAAATATTACATACATCAGAAGAAATAAGTGTAAACATTGTATTTAATGCATCTTTGGAGAAAAACCAGAGTACCCATAGAAATCTACTAATTTATGACAAGTGAACTGACAAACTTTCTCCTGATATGATGTGCCTGATCGGGATTCAAACTTAGACAACTTTAGCAGGCAAATTAGACAACTTTGTGGCTGGTAATGGTTAGAAATATCTGTCAAATGCACCAGTGCTAACTGAGAGCATGATTTTGTTTAAATGAATACAAATCAAGTTCAACCAGGTTATCTTAATGAATGTTAAAACACTGTTATGCTATCTCTAAATGCTAACCAATTTGGTGCAAACATACTTGTGACTAGTACATGTATTTAAAAATTGATGATATTGTTAAATGCATATTAAATTTCCTAAATGATTTTTTTTTTGGTTAAAAAAATTATAATATCATTAATTCAGTAAATCAATTCATATATCCACTAGATTTATCATAGCTAGTATAATAACCAGAATTTGTATGGTTTTTGCTCTTATCAATGAAAACAATCAATTTTCTCAATGCCGTGAAAAGATTTTTTTCTTCTCTACTCAGATAATGCTATCTAGAGTTTTCATAGTTTAAAGTAGCTTATGACAAAAATATTCTGAGGTCAATAATTGTGATATAATGATTCCAAAAAACCTTCCTTTATTCAATAGAACTTAAAACATATTATGATTTCCTTTTTTCAGTTTTTGTATATATATATATATATATATATATATATATATATATATATATATATATATATATATATATATATCAATAAATAAAAATTTCACATGACCAGTTCTTAAAAAACAATTTGTATTGTCACTAGCGCTTTCATGTCTTACGACAATCTTCAGGTGACTATGAATTCTTTTGAATGACAACGAGTTTTACTACGTAAAATTATTATGACGTCATCGATACAAAGGGGAGATAATAAACGTCACTGGTAAAATCGGAGGTAGTTAACTACAGTGTTGACGTAAAAATTAATGAATTGATTAAATTTTTGAAATACGTTAATAAATAAATGTTTTTAAGTTAACAATGTCCATTTAAAACTGGTTTAAATTTATCAATAAAAAACAGTTCTTTGATTGTCCGTTTAGTATTATCACTATCCATCAATTTATAAAAAGGAAAAACTGAAAACTGCTTATTTCCGCAAATGTCTAAATGTTCACTCAGAGGGATTTGGCGAAGATTTGGTTGTCTAATTTGTTGCCGGTGCACTCTTATTCTTTCGGAGAGGGTATTTCCGGTTTGACCAATGTAGATCTCATTACATCCAGGACACTTTATACAATATATAAGGTTTTTACTTTTACAAGTCATATTTGTATTGGCATAAATTTTCACCCCACCGTTGTTATATAATTCACTACCAGTATGTATATATGCACATGTTCCACACCTGGCATCATCGCATTTCTTCACTTCAAATTTCTCTATTTTTTCATTAAAAACAAACCTTGCTTTAGTCAAGAACTGTTTTAAATTTTTAGGCTGACGTTTGCTTCTGATGACAGTTTCTTTTGATATTAGGTCTTTCAATTTTTGACTCTCTTGTATGATAGGGAGGTTAGATTTTGCAGTACGGAATATATCCGGATTAAGTGGATTATGCGTAAACATAAAATATATAAAATTGAAAGACCTAATATCAAAAGAAACTGTCATCAGAAGCAAACGTCAGCCTAAAAATTTAAAACAGTTCTTGACTAAAGCAAGGTTTGTTTTTAATGAAAAAATAGAGAAATTTGAAGTGAAGAAATGCGATGATGCCAGGTGTGGAACATGTGCATATATACATACTGGTAGTGAATTATATAACAACGGTGGGGTGAAAATTTATGCCAATACAAATATGACTTGTAAAAGTAAAAACCTTATATATTGTATAAAGTGTCCTGGATGTAATGAGATCTACATTGGTCAAACCGGAAATACCCTCTCCGAAAGAATAAGAGTGCACCGGCAACAAATTAGACAACCAAATCTTCGCCAAATCCCTCTGAGTGAACATTTAGACATTTGCGGAAATAAGCAGTTTTCAGTTTTTCCTTTTTATAAATTGATGGATAGTGATAATACTAAACGGACAATCAAAGAACTGTTTTTTATTGATAAATTTAAACCAGTTTTAAATGGACATTGTTAACTTAAAAACATTTATTTATTAACGTATTTCAAAAATTTAATCAATTCATTAATTTTTACGTCAACACTGTAGTTAACTACCTCCGATTTTACCAGTGACGTTTATTATCTCCCCTTTGTATCGATGACGTCATAATAATTTTACGTAGTAAAACTCGTTGTCATTCAAAAGAATTCATAGTCACCTGAAGATTGTCGTAAGACATGAAAGCGCTAGTGACAATACAAATTGTTTTTTAAGAACTGGTCATGTGAAATTTTTATTTATTGATATATTTTTCTGTGCACAACAAAAACTAACTGTGGACTATATATATATATATATAGATAGATAGATAGATAGATAGATAGATATATCCAATATTTGTAACGTACTTGAACGTAAAAATGCAATGTCGTATTAAAAATTTATATATTTCTTTATCGATATCATTGTTAGAATATTTATTTAATCTGTTGGTAAAAGTTAACATAATTTATTGACCTAAGATATGCTATACATTTATACGAACTTGTTCAAGTAGTGTTTTAAGATATAATGTAATATATTTCAATACAGAGGAAGTCATAATATTGTCTCATGTTGAAACTCTCAGCGGTTGTTGGAAAAAATTATCCTCAGGATAATAAGATGCTCAATATCGTTTGTAAATTAGTTCATGAAGTCAGTTTGAATACATGATTTCTGGGTATTAGAACAATCAATACAGCTGGAATTATGTGAAATATAGGTCACAAAACTTATCAATTTGACATAGTTTATGTTCTTTTCTATTCTCTTATACATGTACCAAAATTTCATCATAATTTTTATGGTAAAATTTGCAGACCCTTTACCTATGGTTTTATTAGCTCCATTGATAAAGCACTTTTCTATTGATTTTGAATCTTCAATTTGGACAGGCTTCAATAAGAAGGGCTGAACAGCATGCCTTCACAAATGGTTTTTGATTATAATGTCATTTGATGCATGCTGCATTTGATTTCGTTTTTAATTAGGAGGAGTGGGTAAAAATTGTAAAGCCTCCAAAGTTTACACATTGAGTGTGTGAGAAAAAAGATTGATCACTGCTTTATTATTTTTGAGTCCAGAACTTGCTCAAAATAGTTCTAAACAAAAATATAAGATTTAGGTTCAAGATTTTTTCTTTCTTACTTGACTTTTATTTATAGATTCTGTGTATTGTCATCAATCTCCAAAAAAGTTTTGATGACCAAGATTAGCAGCAGAACATCTGTGTTCTTCTGACATCATTTGTTGTATTCTGATGAATATTTCTTCTCCTTTCAGATTGTCCAGCTGTTGTTTGGAGCACAAAGCTATCTCCTCAGTAGTAAGTACTTTATTACTACATAAATTAATGTAAACAAGTGCCACAAACACTTTTAGACATATGCTTTAAAATTTTAGGCAAATCTTTATGGTATTTTCTGACTGTCACTGCCTAGATGCAAATTCCACCTGGGCTGATCATAAGAATTAAAAAGTTTTGCTCATTGAGCTTGTTGATTTTATGGGGTTACTCTGGTTTTCTCCAACATACCAGAACAGACTGTCTTAAAATAATAATCTTAATTTTAGATTAAAACATCATTTTTTTTACTCCACTATTGCACTGGTACACAATGCCTTGTACTACTTGGATTAAATCGTGGACAGATCCTCAAGTGAAAAAGTCTGAGTTTGTTTGCATATCAACAATCCGTCTGCCATTCTTGAACTGACCGTCTGGAAATCAACGTAAGTTTCTTGATTTCAGTGCTATACATCATATAACTAACAAACTGTTAACTCTGGAAAAAGAATAGTTATTCCACATGACCAGGTGACCAAAAAGGCCTTCAATTCCATCAATGAAAACTTTAGGATTTGTTTGTATAAATGATTAGAGATTTACTGGTAACTCTGGATTAAGGATAGTTGATGATTTTTCCACATGATCAGATGATTATAAAGGCCTTATTTTCTGTCACTGAAAATTTTAGAATTTGTTTTGTATAAATCTTTAGAGATCCTAAAAATCAAATCAGGAAAGATCTTGTTACATCTGAAATCCCAACTATTACATGTTATCCATTTTTACTGAGTTTTATACAAAACTAAATAATCTGATCTTGTTTCTCAACACCCACTTTTAGCTTCGTTTGGTTACATTGTCTGTAAACAATATAACTAGATCAGGAAAAGGATTATTCTACGTTATTTCCTGTGACATTTTATTTCCTCTCTAGCATGGTATGTTTTTTAGAACATCAACATGATTGTGTTAAATCTCCATACTGTTTTTAATTTTCATTCAATTTTTAAAAAAATTTTATTCAAATATTCTTTGTGATAACATAGAATTAAGTTCAGGAAAAATTTCTTGAGGTTATTCGCGACCGTTGATTACCATTTTACAGAAAAGTGAGGATTTGCAAATCATTAGTGTTTATCGGATAATTAAATGGATTTTTCGTTGATAATACATGCTATTATAGGAAATTACTTGCCTGGTTTTCCTAATCCCCATAACATTCTGTACTTAGTTGGTGTTTGCCTACATGGTTTAACAATTTTTATGTTGTTGATCAGTTTTCTGTAATGGGTATTTCAAACTATTCTCATTTAGAAAGATAAATTTTGTGTAATGTAAGGGGATGCAGCCAACTTTAATGGTTAAAATACAGCCCATTGAGCACTGAAGCATTGGTTTATAAATACCTTCATAGAACATTAAAGCTTATACAAAAAATATTTATAGTTCACTTTACGAAGTTTTATTATATACTTCACTTGAAAATTTTTTTTTTTTAAATTTACTCTTGTATAGTGTATTCGATGAATTTGGCACAAATATTCTAACTTCTGTGAATGTAAATTCTGAGTACCAGGCCCCAGTTTCACAACCATTCACTCAATTGAGTGTACACTCAACTTGAATTAGGGAAAATATTTCAATGTCTGTTTTTTACATTACAAAGTTAAAATTGAATACTGAATGTTATATTTAAATTGTTTAGTTTAGGTTTGTTGAACAAAACAAACACTGTCTCATAAAACTTAAAATATTTAAAATATTGATGAGAGAAAAATGGGAATATTTGAGTGTACACCCAATCAAGTGAATAATTGTGAAACTGGGGCCAGATCTGATTTAAAAAGAATGGAGTTATCATGCAAAATTTTGTAATGTAAGATATTAAAAAAATTTGAATATGTAGTTTTCTTGAAATAATTATTCTTAAGGTGAAACAAAGAAATTTACCACTGAAAAGCACAAAAAAAAAGTAATAAAACATGGACAATAGCTAAGAACATGCCACATCAAAGGATATTGTAGCAAATAGATTGTATTTGGCAACACCCAGGTCCACCAAATCATGCCACAATAAATGGCAGCTGCTAAGAACCTGCCACTACAAAAGATATTAAACAACACCCAAGGCCACCAAATCATACCATAATAAAGGATATTATAGCCAAACAACAGGAAAATGGCAACAGCCAGAGCCACTAAGAACAACCACTACAAAATATATTTTAAGTGGCTTAAAACAGTTTAATCAGATTACAGCACTTCTTGGATGGTACACTTTGTTATACCACGATCTCTGCCGATTTCCATTATTTAGCAGCTATGTTTATTGAAGCTAAGTCAAAATAAATGTCTTTCTTGAGGGCATACCTAGCCATCTAGCTAGAAAATATAACCTATGGCCCTTTAATCATAAGTCCATTGCACTGACAAATGGATCATGCTTCTTAACAAACTGGTTAAATAAGAATTACTTATGCCAATAGGGAATAAAGCTCTAATGTAGAACAAAGGATTAAAACTAACAAAAATACATATACAAACAAATTAAGACATTTTTACTCCATTCCAGTATGTTTTGTGTTTGTGTATATTGGAAATACATACTTAACTTGCTATGGATAAAGCTTGGCATCTCTGGATGTCATAACAGTGCAGTTGCTGGATAGAACAGAAAACTTCAAGGAGTTCAATATGTAGAATCAAAGCTTTATATTACTGTAATATTGGGGAAACAATCTCCATAACTACCTAATAAGCATAATTCTTAAAGTTGTTGTTGTTTTTTTATTATTATTATTATTATTTTTTATTTATATTTTTTTTTGTTGCTAGGTGTTATTCTCTTTCATATTATCAGATCTATTAGCTGCTATGTATTACATATTTTAACAGTTATAAATAAATAATTTTATTTTGTTTTAATATTTAACACATATATTGTCATCAATAAATCATTTTTGTTTTTTTTAATGGAATTTAAATAATTGGCTTTGGTTGAGCTCAATAACTTTACTTTTTCACATTAGGGACATAGCTACAGCGTGGAAAAAGTAACATCTCCATTTCTTTAATACTTGACAGATGTATTGTCTTTTGAGGGGTCAAACTTGTTACAGTACACACTCAAATACTTTAATTTATTTTATTAGCTGGAAAGTTAGTACTAACCGCTTGTTTCTTGTCTCATAATTAACACTTGACACAAATATCTTAACAGACATTTTTGTCATTATGATGATGTCATCTTTAAGGTAGAAAAAAAAAATTGCGGAAATAAGTAATCTCTAAAGTCATTCATCACCAGGGAATAAAGTACTTAGATTTTGTATGTTTATTATTTATCATTTAAATTTTAAAATTTTATTTTTAATTTTCTCTGTAAATTTATTTTGTTATATCATAAGATTTGTTATGATTTAATTCATTTAAGCATTTAAGCATGGCATACTTTAACATTAAAACATGTTCAGTGTTGCTTGGTTGTGTTATACCATATATTTGAGTTATTGTAAACATACTATTTTTGCAGTGTATTAATCTTAGTGTTTTTCGCGCTAGGACAGTTGCGCTAATTTAAATACACCGCTAAAATACATATTTTGCTTTATAGTCTGTTTCTTAAAAGTTCTTTTTTGCTAATTTATATCCACACAAATTAGTCCAGAATGTAAATTGCACTAAAATATGTACAGAATAAATAAGTATGTTTACAATAGATTGTGCGAGCTTCCTAAGTTTATTCAATTACAAAAAAAAAAAAAAAAAAAAAAAAAAAAAAAACCACGACAAAAACAAAAAACAAAATACAAATTTCATATCCAATAAAAAATAAAAAATATGTGTAGCCACCAGAATGGTTTCTGGTTAAGTGTATGCTTACTGTAAAATAACAAATGTTAATGGAAGATAAAATTTCACTAATTTTCATTAGTAAGGGAAAACCACGGAATTTAATGTCAAATAAAAATTTTAAATTATTAAGGACTCAAATGAGATTTATTTTTTCACAAAACTGAATCCATGATTTTTACTCTCGACAATTTTGTTTTAAAATGGTAAAACCACAAAATTCTAAGTAAACAGTATTTTGTAGTATTCATAAAGAAATATTTTACAACTTTCAACATTCATACCAGTTATTTATTCCTGTTATTGCTACCAGTATTTAATAATAATAATAATAATAATAATTATTATTATTATTATTATTAGTAGTAGTAGTAGTAGTAGTAGTAGTAGAAGTAATAATATTTCTATCATTATTTATTGTCAGTATTATTATTTGTTTTATTCCTATTCTTATTACTATAGCTACATTTTTACTTGAATATATAGATTAAAAAATATTTTTCTTTTCTTTTTAGCAGATATTTCATTTTTTATTTTTAAAATGATCGTGATAATAAATTATATGTTAGGTCATTGCCTTGTCTCATAAAATTAGACCAATCTTTTCAGAATTCAATGAATTCTATTCTCTTTAGAGCTATATAAACCAAAAGCCTGATGCTTGATTTTATGCAAGGCAGACTTCAACAAAAGATGAAAATTTAACTGTAGTGAATATAACATGTCATAGACGTCTGCTGTTCTATAATTTATTGAACATAAACAAAAATAATATGTCTTCACGGAAGATGTAAGTACAAAAGGACAAACAAATATACAGTCCTAGATAAAGAATAAGGTTAGCTTGTTTTACTAATTGACATTAGTTTTTAACAGACAAGCAAGTTTCTCTAATTTGACATCAATTTTCTAACAGACTTGTTCATTTCTCTGATTTGACATCAGTTTTCTAACAGACTTATTCATTTCTCTAATTTGACATCAGTTTTCTAACAGACTTGTTTATTTCTCTAATTTAACATCAGTTTTCTAACAGACTTGTTCATTTTTCTCATTTGACATAAGTTTTCTAACAGACTTGTACATTTCTCTGATTTGACATCAGTTTTCTAACAGACTTGTTCATTTCTCTAATTTGACATCAATTTTCTAACAGACTTGTTTATTTCTCTAATTTAACATCAGTTTTCTAACAGACTTGTTCATTTTTCTCATTTGACATCAGTTTCTAACAGACTTGAACATTTCTCAGATTTGACATACGTTTTCTAACAGATTGTACATTTCTCTGATTTGACATCAGTTTTCTAACAGACTTGTTTGCTTCTCTAATTTGATGTCAGTTTTCTAACAGACTTGTTTATTTCTCTAATTTGACATCAGTTTTCTAACAGACTTGTTTGCTTCTCTAATTTGATGTCAGTTTTCTAACAGACTTGCATGTTTGATTAATTTGACATCAGTTTTCTAACAGGCTTGTTCATTTCTCTAATTTGACATCAGTTTTCTAATAGACTTGTACATTTCTCTGATTTGACATCAGTTTTCTAACAGACTTGCATGTTTAATTAATTCGACATCAGTTTTTTAACAGACTTCTACAATTTTCTGATATGACATCAGTTTTTTAACACACCTGCATGTTTTACTAATTTGAAATAATTTTTCTCATGACTTCAATTTGTATTGCTGTTTTTGCTTATCATCTTTAGCAACTGTGATCTTTGATGTTTACAAATGATGTCCGAGTCTTGCTTCCAAATAATGTCAATTTGTAACAGAAAACCATATTTTTTTTTGGAACAGCATATTTGTTTGTGATTTTAGCTATTTTGCTGACCAGGTGGGCATTGTTCCTTAGGGTGACTAATGTATAAAATTTGATTACAATGTGTTTTTTTTTTTTTTTTCCATTAACTTAATAAAATCTTAAGGTAGATAAATTTCATTCTCAATGTAGTGACTTTCAAATGTCTTAATGTCTTGGTTTAGTGGACAGTTTTCTTTTTCAATGTAGTGACTTTCCAATGCCTCTATGTCGGGATTTAATGTGGGCAATTTTCATTTTCAATGTAGTGACTTTTCAATGTCTTTATGTCTGTATTTCATGTGGACAATTTCCTTTTTCAATGTAGTGACTTCCGAATGCCTTTATGTCCAGATTTATAGTAAACCAAGTTTATTTTCAATGTAGTGACTTTCCAATGCCTCTATATCCGGATTTAATGTAGACCAAGTTTATTTTCAATGTAGTGACTTTCCAATGTCTCTGTGTCTGGATTTAATGTAGACCAAGTTTATTTTCAATGTAGTGACTCACCATTGTCTGTATATCTGGATTTAATGTAGACAATTTTCATTTTCAATGTAGTGACTTTTCAATGTCTCTGTGTCTGAATTTAATGTAGACCAAGTTAATTTTCAATGTAGTGACTTTCTAATGTCTCTATATCTGGATTTAATGTAGACAATTTTCATTTTCAATGTAGTGACTTTTCAGTGTCTCTATATCTGAATTTAATGTAGACCAAGTTAATTTTCAATGTAGTGACTTTCTAATGTCTCTATATCTGGATTTAATGTAGACAATTTTCATTTTCAATGTAGTGACTTTTCAATGTCTCTATATCTGGATTTAATGTAGACAGTTTTCATTTTCAATGTAGTGACTTTTTTATGTCACTTTGTCTGAACTTAATGTAGATAAAGTTTATTTTAATTGATCCATGATTTAATCTAGTAATCAATTGTTTCCCAACAGTATTTTGCCAAATTAACAGATTTTAAGGTGTGGTAATTCCATCTGATCGGTTTCCTTGGTTATAAACACATCACAGGAATGTGATATCATCTGTATAATGGGTTAGTTATTAAGTATAAAAATCAACAAACACTGTCTTCCTGATTATGTAAATTTACCAGTTTGAATTGCAGCAAATTAATGAAAAATTTCCAGAAGTTTCCCTTGAATGTGAGTGGAAAAATAGTTTGCATCAAGGAAAACTAAAAGCCTTTCTGAAGTTATTAACATTGAAATTTGATGTGTTTAATAAAAATCATACAATAAAATATTTGCATAATTCTGATGGATTTGAATAATTTTAAAAGGAATTTATTATTGATGTATGCTGGATTGAAGCATTCACAAAAGCATCTTGAGATAAACGATGTTTAAGAGCATTTGAAATTGTGGAGAAACATTTTCACATTTTGTTTTTTACCCAAATTGATGCACACATTTTTTGCTTATGTTCAATAAAACTGTACTTTTCAAGGAAGACTCTTAACCTGCATATCTTGGTTAACATTACCCGGGAACACACACACATAACATGCTTTACGGCAAACATCTTAGATTTTATTAATTCATTTGCACTTGTTAAATGCATTAAAACCACAGGTAATAAAAAAAGAATATCAATTTGTTGGATAAAATTAAATTGGTCAGACATGATTTACTGATGATAAATTAAATTTTTTTTTATCATAATTTCCTAGACTCCATGGCAGCTCTTGCCTCTAGAGCCCCATTTATTCATTTCTTGTAGGTATATAGTCATACATCTTCTTGATATTTATAAAATATGAAGGCTATTTGGTTTCCGGCAGAGAAATGACATAGGTCAAGCTGACAATGCTGCTACAATGTAAAGAGATGACATGTTTGCCAAAACACATGGGATTTCAGAGAGCAGACAATTTACGTCTGCTTCTAAAGACAAATGAATTAAGCCTTTTTTCTTTTTTTGTGAACTTTCAAGGTGAAAAATTGCAATTCAGGGGGCTAAATTCAGGATTTAAACATACAAAATTGTCCAAGACATTTTAAAATCTTTGGTGTTTTTTATCCATAAAATGATTGGTGAGTATTAGTCAGTTTTTTTTTTTTATTATCAATCATCATAGTTGTTACACTGATAACATTGTCATTTATCATGTTTTATTTGACGTACCTGTGTATTTGTATAATACATTACCTGGAGAAAATTGCTCGTTTAAAATAATATTATTTCTAGAATGATGTATTAAATTGTTTATCTCACAATGCTGAGCTTGCAGAAAAATGTTTTCAATCAGATTTATCAAGTAGAATTATGAAATACAGATGTAATCGATTCCAGAAGTTTGATTTTTTTGTGCTGAAGGTCAGATTTTTGAAGTCTGTAATGAGATAAATCTGCAGTTGATTTACTATTGATGATTTTGCTTATTAGCTGACATGGCTAGAATGAACTTTTCTGAGCACAAGTAGTTAAGAAATTGTCCCTGAGATTTTTAAGCAAGATAGAAAATATCTTACAAGAAAGAAAAGAAGAATCATTTTAATTGGTACTGATTTTTGTTCCGGTATTTGTTAATATTTGCAGTAAAACAGTCTTCAAATTCAGCAATTTTTTTCTGCTAGTTCAAATTTTCTTGGTATCAGGTACATTGAGTACATTGTTATTATTCTTATTTGTACCTATGATATGTGATATTATACACTGATTATAACACCAGAAAATAGAGAGCCTGCTAGATGTCTTATTGATTCCTGAAATCATTGACAGTTATATCAAACCATTGTTATTATTCTTGATTTAAAAGCTTATAAAAACGTTATACATTTTGCTATGACAAGTGATGAAACATGTGGCGATCTAATCTGTATATATTTTATTGCTGTATTCCAAATATTTTCCAATATTATTGATATTGAAGATTATTATTGTTAGTTGTAGTGCTGTTTAACATCACATCAGCAAGTTTTCAGCTATATGCAGTGAGAGAAATGTTATTTATCTGTAAGGATTACTTTATCCCTTTCTTGAGCCGGATGCTATTTCACTTAGCCACAATGGGGGTTCTTAATAAAGAAAAATTGTAACTCAACTCACATTTCTCAAAAGAATCTTTTGAATGTGCAGATTCTGATTTGCATATGAAATAGATATGTTTAAAAGTGTGACCAAGTCCACAATATTTCTTAATATTAAAGCAGTAGACTGATACCTGATTTAAGAGAATAGGCCATCATTTCACCAGTTTTTACTGTAGAACTGAAACAATTAAACAGAGTGTAATATATTCCTAATTACTATTACAATACAGAGTGTAATATATTCCTGATTATTATAACAATACAGAGTGTAATATATTCCTGATTATTATTACAGTACAGAGTGTAATATATTCCTGATTATTATAACAATACAGAGTGTAATATATTCCTGATTATTATTACAGTACAGAGTGTAATATATTCCTGATTATTATAACAATACAGAGTGTAATATATTCCTGATTATTATTACAATACAGAGTGTAATATATTCCTGATTATTATTACAGTACAGAGTGTAATATATTCCTGGTTATTATTACAGTACAGAGTGTAATGTATTCCTGATTATTATTACAATACAGAGTGTAATATATTCCTGATTATTATTACAATACAGAGTGTAATATATTCCTGATTATTATTACAGTACAGAGTGTAATATATTCCTGATTATTATAACAATACAGAGTGTAATATATTCCTGATTATTATTACAATACAGAGTGTAATATATTCCTGATTATTATTACAGTACAGAGTGTAATATATTCCTGATTATTATTACAGTACAGAGTGTAATGTATTCCTGATTATTATTACAATACAGAGTGTAATATATTCCTGATTATTATTACAATACAGAGTGTAATATATTCCTGATTATTATTACAGTACAGAGTTTAATATATTCCTGATTATTATTACAGTACAGAGTGTAATATATTCCTGATTATTATTACAGTACAGAGTGTAATGTATTCCTGATTATTATTACAGTACAGAGTGTAATGTATTCCTGATTATTATTACAATACAGAGTGTAATATATTCCTGATTATTATTACAATACAGAGTGTAATATATTCCTGATTATTATTACAGTACAGATTGTAACATATTCCTGATTATTATTACAATACAGCGTGTAATATATTCCTGATTATTATACAGTACAGAGTGTAATATATTCCTGATTATTATTACAGTACAGAGTGTAATATATTCCTGATTATTATTACAGTACAGAGTTTAATATATTCCTGATTATTATTACAATACAGAGTGTAATATATTCCTGATTATTATTACAGTACAGAGTGTAATATATTCCTGATTATTATTACAGTACAGAGTGTAATGTATTCCTGATTATTATTACAATACAGAGTGTAATATATTCCTGATTATTATTACAGTACAGAGTGTAATATATTCCTGATTATTATTACAGTACAGAGTTTAATATATTCCTGATTATTATTACAATACAAAGTGTAATATATTCCTGATTATTATTACAATACAGAGTGTAATATATTCCTGATTATTATTACAGTACAGAGTGTAATATATTCCTGATTATTATTACAGTACAGAGTTTAATATATTCCTGATTATTATTACAATACAAAGTGTAATATATTCCTAATTATTATTACAATACAGAGTGTAATGTATTCTGATTATTATTTCAATACAATTCAATATATTCCTGATTATTATTACAGTACAGAGTGTAATATATTCCTGATTATTATTACAATACAGAGTGTAATGTATTCTGATTATTATTACAATACAGAGTGTAATATATTCCTGATTATTATTACAATACAGAGTGTAATGTATTCCTGATTATTATTATAATACAGAGTGTAATATATCCTTGATTATTATTACATTACAGAGTTTAATATATTCCTGATTATTATTACAATACAAAGTGTAATATATTCCTGATTATTATTTCAATACAGAGTGTAATGTATTCTGATTATTATTACAATACAGAGTGTAATATATTCCTGATTATTATTACAATACAGAGTGTAATATATTCCTGATTATTATTACAATACAGAGTGTAATATATTCCTGATTATTATTACAGTACAGAGTGTAATATATTCCTGATTATTATGACAGTACAGAGTGTAATATATTCCTGATTATTATTATAATACAGAGTGTATTATATCCTTGATTATTATTACAATACAAAACCATTATTCTTTTGCACAGATCTTAGTCCAAGAAAGGTAGATAAACTCATTTAAGGTCAGAAAAAAAGAGGGAAATTAATTTAAAAGATGATTTTTACAGTCATTTTGACCTAGTTTTATCTGCAATTTGAAATTCAATAAGAGAAATTGATGGAGTAGAGTTAAAATGGGTATTGTATACCAAAGTCATAATTCTTTTATTAAATCAAGCTGGCCAATTCTTGGAAAAAATGGTGCTGTATGGTTCTTTGATTTAAAAAGGAATGGTGTTTATGTTGATTTTTTGTAAAAGTAAGAAATAATAAACATAATTGTAGACTAAACTGTCATAGCTTTTGATGAACATGTAATTCATATTTGTCTAAAATCTTTGCGATGTTGGTGAGTTAATGGAACTGAATATAAGAAGGCACAAATGGCAAGATTTCATCCATTTTTAGAGAAATTGTATTTATTCATTATACAAAATAAAAGTTGTGTAAACAACTATTTGTTATCTCATTTCCTTAGGACATTATACTGGTCATTCATATTAAGTTGTTAGCTTCAATTGACATACACCACTCTTGACAAATTTGGACTCGAGTCAAGTCCTAACCAATGAGTTACTAGTCCTATTTACACCTGCAGCGAGGATTTACTTTAATGGTAAAGTACTAGTTGTACAAAAAACAGTCAATAATCTGGCTTTATCTCCTACAAGATTAATTTTAACATTTATGTAATGAGCAATTTCATCAATCATTTTGAGTGCATGTGAAGAAAGCTCTTTGTTTTCCCCGTTGCTAAATCCAAGAAAATCTTTAAATAACAGTTTATCTGTTTTCTCCTAAACAATAGTAAATTACCTTGACTTAACGATCTCACTAAGTCTACAGGCATTGGGTTTTCTACACTCACTACATAAGCATGTCAGCATGCTTCATCAGATAACGAAACTTGCGATTGATTTCTCCATTCTTGGTGACATGGATTGACGTCATTGGTTAGATTTTTATGGCTTTCAAAATGCCATCACTTCTGATCTAATCTGCTGCAGGTATTTTTGTCTCATTAATCCTATTGTGTACTCTGCAAAGTGCTACAGACAGTAGAAAAAAAGGTCTCCATGTCTTCAAATTGAAATATTGATTAAATGTTAGTCGCGTGAAAATTACCGAGATTATAAATGTAAATAATGAAAATTTGATTAGTCAGAAAGCTCTTCATTGCCATTGCATTTCACTTGAATTTTATGACAGGAATTTTATTTCTGAAAAGATGGTATTATTTCATAGAATATGATGAAATCAGGAATCTTAACTAGATGTACTTTTCAATATGCAATTAAATAACATGTAAATTACATGTTTATTTCTGAAACACAAAATTGCATTTTTTATATTTTTAAAAAAAAATTTTTCTTGGTATGGTGTTTAATTTGCTCTTTACCCTGGTACACTATACATATTAAAGTGGACATACCTAAAAATGATTAAATTTCCAAAACTTTAACTTTCAGTGCATGTCAGATCGCATTGCTTCAGAGTTTTTTAAAAAAGTAAAATAATCAGATCGGATTATGTAACGAAAATTACAGAAGTTATATGGTCACTATATACATTTACAAAATAGTACCTTGTGCTGATTTTAAACTCTAACACTCCAACTTATTGGACTAATTCATATTGATTCAGCCATAGGGACCAAAAAACTTAGTTCATTATAGATGTTTTGCATCAAATCAGTTAAAGGGAAAGTAGTGGTTTGTATTTGCCCTACAATGTTGCAGGCTAAAGTTTATTAAATTATTCTGATTAAGTAACGGTTCTTTCCATTTAATCAGTAGGTCCGATAGATCTGTAGCAGTAGGTTTTCTTGTAAGTTTAATATATAAATCTTTAATAGGATGGCTTTATGATGCCTTGATTGATGGCACGATGTGTAACTTAATGGTCTTCTGGTTGAAAGTGCCAAAATACAAAAGCACCTCTTAGTTTTAGGTTCAAATCCCAAAATTTTCAAAAAAAAAACTGTCTATTCTCTCACATAAGGTAGGTGGATTTTGTCTGGGCACCCAGGTTTCCTCCACTGTACAAGAACTTTTATCTCTATAAAATTAAAAGATTAGTTTTGAAACCATTACAAAATTGAACTGATTCATTCTTGACCTTTCAGATTGTTTGTTGGTCTGTCTGTCCATTACTTAAAGGTCAAGGTCATATGTGTTCTGATGAACTGCATGTGAAAAATGAGTTATGCTCTCATTTTTTTAAATTTCAGCCAGCAAAACAAATAGTTTTGACATGTAAATGGTTGGTAAAGTTTATTCAAGAACTATGCACTTTTGTTTAATAGTTCACTTAATGGGAAACTATGTAGCCGATACAAAAAGTACTAACTACTAGTATATATCCAAAGTTTACATAGTATTTTTCTAATGTACTTATAAAAGTATTTTAAAAAAATGGCTTGAACTTTATCAAAAATATTGCTACATTTTCACTTCTAAAAGGTATCATATTTCTTCCATATATCTACATTTACTTGATTTCTTAAAAAACTGTATTCATATTTTTTATTTAATTGAAGTGTACCAAATGTATGGCGATAAAATGCAGGTCAAGTTTGATTTTAAGAAATTTTGACAGAGTGGTTTTAGAGTTATTATATTGTGATCAAAACTTATGTTTTCAGTTTACATGCAGTAGATTTGTCTTGACAATTTCTAATTTCATGACATTTAACTTATTTATCTTTTGGTTATCAAGAAGTAAAAAAAAAAAATTCTTAATAGTATCTTGCAGAAGTTATTTTAAAATATGCCAAACTCTGATTTACCATTTGTCTGTGTTAAAGTGTACAGTTGAAGACAGCCCAATTATAAAGTAATGTCTACCAAAATGTTTGATTGTTATATTGTAGCCTTCTATTGGTCAGGTTTATGAAAAATCATTAAATTTTGTCTTTAAGAGTACCGATCACCATTAAAAATATGTTACAGCTTGATCATAGATTTGCAATATATACGTAATTTAGTCTAGGTCATTTAGTTGATGTATCATAAAAGTTTCCATTTACCATAAGAATATTAACTCTATGTAATATGACCCATAAAAATGTTTGAATGACAGAATTATTAGTCAAGAAAATGATCTCTAATCCAATGTTTTGTTGGTAAGTGTACAGTAACATAACAGAAAAAAGAGTTATAAAGTAATGTTCTAAAGCATAATATTGTTTCCTTGCTTATTGTACACTCTATGTAATGTGCTATATTGTAATATTTTCAAAACATCAAATGGTAATATTCTTACAGTGATTTTTTTTCCATGTATTTTCTTATTTATTCATATTGCCAGATTTCTTTTTTTTTTTAAAGTTACTTCCCTTGCCATGGTAAACATGGCATAAATTGTGCAATGCTATGATTGCATTGAAAATTGAAATGTTTTTGCTTCTTTACCTGTAGCTGATGATGTCTCGATATAAGAGACATAATCTCAACTAAGACATTTATATCTTCCTTGTTTAGTAGAGTATTTTTTGTTAAAACAGGATTTTTAGGTCTTGTTTAAAAGAAAATTAAAAATTTTGTACACAGAAATAAAAAATTCCCCGCAATATAATGTCAAGGAACAAATACAGATGTTGGATATGTCAGATGAGCAGTTTTCAGATGATGCCGTTTAACAAGAGTTGCAAACCCTTTACTAAGCATTTGTTTTTTATGTAGCGTATATCAAAAAAATAATATATAAAATTACATTTCTATTGTGTTGTTATGATAAAATAAATATCCTTTTGTAAAACAGAAAATTATTTTTATTATTATTCAACAGCATAAACAGCTTTTTGGGTTTTATATATATATATATATATATATATATATATATATATATATATATATATTTATTTTTTATTTTTTATTTTTTTTTATTTTTTTTTTATTTTTTTGTCATCAATAATTTGTTACCAGAAATTATCGTAAGTTATTAAATAAAACTTGTTAAATCACCTGTCTTTACGTCAGATAAGACCCTGGTTTCCCTGTCATAATTAAATAAGACAGCTTTGTTTTGAATTCTTATTGATTAATCAAGCTATATTATTAATGTCGTCAAGAGGAGACATTTAAACAATGATTCCTTCAACATAATTCGCATTATTTTTAATTTTCAAAGAGGCGGAAATGATTTGTTAAATAATACTGACTTAATTACATGCTGGATTTTTGTTTTAGAAATTTGATTGTTTTATTGTAAACAAGCTCTATGATTTATGCTGCAGAACAAATTGATTATTTCATATATTTAGAAAGATGCACATCAAACTGCATGTGTCTGATCTTCAAAATATTCAGAAAGATGCACACCACATGACATGTGTCTGATCTTCAATATATTCAGAAAGATGCACACCACATGACATGTGTCTGATCTTAATATATTCAGAAAGATGCACATCACATGACATGTGTCTGATCTTCAATATATTCAGAAAGATGCACATCACATGACATGTGTCTGATCTTCAATATATTCAGAAAGATGCACATCACATGACATGTGTCTGATCTTAATATATTCAAAAAGATGCACATCACACGACATGTGTCTGATCTTCAAAATATTCAGAAAGATGCACATCACATGACATGTGTCTGATCTTCAATATATTCAGAAAGATGCACATCACATGACATGTGTCTGATCTTAATATATTCAGAAAGATGCACATCACACAACATGTGTCTAATCTATCAAGGGTATAGCTAAGTTTCATTACAATTTCGTATACATGCCAAGTTAGAAATTTGTGCATTTTAAAATATTGATTTGTTGGTAAATGATGACTTTAATTACGTTTTTAATTTTTTTGTTGATTGGTTTTTGTTAAAATTAATTTGATTTGTTGGTTTTTGACTTTGTTTCTACTTCTTCTTTGGTTATTTGATTGATTGTTTTTTAATAGTTTTATTAAAAAATTATTTGGTTAGTTGGTTTGTGGTCTTATTTCTGATTCTTCTGTACTAATGTTTCTGCTTATTCATTCATTCATTCATTCATTCATTTATTCATTCATTCATTTATCCATTTATGCATTCATTCATTCATTCATTCATTCATTCATTCATTCATTTATTCATTCATTCATTTATCCATTTATGCATTCATTCATTCATTCATTCATTCATTTGAAGTCTAAGTTGGTAAGAACACTGATGACAATTTATGCTTTTGAATTTTGGTAGATTAAATGGTTTTTTTGTTTGACAGATTAAGTAGGATCTCTGGGGTTTGTTGTTAATGGTTTGACAGGTGGTTGTGTAGTATAAGTAGCTCATCCATGGTTTGTGGTTATTGGTTTGACAGGTGGTTGTGTAGTATTAGTAGCCCATCCATGGTTTGTGGTTATTGGTTTGACAGGTGGTTTTGTAGTATTAGAAGACCATTTTTTGTAGTTATTGGTTTGACAGGTGGTTGTGTAGTATTAGTAGCCCATCCATGGTTTGTGGTTATTGGTTTGACAGGTGGTTTTGTAGTATTAGAAGACCATTTTTTTTTGTAGTTATTGGTTTGACAGGTGGTTGTGTAGTATAAGTAGCTCATCCATGGTTTGTAGTTATTGGTTTGACAGGTGGTTGTGTAGTATTAGTAGCCCATCCATGGTTTGTGGTTATTGGTTTGACAGGTGGTTTTGTAGTATTGAAGACCATTTTTTTTGTAGTTATTGGTTTGACAGGTGGTTGTGTAGTATTAGTAGCCCATCCATGGTTTGTGGTTATTGGTTTGACAGATGGTTGTGTAGTATTAGAAGACCAATTTTTTGTAGTTATTAGTTTGACAGGTGGTTTTGTAGTATTAGTGGACCAATTTTTTGTAGTTATTGGTTTGACAGGTGGTTGTGTAGTATTAGTGAACCAATTTTTTTGTAGTTATTGGTTTGACAGGTGGTTGTGTAGTATTAGTGGACCAATTTTTTGTAGTTATTGGGTTGACAGTTGGTTGTGTGGTAGGATCTCTGTGGTTTTGCTGTTTTGTTTGGTTTCATTTTTTCAGTTTTCCTTTAAAATGGATGTGTGAGTACATGTGCATCACAAAATAAATGCATAATTATCTAGTAATGAAATAATAGATTTAATTTTATAGAAGACAGTTAGTATTTTTAGAAGAGATAAATTTGCAAACAAGGAAATATGAGCCTAATGAATATACGTTATTGTTCCTGGTATTTTTACGGCCTATAACAGGTTTATTTAAGTCAAAACTTCAAATTTGACATAAACAGTTTATAAAAAATAAAAAATATTTACAACATAACAAAGAAGTAAGTATGGTAAGATTCTGTTGGTGCCTCAACATTTGTGACTATAAATCTATATTTCCATATAATAATGTGTTTTTTTAAGAAAAGTTTCCTCTTGAATGTAGCTAATGCATCAAATAAGGTGAAAAACTTGACACTCTTTGATTTTATCACGGAAACTTTAATATTATGACATTTCCATGTAGTTTTTGGTACCAGAAACTTTATGCAACCTCTTCCTCCCTCTACATAATTTAAAAGGAAAATCTTCATGCTATAAGACAACTTTTGCTGCAATATCTAGTTTGAACCAAAGGTTCTATAGTGTTTCCGTGGACTACAATGATAAAAATGATGTTTTTGGGTTTTTTTTTTCAAGATTTCTTTTTTACAGCAATTAAACAGTTTTAATGGCATAAAATTTTTTGTTGATTTCCTATATTATGGAGACTGTAAAATAAATAATCAGAAATTTCAGGGCCTTAAAAAATACCTTACCATAGCCATGCCTTTCTGAGAATTTCTGTGCCATTTTGTATCTGACATTGGGCTTAAAAAATACCTTACTATAGCCATGCCTTTCTGAGAATTTCTGTGCCATTTTGTATCTAACATTGGGCTATAAAAATACCTTACTATAGCCATGCCTTTCTGAGAATTTCTGTGCAACTTTGTTTCTGACATTGGGCTATAAAAATACCTTACTATAGCCATGCCTTTCTGAGAATTTCTGTGCCATTTTGTTTCTGACATTGGGCTTAAAAAATACCTTACTATAGCCATGCCTTTCTGAGAATTTCTGTGCCATTTTGTATCTAACATTGGGCTATAAAAATACCTTACTATAGCCATGCCTTTCTGAGAATTTCTGTGCAACTTTGTTTCTGACATTGGGCTATAAAAATACCTTACTATAGCCATGCCTTTCTGAGAATTTCTGTGCCATTTTGTTTCTGACATTGGGCTATAAAAATACCTTACTATAGCCATGCCTTTCTGAGAATTTCTGTGCCATTTTGTTTCTGACATTGGGCTATAAAAATACTTTACTATAGCCATGCCTTTCTGAGAATTTCTGTTCAACTTTGTTTCTGATATTGTGCTATAAAAATACCTTACTATAGCCATGGCTTTCTGAGAATTTCTGTGCAACTTTGTTTCTGAAATTGAGCTTAAAAATACCTTACTATAGCCATGCTTTTCTGAGAATTTCTGTGATATTTTGTTTCCGACATTGGGCTATAAAAACACCTTACCATAGCCATGCCTTTCTGAGAATTTCTGTGACATTTTGTGTCTGATGTTGGAAGAAGGATGTGGAAGCTTGGTGCAGGTAGTATGTCCTGTATTGTTTACCGATAGTTTAAATCTGTAGGGCATTACAAATGAAAAAGCGTAGGTGTATTCAATGATTTCATTCTTATTTACATATTTAAAATTTAAACAGTATGTCATTGTTGGTTTAAATTAATTTATATCTGCGATGTGTTTTTATATTTTCTGACTAGGGCCTGTATAATTTAATTGACAAGTTCTAACATCAAAGAAAAAATGAATTAATTGTTTGGTTTTTAAAATTCATTCTTCTAAGTAATGAATAATAAGGTTAATAATGTTTGGACATTCACCTGTATTTCTGTGGTATTTAGGATAAGTATTGTCAGAAATATTCTGTTTAAAAAAGGTTGAGGAAATATCATGTCATTGACCAAGTTTTTGTTTATTCACTTTGACTGATTAAAAATATTACCCAGCATGCAGTGCTAGGATCTGCTTTATTCTGTGATAGGATATTGATTGAGGACTTTTTGTACTAGTAAATCATTTTTATTGTTAAGAAAAAATCAACCAACAAAAACCCAACTCCGTTAATTAGAAACAGCTATGGTTATGAAAATAAGGTATTAATTTTTAGTTTCTTATGGGAGTGTCCCCTCTCTAATTGGCAGGTGCTCTTTCTGAAAGGTTTTTAAATTTTCCAGTCAAATGATTTATTTGTAATACATGTATATATAAACAAAAAAAATTGTCTTAAACATTATGTTAAATGGAAACAGTATAGAGAAAAATATTAACTGAATATACAAGTAAATTTTGGCTTGAGTTGTTGCAATTTTTCCGTGAACATAGACCATATGTTCAATTGTAACCCATTGATAAATGTTAGGTCCCATGAAATCACATTCAGGTGTGTTTGTGTTTTTCTGAAATTTCAAAAATTTGCTTAAACTGTGCGTAAAACATCATGTCGACCTTGAAAAAAGGTTTAAAAAAGCAAAATTATGTATATTTCATATTAATTTCCACGGTGTTTTGTATACTTGGAGCCAGTGACTTCATCAGTTACAATAGCCTTATAAATACAAGAATCTGAGAATTTATGTAATGATCTAGGAGTGCCAATTAACAACAGCAGTACCAGTAAAAACTCTTATTCTAAATCTTTCCTTTAGTTCCGTTTCCGAAACAAAGTTATGATGATTATTGCAGTAATGATTTCCGATTGACAAAACTAGTTAAACATTGCCACCAGGGCAAAATTGTGACAGAAAAAACTTTAATGATGGTTTACTTATAAAATCTGAAATATTCAATGTTTTCGAGTCATTTTATGATTGCAGACAAAATTATTTTGAATCTTGTTTTTAAGTTTCTCATGGATGTGGCGGAGAAATTAAAGCCATGGAGACACAAGTTGTACATTTTTAATGTTATTTAGATTTTTGTCTAAAATTCTTGTCTTGCTATTGACCCATAATATAAGATTGAAACATTTATATAAAGAAACCAACTTTTTATCACCACAGTTCCACCTCGTATGTGGTAGAAACATTATGCTTTCAATCTGCCACATTCCATGGACGCTCATCTGTCCATCTAGTCATCTGTCTGTCCTGTTTGTCTATTATATGTTGGTTTCCAAGTAGTATCTTTTTGATCTTCAAACAATTGATACTAAGAATACATGCATCTTTCTGTAAACTTTAATCTTCTCCACTAAACTGTATATTTGTGAGGAAGTTCTTAGTTGATGTAGAATAACAATGGTGTTGAAAGGTGATTATCCAAAATCCAATGTAACTGCTGTTCCTGCAAATAAAAAACAGATAAATAGCCATTACAGATTTATTTATGGAACAATTTAGTTCAAATTTATATAGTTGATTCTCATTTTCTTGAGAGAATTTCAAATTTTCAGATATGTCAGTTTTTTTTTTAAAAGTTCCTGAATGAGTTATTCCTTTTTTAACCAGAATAAGTTGTGTTACCTGGAGCTCAGGTATTTTAAATTTACAGGTTAGTTGAATAATCTTTAGGTCCTTTGAATGAAATTTTAATGGAAAAAAATGTTCCATATCTTGAACTAAAATATTTTATTAACACAGACTAAAAGAAATCCACCTTTTTGATGTAATAAACTGCAACATGTTTTGATAAAAATTTATTTTAGTGTTAAAACTACAGTCAGATCAGCATGTTTACACTATAATTGCAATGATTTGTTTTTACTCAAGCGGACCTCATGGCTTTTGTAATTTATTAATTGCACTGCACTGAGCATAACTATGTACATGTACCATTGAAACTGCATTTGTCACAACTTACTCCATGCTTACAATTGTAAGCATGGAGTAATTTTAATATAAGGAAGTTATCAAAATGGAGATAAAAACAGAAAAGATTTGTTTGTCTACAATATAAAAATAATTATACCCCACACAACTTAAGTTGTGGGGGTGGGGTGTTATGTTTTTGACCTGTCTGTCCATCCATCTGTCCATCAGTCCATCATAAGTTTTCCACACTTTTTTTTCCTAAATGCTCACAGATATTAAACTGATTTTTGTTATGTGATTCTATCATGATGAGTTACAGACAGGCCTTCACAAACGCCGATTTTTGGCAAAAAAAGTCGATTCAAGCTTTAAAAAGCCGATTGAAAAACATCTGAATCGGCTTTTTTACACATAATAGTATGACAAAATCTTCAATGCTGGCTTATTAACAATTAAAAGTACCCAGGACACTGTCATGATTCACTGAACTTCCCTACTCACAGGTAATTACCTAATACCTGACAAGTTAATTGATTACTAGTGGTTTCACCTGTTCACATCTTTTCCTATAGAATATACATTTCAGTCATACACGTGCCTGATTGTAGTTAATAACCTCCCCTGTTCTCTATACTTAATTGTTTATGACCGTTTTTTCGTATTACCAACAACAATATGATCACGACATTACATGTGGATTTTGAATTGGGATCATTTGTTGTTTCTGTAATTTGCTGATATATTTTAAGTTACCAGTGATGGCATTTTTGCAGGATATTAATATGCAGTATTTATGAACATTTGTCTATATATGCCACATTGTCAAACATCGACTTATAATTTATAATTAAAACGACAGATACCCCGATGTACCAAACAGAATTCAGTTTAAGTTCTTTAACTGTTTATTGACATTTTGTTGTATTGCCAGTGACTGGACAGTTATGGAAAGATGAAAAAACAGTATGTTAACACCATATTTTCAAATAAAATTCTAATGTTTATTTCTTTACCTATCTGATGTGTGTTTATTAAAAAACAGAAAATTATTCTGGGGGAGGGGGCGGGTAACCTTTGCCTATCGTTTGGGGTGGGGGGGGGGAAGGGTTAACCCACTGCCGATCATGGGAGGGGGTGTTGATGTACTCTTTACCGACCGCTGATTGACCTGACCAGGGTTTCTGGAGCCCTGGTGACAGATCAGGTTTAAATTTCAATTCGTTTGTTGATTTTTATGGTAGTTATGAATCTGGTTACAGATCAGGTTTACATTTAGTTTTGTTTGTTGATTTTTATGGTAGTTATGACCCTGGTTACAGATCAGGTTTACATTTCATTTTGTTTGTTGATTTTTATGGTAGTTATGACCCTGGTTACAGATCAGGTTTACATTTCGTTTTCGTTTGTTGATTTTTATGGTAGTTATGACCCTGGTTACAGATCAGGTTTACATTTCGTTTTTGTTTGTTGATTTTAATGGTAGTTATGACCCTGGTTACAGATCAGGTTTACATTTCATTTTGTTTGTTGATTTTTATGGTAGTTATGAATCTGGTTACAGATCAGGTTTACTTTTCATTTCATTGTTGATTTTTGTGGTAGTTATGACCCTGGTTACAGATCAGGTTTACATTTCGTTTTTGTTTGTTGATTTTAATGGTAGTTATGACCCTGGTTACAGATCAGGTTTACATTTCGTTTTGTTTGTTGATTTTTATGGTAGTTATGACCCTGGTTACAGATCAGGTTTACATTTTGTTTTTGTTCGTGATTTTTATGGTAGTTATGACCCTGGTTACAGATCAGGTTTACATTTTGTTTTTGTTTGTTGATTTTTATGGTAGTTATGAATCTGGTTACAGATCAGGTTTACATTTCGTTTTTGTTTGTTGATTTTTATGGTAGTTATAAATCTGGTTACAGATCAGGGTTACATTTCGTTTTGTTTGTTGATTTTTATGGTAGTTATGACCCTGGTTACAGATCAAGTTTACTTTTCATTTTCGTTTGTTGATTTTTTTGGTATTTATGACCCTGGTTACAGATCAGGTTTACATTTCGTTTTTGTTTGTTGGTTTTTATGGTAGTTATGGTTACAGATCAGGTTTACATTTCGTTTTGTTTGTTGATTTTTATGGTAGTTGTGACCCTGGTTACAGATCAGGTTTACATTTCGTTTTGTTTGTTGATTTTAATGGTAGTTATGACCCTGGTTACAGATCAGGTTTACATTTCGTTTTGTTTGTTGATTTTTATGGTAGTTATGACCCTGGTTACAGATCAGGTTTACATTTCATTTCACTGTTGATTTTTATGGTAGTTATGACCCTAGTTACAGATCAGGTTTACATTTTTTTTGTTTGTTGATTGTTATGGTAGTTATGACCCTGGTTACAGATCAGGTTTACATTTCGTTTTGTTTGTTGATTTTTATGGTAGTTATGAATCTGGTTACAGATCAGGTTTACATTTCGTTTTGTTTGTTGATTTTTATGGTAGTTATGACCCTTGTTACAGATCAGGTTTACATTTTGTTTTGTTTGTTGATTTTTATGGTAGTTATGACCCTGGTTACAGATCAGGTTTACATTTCGTTTTGTTTGTTGATTTTTATGGTAGTTATGACCCTGGTTACAGATCAGGTTTACATTTCGTTTTGTTTGTTGATTTTTATGGTAGTTATGACCCTGGTTACAGATCAGGTTTACATTTCGTTTTTGTTTGTTGATTTTTATGGTAGTTATGACCCTGGTTACAGATCAGGTATACTTTTCATTTTCGTTTGTTGATTTTTTTGGTATTTATGACCCTGGTAACAGATCAGGTTTACATTTCGTTTTTGTTTGTTGATTTTTATGGTAGTTATGACCCTGGTTACAGATCAGGTTTACATTTCGTTTTGTTTGTTGATTTTAATGGTAGTTATGACCCTGGTTACAGATCAGGTTTACATTTCGTTTTGTTTGTTGATTTTTATGGTAGTTATGACCCTTGTTACAGATCAGGTTTACATTTCGTTTTGTTTGTTGATTTTAATGGTAGTTATGACCCTGGTTACAGATCAGGTTTACATTTCGTTTTTGTTTGTTGATTTTTATGGTAGTTATGACCCTGGTTACAGATCAGGTTTACTTTTCATTTTCGTTTGTTGATTTTTTTGGTATTTATGACCCTGGTAACAGATCAGGTTTACATTTCGTTTTTGTTTGTTGATTTTTATGGTAGTTATGACCCTGGTTACAGATCAGGTTTACATTTCGTTTTGTTTGTTGATTTTAATGGTAGTTATGACCCTGGTTACAGATCAGGTTTACATTTCGTTTTTGTTTGTTGATTTTTATGGTAGTTATGACCCTGGTTACAGATCAGGTTTACATTTCGTTTTGTTTGTTGATTTTAATGGTAGTTATGACCCTGGTTACAGATCAGGTTTACATTTTTTTTGTTTGTTGATTGTTATGGTAGTTATGACCCTGGTTACAGATCAGGTTTACATTTCGTTTTGTTTGTTGATTTTTATGGTAGTTATGAATCTGGTTACAGATCAGGTTTACATTTCGTTTTGTTTGTTGATTTTTATGGTAGTTATGACCCTTGTTACAGATCAGGTTTACATTTCGTTTTGTTTGTTGATTTTTATGGTAGTTATGACCCTGGTTACAGATCAGGTTTACATTTCGTTTTGTTTGTTGATTTTTATGGTAGTTATGACCCTGGTTACAGATCAGGTTTACATTTCATTTCATTGTTGATTTTTATGGTAGTTATGACCCTGGTTACAGATCAGGTTTACATTTCGTTTTGTTTGTTGATTTTTATGGTAGTTGTGACCCTGGTTACAGATCAGGTTTACATTTCGTTTTGTTTGTTGATTTTTATGGTAGTTATGACCCTGGTTACAGATCAGGTTTACATTTCGTTTTGTTTGTTGATTTTTATGGTAGTTATGACCCTGGTTACAGATCAGGTTTACATTTTGTTTTGTTTGTTGATTTTTATGGTAGTTATGACCCTGGTTACAGATCAGGTTTACATTTCGTTTTTGTTTGTTGATTTTTATGGTAGTTATGAACCCTTTGTTTTTGACTTGTTATTAACAAGATTTATCGTTGTCTATGATAACAGGTGCTTTTCACGGATTTTAAATAGTTATTTTTGAGTTGCTAATGAATTGTTCTTTTTTATTTTAAGATAGCAGAACCTTCTAGACATGCTTAATTTTGGTTTTAAGGTATGGTACTATGGGAATGGCTGTCCAAAATTCAAATGCAAAAAAGTGTCAGTTAAGCTATAGGGCTCTATTGGGTACCTGTTTAAATATATTCCAATACAAGTTCTAAATTTTGGTGTTGTATAGCACATTTTCAGAATGAAGCCAGGGTCAAAGGTTAAGTTTCAGTTAATTGTTTTTATTTATTAAAAATAGTTTGTTGTTTATGGATAACAGGTGTTTTCACAGATTTTAAATAATTATTTTTGAATTGCTAATTGAAAATAGCATAACCTGCTTGACATGCTGAGAATGGTATTAAGGATGGCCCTTCCAGATAGATTATTGAACAGTTGTGAATACTCTAAATCTTGGACTAAATGACATTTACTCTTGTGATGGAGAGACCTAATATCAGGATGTGGCAGAGTGGTACAGTGCTTTTGTGGCACAGTGGTCTAGGACTTCTTTGGCAGAGTGGTATGGGGCTTTTGTGGCAGGGTTATTTAAAACTTCTGTGGCAGGGTGGTCTAGAGTTTCTGTGGCAGAGTTGTCTAGGACTTCTGTGGCAGAGAAGACTAGGGCTTTTGTGGAAGAGTGGTCTAGAACTTCTGTGGCAGAGTGGTCTAGAACTTCTGTGGCAGATTGATTTAGGTCTTCTGTGGCAGAGTAGACTAGAACATTTGTGGAAGAGTGGTCAAGGATTATGTGGCAGAGTTGTCTAGGACTTCTTTGGCAGAGTGGTATGGGGCTTTTGTGGCAGGGTTATTTAAAACTTCTGTGGCAGGGTGATCTAGAGTTTCTGTGGCAGAGTTGTCTAGGACTTCTGTGGCAGAGTGGTCTAGGGCTTTTGTGGCAGAGAAGACTAGGGCTTTTGTGGAAGAGTGGTCTAGGACTGCTATGGCAGAGTGGTCTAGGGCTTCTTTGGCAGATTGATTTAGGTCTTCTGTGGCAGAGTGGTCTAGGGCTTCTTTGGCAGATTGATTTAGGTCTTCTGTGGCAGAGTGGTCTAGGTCTTCTGTGTCAGAGTAGACTAGGGCTTTTGTGGAAGAGTGGTCTAGGATTATGTGGCAGAGTTGTCTAGGGCTTCTTTGGCAGAGTGGTCTAGGGCTTCTGTGTCAGAGTAGACTAGGGCTTTTGTGGAAGAGTGGTCTAGGATTATGTGGCAGAGTTGTCTAGGGCTTCTTTGGCAGAGTGGTCTAGGGCTTCTGTGTCAGAGTAGACTAGGGCTTTTGTGTCAGAGTAGACTAGGGCTTTTGTGGAAGAGTGGTCTAGGACTGCTATGGCAGAGTGGTCTAGGGCTTCTGTGGCAGAAAAGACTAGGGGTTTTGTGGAAGAGTGGTCTAGGACTGCTATGGCAGAGTAGTCTAGGGCTTTTGTGGCAGAAAAGACTAGGGGTTTTGTGGAAGAGTGGTCTAGGACTTCTATGGCAGAGTGGTCTAGGGCTTTTGTGGCAGAGAAGACTAGGGGTTTTGTGGAAGAGTGGTCTAGGACTTCTATGGCAGAGTGGTCTAGGGCTTTTGTGGCAGAGAAGACTAGGGGTTTTGTGGAAGAGTGGTCTGGAACTTCTGTGGCAGAGTGGTCTAGGGCTTCTGTGGCAGAGCGGTCTTGGGTTTCTCTGGCAGGATGGTCTAGGGCTTCTTTGGCCAAGTTGTCTAGGGCTTCTGTGGCAGAGTGGTCTAGGGCTTCCCTGGCAGAGTGGTCTGGGGCTTTTGGGCAGGGAGGTCTAAAGGCATGTATAAGAATTGCAATGCCATTTACAATGTTAGAATCCTACTCAGGGCCAGATCATTTTGTGAAATTTTTGTCAGCTTACTTGCCAAGGTTGATGTCTTCCCCGGTCACTCTAGTTTCCTCTACCATATCAGACCTGACAACCTAGATATTAGTATATACTGTAAAATCACAAATATTCGTGGGGGATTAAATTTCGTTATTTTCGTGGGTTACTGAAAACCATGAAATTAAATGTCATTGAAAATTTTTAATTTCCATTGCCCTCAATGGGATTTATTTTCACAAAACTGAATTCCACAAAAATTTCAACCAATAGAATTTTTTTAAAATGCAAAACCACGAAATTTTAACCCAACGAATATTAATGATTCTACAGTAATCTTATCTGGTGCATTAAGTTCCATAACTCCACTCTGACTTCATATTATTTTCCTAGCAACAAGAATCGGACACATTAACATTAACTTAACTCAAATGAGCTTGTAAAATATTTGTTGTGGTCTCCAAAATAGAAAACTGTAGAGGTATCCCTATGAATTATTTAAAAATCATTTCTAATATAAAAAGAATGATTAGATCATGTGATCAGCTCAAGGTATAATAACTTCTTGTTGTAAAAAAAAAAATTATTCATAAAAATATTTTGTACTTTCAAAAAGCTTTTTTTTTTTTTTTTTTTTTTTATGAATCAAAAAGAGAACAACATATAAAAGCCTGAATGGAAAATTAAAAAAATTGAATGAAATATTAAATCATTTGATTATTGAACGTCTATTTTTAGCAGAAGTCGTGTCAAATATTAATGAAATTTCCTAATGTCATGAAGTCTCTTTCTTGAAGGTTTTTTATCTTTGTCTTTGTATTTACAAATAATACAATTTTTTGTAGAAAAAACTTCTGATTGATATTAGACCTATAGACGTTATTTTCATGTCTTATTTACGTCAGAAGCTGAACATGGAATATACCTTATTTAAAGGTGTATAAAAACTTGATCTGCAATTTCTACTCTGAACGAAAAAAAAACTATATGAAAGGATGCCGGAAAGAAAGACATCAAAAATGAAAAACGATGTCAGAAGCATGACATGATGTTCTCTAATTAGACGTAAAACGAGATTTATGATATGACGCTATTACTTTGATCCTGAAAAATCAATCGTAGTATCCTGATCAGGTGGTAAATTACTAATCAGGATGTATGATAAATCATTTAGCATATGTCGTATCTAGTAAAAAAGAATGGTATGATCTTGTTGTACCGGTCACTTCAATCTCGTCTTATCATTGTAGAATTACACAATTTGTCATAGTAACTGTAAAAAGTCATTGTATTAGCTGCAAAATTTCTCACGACATTCTGATTATTATTTTAAAACTGCATTTTTTCGAATTGTAACATGAAGTTCAACACGTGTGATACAGAAATAGTGAATTTCTCAGTTTTCAATGTAAATGATAGGTATTTAATGTATTGGTCAGACTGACCTAGTTATGCTCACGAATGTAGTGAAGTAATGATGTGTTACACCCCTGTCAGGATTCTTAATACTATATCCAGGCTATCATTTCCTGGATGAAACAGGTATATCTATAGGAAAACTCCGAAAATCTGCAAATGCCTTTACCAACTTTCTCACACTAGTATCTGCAGGAGTGAGATTTGGACCTAGGCAGCAACAGATTGTTAAGTGCATGCATATGAAGCTGAGACAAAATTTACTTTACGAAATTTAAAAATTTATTTTTAAGTCAGAACACAAACAATAAAACATTGAAAACTCATTGTCTCAAAATCGAATAAGTTGAAACTTATCTAGAAGAATTTTTATTTAGTCTGACATTAGTTTCTGTAAATATCACTTTAAAAACTTCCTATTAAAGTCAAAATCTGATAACTTGAAATATTGGATAAGTTGAAGTAAATTCTGGTTCACCAGTTAAATTTGAATTAATAATTTCTATCATTAAAATAACAAGTTTGGCTACATTTCTATTTCATCTGTTTGGACATCTGTCCTTCCATCATTCCATCATCTGTTTGGACATTCTGTCCTTCCATCATTCCATCATCTGTTTGGACATTCTGTCCTTCCATCATTCCATCATCTGTTTGGGCATCCTGTCCTTCCATCATTCCATCATCTGTTTGGACATTCTGTCCTTCTATCATTCCATCATCTGTTTGGACATCCTGTCCTTCCATCATTCCATCATCTGTTTGGACATTCTGTCCTTCTATCATTCCATCATCTGTTTGGACATCCTGTCCTTCCATCATTCCATCATCTGTTTGGACATCCTGTCCTTCCATCATTCCATCATCTGTTTGGACATCCTGTCCTTCCATCATTCCATCATCTGTTTGGACATTCTGTCCTTCCATCATTCCATCATCAGTTTGTTTGGAGCATATTTATGTTTTTGCAACCACTCCAAAACTTGCTTAATCTGTAAATCTACTTGGACCACTGTACATTATTTCCACTCCTGTTGTCCATCCTCCCCACCCTGGGTGGTACATGTTTAGACCACAGCAGATTTTGACCACTGTAGATTATTTCCACTCCTGTAACCTTTCCTCCTCACCCAAGTAGACATGTTGTATTAAGGTCCCCCACAGATTATCTACCAATATTTTCTATTAAATGTTGTTTGTTCCACAAATTCTCACTGGTATAAGAATGACACAGTGTTTTCTTTGGCTGTCCACACATCTTAATCTTAGTTTGTCATGTCAGAACAGTTTGCAATACCTTTTTTTTTAATATTGCCTCATTATGCATCCTGTGAACATCATTTTATATCTAAAACTAGCAGACTACAGCACCTCTCATTACCTAGGTTCAAATCATGTCCAAAACATTCCTTGTTTAAAGATTTTCAGTATGCATGCCAACAGTTTTCTTTAAGCCTAATGTTTCTGCCACCATCCTAGAACTGTCTGGCTGTATATAAGTGGAAGAATCTTGATTGGAACATAAAACTCAAATGTTCTACTCTATTCCAATATTCTTGAAAAAATTCTCTCATTTTGCTGCCTTATGGCCTCTGTAATAAAAACAATTCATTTACATTAAACTTCGGGGTTTAGTCGTACACACAAAAATATTTTAAAAAAATTAATCCCCACGAACAATTGTGATGTAGCTGTTTTTCATGTAATTAACCAAACTTAGTTAATTTTAAATTGGTTTTGGTACACTATATGTCTAAATTCCACTAGCCCTATAAAAGTCCCAAATCTAGAAGTATCTTTTTCCTTCAATACAATATAAATTGAATTATGGGATTGATTTGTATCAACTTTACCCAGAATAAGGTTATTTCAATTTGAGGTTTTTGGTGAGAAAAAGAGCATTAATTTATTAATTTTTAAAGAAATTTTAAAGAAACAAACTTAAAATGTCAACTTGATTTTTAGCACTTTCGTCTGCTATAAAAGCATAAATACATCAAAATTTTCAGAAAGCACTGAAGCAGTTGAATTAAAACTGACAGAATATAATTCTTACAGCAGACATGTCTTAAAATGGCGATCCTTCATCTAAGATGGCTGCCACATCTACCTGACATATACATGTATATTGAAAATGATGCACTATTACCTTTAAATTTATTTATTTATTTATTTATTTATTTATTTATTTTGTCTATTGTTGTTGACACATTCAAGATTCTGAACAGGGATAAAGTTCTTGCCACTGAAACAGATATACATTGCCTACCATCAAAAAAAAGGGGAAAAATTGTTTATCATTCAAAACATGGATAAATGACCATTCTTTAAAATAGTTATAAATTACCTATCTTTATAAATTGGAATACTAGTAATTTGCCTACAATTTACAATTAAAAACAGGAATAATTTACCTACTGACCAATCGATACCAGGATAAAAACCTATCATTGAAAATGAAGGGGGTTACTTTGCAGTTTGTTTAGATGGTTACAGATCCCCTTGTTGTAAGAATTTTAATAGGGTTTATTAATTCTTACTTGTGAGGTAAAAGAAAAAGGATTTTTAGTAAGGTGAAGTAAGAGTGACCTCTCGTGAATGAAACCAATATTTTACTAACTGAGCTACTACAATGGACTATTTTGAATTCGGGTGTTACTACTGCGAGTCTTTAAGATATCCCATGTAGCAAAGGGTTTATGGCTCGTAACAGGGTTTATGTCTTTATTTTGTTGGTGGGTTTATTTCTCAACAATTTTACATTGCTACTGGAAGATTAGAATAAACAATTGTTCTGTGGCGTAATTTGGCATGGTGTGTAATCACATAGTTTGTACTCTAAAATTTATAATACATGCCTGCAGTCTCATAATAAGTTATATTAAATGTGATTTGATGGGTAAATATGACTCAAAAAATAATTTTATAAATTTAAAAAAAAAAGAAAAGAAGAAAGAATTCAATCTGCGGCTTCACAATACACAAAGAAAGTGGCATTTTGATAAAAGTGAAAAATTCATGACTGCCATTCCTTGTACTGCAGTATTGGTATTGGTCAAAATTTTATCCACAAAATCATAATAATAAACAGTATTGATACAAGGATAAATCTATAACAAAACCTATATCTGCTATATATGATTTAAATAACAATTATAGACCCCCAAATACTAGTATAGACCCCCCTTACTATTATTGATCTGGACTCTCTGAGTTGTTTATAATTAAGAAATCACTGACATTAATTCACTGTATTGTTCATAAAACATTTAAAAGGTGGTAGAAAATTTATACTGGGAATGGCATTAATACACCATCCATGAATACAGAACAAATACTCTCAAATAATCTTTCTTTTCTAATATATGTTTCTTCTGAAATAATCAGTTGTTTTTGTTAGTGGGATATATATATATATATATATATGACATAGAATTAATTGATATTAAACTTTATTCAACCCTACAGAGGTACTTAAACCACACCACCAGTAGATTTTATTGATATATAACATAAATACCCACAAAAGTATCTGAACCATTGAACCACACCCCTGGATATCGTTTTATCATTATACAAAATATTTCTCAATAGTGCTCATCCAAAGTTGAGAGTTTTCTTAGTCATTGTTTTCAGTATGTGAACTAATCCTGTCTGGTACTTGTTTCCCCTTTAACAGGTTCTGATGGTTCAAAATTATCTTATTTATAAAAATCCATTTCCTTCATAACAGGAGAGCTATTTCTAGAACATGCTGTTTCAGTACTGAACTTACTAAAATTCAAGATTATTACTTTGTTGGTAGTAACAGACACCAGGAGATTTTGACAAATTGATTTTTGTAAGCTCATAATTTCCCGAATTTTAATAAAAATTAAAATATTATGTAGAAAAATCTGAAGAATTTAGTAGACAATCATGGTTATATCAAAACTGCTTAAAAATCAGTTACTGAACTAAACATGACAAAAATCATTGATTCGGAATACTTATGAATATAGATATGTAAACTGTTAACCAGTTTTTTTAAAACATACAAAAGTGTACATTGTAAGGTTATGAAGTTGTAACACATGGCTCTGTACAAGTAGTTGTAACCCCTGTCTTTGTACAAGTAGTTGTAACCCCTGTCTTTGTACAAGCAGTTGTAACCCCTGACTTTGTACAAGGAGTTGTAGCCCTGACTTTGTACAAGTAGTTGTAAACCCTTGACTTTGTACAAGTAGATGTAACCCCTGACTTTGTGCAAGCAGTTGTAAACCCTGACTTTGTACAAGAAGTTGTAACCCCTGACTTTGTGCAAGCAGTTGTAAACCCTTGACTTTGTAAAAGTAGTTGTGACCCCTGACTTTGTGCAAGCAGTTGTAAACCCTGACTTTGTACAAGTAGTTGTAAACCCTTGACTTTGTACAAGTAGTTGTAACCCCTGACTTTGTACAAGTAGTTGTAACCCCTGACTTTGTACAAGTAGTTGTAACCCTTGACTTTGTACAAGCAGTTGTAACCCCTGACTTTGTACAAGAAATTGTAACTCCTGTCTTTGTACAAGTAGTTGTAACCCTTGACTTTGTACAAGTAGTTGTAACCCCTGACTTTGTACAAGTAGTTGTAACCCCTGACTTTGTACAAGTAGTTGTAACCCCTGACTTTGTACAAGTAGTTGTAACCCTTGACTTTGTACAAGTAGTTGTAAACCCTGACTCTGTACAAGCAGTTGTAACCCCTGACTTTGTACAAGTAGTTGTAACCCCTGACTTTGTACAAGCAGTTGTAACCCCTGACTTTGTACAAGTAGTTGTAACCCATGACTTTGTACAAGTAGTTGTAACCCCTGACTTTGTACAAGCAGTTGTAACCCCTGACTTTGTACAAGTAGTTGTAACCCCTGACTTTGTACAAGTAGTTGTAACCCTTGACTTTGTACAAGTAGTTGTAACCCCTGACTTTGTACAAGCAGTTGTAACCCCTGACTTTGTACAAGTAGTTGTAACCCCTGACTTTGTACAAGTAGTTGTAACCCCTGACTTTGTACAAGTAGTTGTAACCCCTGACTTTGTACAAGTAGTTGTAACCCTTGACTTTGTACAACTAGTTGTAACCCTCGACTTTGTACAAGTAGTTGTAACCCCTGACTTTGTACAAGAAATTGTAACCCCTGTCTTTGTACAAGTAGTTGTAACCCCTGATTTTGTACAAGTAGTTGTAACCCCTGACTTTGTACAAGTAGTTGTAACCTTTGACTTTGTACAAGTAGTTGTAACCCCTAACTTTGTACAAGTAGTTGTAACCCTTGACTTTGTACAAGTAGATGTAACCCCTGACTTTGTACAAGTAGTTGTAACCCGACTTTGTACAAGTAGTTGTAACCCCTGACTTTGTACAAGTAGTTGTAACCCCTGACTTTGTACAAGTAGTTGTAACCCCTGACTTTGTACAAGTAGTTGTAACCCCTGACTTTGTACAAGTAGTTGTAAACCATGACTTTGTACAAGTATTTGTAATCCCTGACTTTGTACAAGTAGTTGTATCCCCTGTCTTTGTGCAAGTAGTTGTAACCCCTGACTTTGTACAAGTAGTTGTAACCCCTGACTTTGTACAAGTTGTTGTAACCCCTGACTTTGTACAAGTAGTTGTCAACCCTGACTTTGTACAAGCAGTTGTAACCCCTGACTTTGTACAAGCAGTTGTAAACCATGACTTTGTACAAGTAGTGTATTCATTCAAAAAATTAATTATATTTTGATGGAGTAATTCAGTTTTTTTTTTTATTATTTTTTTATTTATTTATTTTTTTTTTTTATTTATTTTTTTTTTTTTTATTTTTATTTATTTATTTTTTTTTTGGTCCTTTTTCCAGTGTTTTGCAGTTGTTTGTCTAAAAATTATCCTTATATTACCTTAATTAAATTCTTATTTTAAAAAGATTTACTCTTTACACATACAAAATTTTACAGAGTTCTGAAAAATGATTGACATGTCGACCAGATTCATATTTAAATTTTTTAAGTACACACCTCCTAAAAACTGAGAGGTTGTTGACCAGTCCAGTGAAAGTATTCAAAAGTGAATGATCTAGTATTATTATACTAAATTAAAGAAAATCGGCTAACACCTGTCCACCACAGGTCACTCCTCACTATGTAAATCGGGTATTACAACAGGCTTTTACTGTTAGATGTCAGTGTATACATCATCACCTATACTGTGACTGCTCATTACAAACTTGTCCAGGTGGCATTATAGATCTCTTTAAAATATCTGTTTGGATTACTTTTTTTGCAGAGAAAGAAATAAGGTAGGAAAATAATTATTTAATAGATATTCATATGTAATCATTGAGAGAGAGAGAGAGAGAGAGAGAATGAGCTAAGCTTGTTTAACTTTCAGTTTAGAAAAAATGATCATGAAAGAATTTATATATTATTAACAGATAATTAGTTTTATGTTTGGCCCTTCTTTTTAATACATGTATTTCAAAACCGCAACCATTACAAAATTATAATTGTGTGGTGTGTGGCTTCTACACAATAAATCATAAATCAAATAAATTGTCTTAAGATATAGTTATGTTGTGTGATATAAATGATTTTTTTTTTTTTTTTTTTTTTTTTTTGTGAATCACAGCGCTAGATTTTTTTTTAATTCCAAGGCCAAGGTTTTCCTTTACTGATTGCAAATTAAGAATTAGGATTTTCCGATATTTGCTTTTACAGCCTATGTAGGCTTTGCATATGTAAATAATGTATGAGATTTTTTTAAGAAGCAGAGAATGTGTTTTTTGTTTTCGTGTCACAACAAGTGTTTGTCTTTCAGATTTTGTCTTGTTGATCGTCAAAAATTGTTTATTTTGTTTACATGGGATACGGTTATGTCAATTTATTTTTTGTAATTGGACGAAACATTTTTTAAATTCTTGTTTGATTAGCTCCTGACAATATTGGACCATAGTTACTTCTGAGTGGATTATCACGTAATTAAAACAGTATTCTTGAATTTTAAAACATCTTGGAGGGTAAGATAATATGTTTTTGACAAAAAACACTTTTTCGTCATTTCAAACAAGGGGTAGTCATTTTAGGGGGGTTATTTACCACTTGTATAGTATGGTGTAAGCGATACCTAATGAGTGTTTAGATTAGGTACTTGAGGTTTTCAGGAGATAAATTCAATCATTATATCGGGACCATCACATAAGGTTTTGTAATATTGAAGTGCTTCATTCTGTTAGTCTACTTTAAGTTGAAGGAGTAAGGCATGACACTACAGTTTTTTAAGATGAGTTTTCCAAATTCTAAAACTTTTAACAAACTTAAACCAATAAAAAGAAAACTTTATTAAAATAAGGTATAATTTTACTATTCAGAAGATATTAATTGTATTGAAATCTTTCCATCTTTAAATGAAGTTGCTAAGATTTTGACCTTTTGCTCTTTGTTTGGTGACATTTGCAAAGTGCATTTTCAAGCAAGTTAGTTCATGATAAGGAACATCAATTATAGAAAACATCTGGATACCATATCCCTGACTTCAGAGTCAGAAAAGGCTACAGTAGTAGCTCAGTTGGTAGAGTGCTTTCTCTGTAAGTGGAAAGTCCTGGGTTCGAACCCCGGCCGGGTCTGACCCAAGACTTGAAAGTGGGTAGTGACTGTTCTTTTGCCAAGCACTCATTATTACGAAATGAAAGTCACGGTAGGCAGTTACCTTTGGGCACTCTGGTTTCCTTTACCATTCCTGAACTTATAGTCTTGATATAAGTGAAAAAATTTTGACTTTGGCATAAAAACACAATCACTCCACTCCTTTAATTTTCAACAACAGTTATAAAGGACATCTATCAGCTTAATCTTTCGGAACATGTAGTAAGTAGAAATGGACCTTTAGTATATTCTAACTTTTAAATTACCGATAGTTCTGGTCAGCTCAAAATTAACTCTGTTAATTTAAAAATTATTTAACCGAGTCAACCTGCAAGAAATCAAAAATCAAATAAATTTCTAATTTAAGAAGAAATATTCAAAAATAGCAGAGAAATATTTGACCAAATACATTTGTAAATGCATGTAAGTTAAAATAGTTGCTGAAAGATTTTTAAAAAGCTAAACAGGTAAGTAGAATTCCATGATGATTTCCCGAGATGATTTCTTCCTTCTTTCTCCATCTCTGTAAGATTTAGACATTGGTTGTTGAAGTATTTGACAAGTTTCCGGTTACAGCAGTGTAGTAGCCTTAATTGTTAACAACCTTAATTTAATGTTTTTGTCCTCGTTTATGGTGTATGTGACTATCTGCACATGTATCCACGTTTTCATCACAAAAAATCAATAATTGTAGAACAAATTCCTCTGCATTCAAAAAAAAATTTTTACAATCATTTTAAGATTCATTGCTCTCTATAGGTTTCCAAATTGAGATTTTTTCTGATTTTTTCTGAAAATAGATGTGAATTTAGGGAACATTAAAATGTATTTTATGATTTCTAAAAGCTTTAAAGACATACTCTCTTTCCTTTCTTTTTATGATTGTAATTGTTATGGGAAAAATAATTTCTTTGGACTTTAATTTTTTATATATACCAGCATTGTCTAAAGCTTACACAGTATATTTTACTTATTGTCATTTTCATATATTCTTTAATCGTACAGGCATTGTTATTTTTAAAGTCATCATTCAGATGTTGATATTACTTATTATCCAATCTCTCTCTCTCTCCCCCCCCCCCTTTTATGAAAGAATTTTTTGTATTTTTCTACTAATTTAATTCAATTTTATTTAATTTGTACAAGTATAAAATATACTGATATGTTATTTTAAAAAATGTAAAAAAAAAAATAAATAAATAAATGAATAAAAAAAAAATAAATAAATAAAAAATTAATGAAAAAAATAAAATAGTAAAAAAGTAAAGAAAAAGAAAAAAAAGATAAACTGATACAAATACTATGCAGAGTGGTTTTTATTTCCATTTTTTGTTTAACAAAAAAAAAATTCATTTCTATAGTAATTTGTTCTTATTACCTTGTATTTACTGCATATAACTTCAGTATACTAGCACTATGAAAAATAACTACAAATAAAGTCATTGTTTTTTATTGCAGGACAGAAAAAATTAAACAACTTTTTTTTCATTTTTCGTTTTGTTTTTAATCTTTATACAAAACTGAAATAATAAAAGCGTTAACATTATTCCTCACAAAGTAAGAAATCACAGGTGATGAATTACAATCGGAAAGTGTGTTGTTCTTTTGTTTTGTGCCAAAAAAAGTATAAACCTGACTTGCCCTGCTATTAAGATTTTAAAAATGTGTTTAGAATGTAACAAATAAATTGTAAAAACACAGATATTTTTAGCTCAACTGGCTATAGCCAGCTGAGCTTATGGCATGGTTTTGCGTGCGTCCGTGTGTCCGTGCGTGCGTGCGTAAACTTTAATCTTCTCCTCTGAAACCACTGGGCCAATTGGGACCAAATTCGGTGTGGAAGGTCCTTAGGTGGAGTAGACTAAAGTTTGTACCAGGCGACCCCGCCCGACATCCAAGATGGCCGCTGTTACTATAAATAGCAAAAACACATAAATAGCCATTGTTGAGTCAATTTTTAACCGTTTTTGTTCAAATTTGAAATGTAGAGAGTATATAGCGGGGCATTCAATATATATAACGGGTTTTTCTGAGAAATTTTTCGTTGACCCGATTTTTACGAATTATGCAAATGAGGTGTAATATTTAATCAATTCTTTGAAAATCTTCTCCTCTGAAACCACTGGGCCGATTGGGACCAAATTTGGTATGGTAGGTCCCTAGGTGGGGTAGACCAAAGTTTGTACCAGGCGACGTGCCAGACATCAAAGATGGCCGCTGTTACTATAAATAGCAAAAACACATAAATAGCCATTGTTGAGTCAATTTTTAACCGTTTTTGTTCAAATTTGAAATGTAGAGAGTATATAACGGGGCATTCAATATATATAACGGGTTTTTCTGAGAAATTTTTGTTGACCCGATTTTTACGAATTATGCAAATGAGGTGTAATATTTAATCAATTCTTTGAAAATCTTCTCCTCTGAAACCACTGGGCCGATTGGGACCAAATTTGGTATGGTAGGTCCCTAGGTGGGGTAGACCAAAGTTTTTACCAGGCGACCCCGCCTGACATCAAAGATGGCCGCTGTTACTATAAATAGCAAAAACACATAAATAGCCATTGTTGAGTCAATTTTTAACCGTTTTTGTTCAAATTTGAAATGTAGAGAGTATATAGCGGGGCATTCAATATATGTAACGGGTTTTTCTGAGAAATTTTTCGTTGACCCGATTTTTATGAATTATGCAAATGAGGTGTAATATTTAATCAATTCTTTGGAAATCTTCTCCTCTGAAACCACTGGGCCGATTGGGACCAAATTCGGTGTGGAAGGTCCTTAGGTGGAGTAGACTAAAGTTTGTACCAGGCGACCCCGCCCGACATCCAAAATGGCGGCTGTTACTATAAATAGCAAAAACACATAAAAAGCCATTGTTGAGTCATTTTTTAACCGTTTTTGTTCAAATTTGAAATGTAGAGAGTAGATAGCAGGGCATTAAACATATATAACAGGTTTTTCTGAGAAATTTTTCGTTGACCCGATTTTTACGAATTATGCTAATGAGGTGTTGAAATCAATTCTTTGAAAATCTTCTCCTCTGAAACCACTGGGGCAATTTGAACCAAATTTGATGTGGAAGGTTGGTCTGACTAAAGTTTGTACCAGACAATCTTGTCCAACACTCAAGATGGCTGCTGTTACTATAAATAGAAAAAACACTAAAATTGCCATTGTGGATCCATTTTTCAACCAATTAAGCTCAAATTTGAAATATACAAAGTGTATTGTGAGGGATTCAACATATTTAACCGGTTTTGTGGGAAATTTTTTGTTGACCTGATTTTCAGGAATTATGCATAAGGTGTAATATTTAGCGAAATCTTTGAAAATCTTCTCTTCTGAAACTACTGTGCCAATTGGAATGAAATTTTGTGTGGAAAGTCCTGTACCAGGCAACCTGGCCTGACATCCAAGATGGCCGTCATAACTAAAAATAGAAAAAAAAAAAATTACCATTGTTGATCTTTTTTTCCACAAATTGAGCTCAAATTTTAAATATAGAAAGTATACTGTGTAGGATTAAATATATAATGTTTTTTTTCTGAGAAAACTTTTATTGACCAAAGCTTAAGCTGATGAACCAATTATGGTAACCACATTACATTGTCTTACAGGCGCCACAATGGCCAAGTGGTTTTAAGAATTCGATGTTACGAAGCACAGCACCTTTCACCCCTGACATTGTGCATTAATGCCAAGTGGCGCTAGCACTTCATCATTGAAAGTTAGTCAGTTAACTTGCTGCTTGGTCGTGGTTTTCTTCGATACTCCAGTGTCCTCCATCATTTCCAAAACTGACAGTCTCCATATAAGTGAAATATTCTTGAGTTGAACGTTAAACAGCATTACAAACAAAAACAAACATTCAGCCAGTTGAGCATCACAGGCCCTATTGGGCCTCTTGTTTTTAAAAGAGTTGATGATGAGTTTTTTTTTTTTCCTGAATTTTCTAAATTTGGCCTTTTTCTCCTAATTATTATTATTATTATTATTATTATTATTAATTTTTTTTTTTTGTTGATGGACCTGCAAAGAAAAATGAAAATTAAAAAAAACCAACTTTTTTTACAAGCCTAAATCTGGAAATTTGAATACTATACTACCAGTAATACTGTAATAGTAATACTGATACTTTTTTTAATGAAGTATGTTTTGTTTTTTTTTCAACAAGCAAAAAAGTTCATTTAAAATAAATTGCATAAAACCAGACATAACTGTGAGCTGAATTTTCGGAGGGAATCATCCCTCAGATTTTTAATCAGTTTACACAAATATCCTAAGTAAAAAAATTTAAATAGTATTTTCATATGGAAGTTTTCAAACAATGTGGCATTTATAATAAGCAGGTATTCAGAAAGTGAGGGGCTTAATCAGTGGTCTACAGTGATGAATTACTGATTACCGTGTCCCTCGATTGATTGCTGCCTCAGAAAGTAAGGGGCTTAATCAGTGGTCTATAGTGCTGAATTACTGATTACTGTGTCCCTCGATTGATTGCTGCCTCAGAAAGTGAGGGGCTTAATCAGTGGTCTACAGTGCTGAATTACTGATCATCGTGTCTCTCGATTGATCGCTGCCTCAGAAAGTGAGGGGCTTAATTAGTGGTCTACAGCACTGAATTGCTGATCACCATGTCCCTCGATTGATCGCTGCTAAGATATTTGTTTCACTCATGTAAAATTCCATTGTGAGAAATTTTGTCAGTAGACATGGGTCAGTAGGTTTTTTTTGGTACTACAGTTTTCTTTGCAGTTCAAAAAACCGACTGCTATGATTCAAGTGAAAGAATCATTTTATATGCTTCAAACCTCATTCCTACACTTCTTCCTAAACTAGAGGTTGTTTTCTTCAACTGTTAAAACCCATTTAAGAAATGATTAATTTTTCATTCAAAGATCAAAAAAGATGATTTAATTACAAAGTTTGTATTACGAATTTCATGCATATTTATGAACATTTATGCCATGAATTAATTCATCTTTTACCACAATTGTTAACAATGAGAAATATTTATTGTACCATGAAAAGTGGGATAGTAAAGGTCACCAATAAACTATATTGACATGATAATATTTTATATTTCTTAGTTGCTTAGTTTATTTCTGTTTGTCATCAGGTAAGTTTGTAGAGTGCTATCTCTGAGTGGAGGTCATCGGTTGATCCCTACTTAGGTCTGGCCCTTCCTTAATTTTTTTATGGAGAAGGTTGGGGGTTGGGTGTTCAAACATTTAAGGTTCAGGAGTAAAACACTATGAACCCACATGGCCATCATTGCTTTCTTTGATATAAGTCGATGATTTCATAGGTTTTAATTTTCTGACTTTTCTTTTAGCAGGTGGCATCTGAGTATCATAGGGTCCTTCGGATGAGACCTTAAAAACGCATGCCCTGTGTCACGGCAGGCATGGCATGTTACGTATCCCTCCCTGCCCTTAGTGCACTCACTGCAAAGGTCAAAATTTCTGCCAGTTCACCTATAGCTGGCGACGTCTCAATATAAGTGAAATATTCTTGACTGGGACATTAAATCCCATTCAATCAATTAATCAATCGCAATATCATAGATATAATGTAACCTTGACATTACACATCAACAAATTAATCAATCAATTCATTAATTAATCAATCGGTTAATTAAAAATCATATAAATCAATTAATTAATCAATTGGTTAATTTAACATCATATGAATTAAATCAATCAATCAATTTGATTCTGTTTTCCCTCTTTAAACTTTTTAAAATCTTCTCTTTCAACATTTTTGCATTTTAATTTCTTTAACCTTTAAAATAACAGGAAAAAACAATTTTAAGGTGAACAGTCTATTAAGCTGTTAACCTTGTAAATCCCACTATTACCTGAAGGGGTGGGTGGGTGATGTCTCGTTTGTTTTGTTTTTTTAATCTCTTCTTCTGGACATATGTTTAAATTGAATAACTGTTACTGTTTTTTTATTTTAAATTAAAATGTCTTCCTTGATGGGAAATAATTCACAATTTGCTAGAGGCTGTAAAATAGTAGTTTTGAGTTTTTTGTTGGTATGTGTAAATGAGCCTATGATTAAAGTATTCTAATTTGTAAGTTCAATACCTTTCAACGTCTTTAGAATTCCGATTATGTAAATAAATCCTTGTAAGTTTATTAACATGGTGTCTATAAGGACATAAAGACAGTAGAATTAATCATTATTGGGCGTTTAAGAACATTTTATACCCATGTTGATATATTTTATGACAATTTGAGTATTCTGAGAATTTGTTAAATGATCTTTGTCCTCTTCATCAAAATTTTATCATTCAGTTTAACATCTAAATGTGATAATAATTCAGACCTCCGGTTACTGTGTTTTAATTATTATACAGTTAATATGGACTAACTCTTTGTTAAATTTTGCTATATACCATTATCCTTATAATTATATAGAGTTTGGTAGTTTGATATTAAGGTAAGAATAATCTAGCTGGAGTTTTTGAAATGTGTATCTGATTATTTCATTATTGTATTTTTTAGAAAGCTTTTTCTCCTGAATTTCCTTTTTCAGTTAACTAAGAGGTATATACTAGTATGTTAGCATGATTTTGCTCTAGGAGTGTTCATTCCAGTTTAGTTATAATTGTTCAACTTTTATCAGTTGAGAGTTGACTTTTATTTTCTACAATACCATGCATAACCAAAGAAGTTCTTTTGGTTATTTGTAAAAATTATTTATTTTTATTTCATTTATTTTGAAAATTTTCATTCTTCATTCATTCATTATTAATTAATTAATTTATTTATTTATTTATTCATTCATTAATATTTATTTATTTATTTTTTTTTTTTTCTTCCAGATTAATTTTTATACTGACCCCCACTTGATTTTACTGGTTTATTTCTTTTACTTTAAATACCAGTAATTTGACAAGAACATTCCTTTAAGAAATTTTTTGATAATTATCTATTAATTATACCATTAAATGAGATATTAACAGTAAAACATTCCCCATTCTAGGTGTTAATTAGACTGGTACTTATATAAAATCTTCAAGCACCTGGTTCCTAAAATCAGAAGAATTGTAACCAGAAAATTAGGAGATTTGTATTGGTTTTATAAAAAAAAATTTCCAAGCACCTGGTCAATTAAATTAGAAAATAAGTGTAGGTTAGACTTCAGATAAAAGTTATGGACTCATCCAAGCTTAAGCTATGTGGTCATAATTTTTTGTTATCTGTTGGTCATCTATTGATTGTTGTTTACTGGGCATTTTATCAGTTGACCATTAAAGACAATCGGACATTGATTTATCTTGTGCTAAGTGTGCCTCTCACCTGTAATTATCGGGTACAATTTTATGGCCATTTTCACAGTCAGTAGTCAGACTCCATACATTCTGAAACAATTCCATTAATATATGAATGTTTGTGAAGTAGAAACTTGAAAAGAAAAGAAAATCTTGCATTGTAGTGTAGCCCATATTAATTAAGATTAGCTCAGCAGCTGACCCTAGGTCAAGCCAGCTGACTGGTGGGTCAACATCTTTGACCATTTGATAAGGACAGGTGTAAGTCTTAAGATGAAAGTGTATGATCAGCCATACTTTCATATTTCAAAAGATACATTCAATAATTTTGACATCATTTATAATGCACACATCTGTTGATAGTTTCATTACAAGACTGCTGCAAGATCACATGTTGGATGATATTTCTTTCTTTAAAATAATATTTTTTTGAATATTCAAATATTAGATGCATTATGATAATATGGAGCACCTGCTTGTATGATGACAAAAATTAGACTTAATATTGATTAATTACAATATAAATTTTCTGATTTTCTAAAGAATTTTCAAAATATTATTATAATATTTAAAAAAATATTATAATTTTTTTCCCTAAAGAACACTTCTGTAAGTATTAGTTAAAGTTTATATTCTGGTATAAAGTGCCATATATTGTTAGGATTTTGGAATTAACGTTCCCCGTTAAGAGTCATATGTGCATAAGGAACAATGAACTTATTTTACAAGTAATTATAACATATTAGAAGGAAAACTAACAACATATTTCTGTTTAACTGACCGTGTTAAGAGCCTTCAAACCTTTTATACTTGTGAACAAGTGGAGATATGATTTTGTAAAACCACAAACATGTTTTAGTTTCCGATGTTATAGTTTCCTACATCAGGTTTCTGTACCTTTAACAGATTGATTTATTAATTTTTAAAATCTCAAAGGAAAATTGTGGTATTAAAAGATAACAAAAGAGGGAGTTTGTGATGCTAGTAGATCAATGATTTCTGGTGGTTTAGATTTTCCGCTGCTTAGCTTATTTGTCAAGAAAGTAAAATTGCTTTTTATTTTCTTTAAATGAAATGAATACTCTTTTCAGTAATATTGAAACAATGTTTTTACTTGGAAAATGCATTGCGGTATTTGTATTGTGGTAAATTTTTATGTTTGTGGGTTTTTAATTTATTGTGCTTTGATAATAGACAGCTAGCTCTGCTTGAATGAATTAGCTTACCTGTAATCTATAAGATTCTAGAAATTTGAAATTTTATTTACTTTTTTAATTATGAAGGATATTTTATTAATTTTGGATTTCAGGTTTAATTCTTTTATCTTATCATTATCGGAACAGTCTCTACCACTCCAGCATTTCATACATGCTAAAGTTCAGTGATATATCTGGGTACTCCAAGTTCCCCTGCCATCCCAGTAGTGACTAACTGGATAAATGTAAAATAATCTTGAATGTTTTTTTTTCAGAAATTATTGTTAAAAGCTATTACAGAGTCCATTTAAACCAAGCATATCAGTGTCTCAGAAAGGGCTATTTTTTAGTACATTATTTTACAGGGTTATGTCCTTTGTTGATATACCGATATTCAGATATTCATGATTTTCATGTTGTTCTGTTTTGTATTTTTAGGCTTGTAAGTAGAGTTGTTCATGTGTGATGTGAGTGAAACTTCAGAAGTTCAGCATTTCACAGAACTCCAAACTGTTAAACAGTAAGTGATATTTTGTTTTGTTCTCTTTCTTTCTTTCTTTCTTTCTTTCTTTCTTTCTTTCTTCTTTCTTTCTTTCTTTCTTTCTTTCATGCATCTTAGAAATATTCATTTATTTGTGTATCTGGGCTTTCTAACTTTATAATATTTGTTAATACTTAAAGCATGTGTGTGTGTCTGTGTGTGTGTGTGTGTGTGTGTGTGTGTGTGTGTGTCTGTGTGTGTGTGTGTGTGTGTGTGTCTGTATTTGTCTCTGTGTGTGTGTGTGTGTGTGTGTGTGTGTGTGTGTGTGTGTGTGTGTGTGTGTGTGTTTACATTTTCCTGTAAAACCAATGTTAATCAATGAATTTTGAGTTTTATGTTTTTATCATGTGATTTCTCTGACATGTTATATGGTGGTAGTCATGTTGTACAATCACTAACTGCATTCAAAGCTCAAAACACTCTCATGGTTGACTAAAAAATGTGATCTTTTTGGGTTTGAGTTCAACTCAAGATGAACTTAAGGTTCATGTAAATATATAATACAAATACCAGTTAAATTTTGATGTGCCAGATGTGCACATTTCGGAAATTCATTCCTCATCAGTGACACTAAGACCGAAAAGTTTGATACAATTGAATTTGATCAGATTACAAGAAATAATATCAGACAAAAGCCCAAAGATTTAACAATGGTTACCTAAAAAAGATGTGTTATTAAAAATTATTTTTCTTTGATATAATGAAAATATTACTAATTGTTCTATTTCTTCTGTTAGATTGGAACATAGTTGTATTATCATTATTTCTTCATTGTATTTATATTGACTCACGAAAGTAACAAGATCAGAAAAACGTGTTTGGCTAAAATTGAAAATGATTTAATGATATCACATCAGCAATCTTTCAGGATATCTCTATGAGACAATAATTTTGATTTTTTTAAGCATCTGCTTTAGTTTTATTATAAAATTTAAGTGGTGTTTTGAGCATGTGCAAGCCTTTCTGATATTTTTCAAGCTTTTATTAGTCTGTACTTATGGCAATCCTTAGCTAGCAGGTATACACAGTAAACAGCGTAACAGATAAAAAAAGCTACAGACAACTTGACCAGTCTATAAAAATTGTAACCATTAGGGTCTTATGACAAGAAACATCGGGGAGGGTGTGGCAAATTGGATTTGGTGTTTCAGCGTGATCAGTCTATTAAAATTGTAACCATTAGCATCTCATGACAAGGAACTAGGGGGTGGGGGGGAGGCAAAATGGATTTGGTGTTTATTTGCAAATACATTGACTTTAATATTACCAAACTGCTTTAGATGAAATCTTAGTATTTTTAAGTTTGATTATTTAAACCAGTAATTAACATTGACTATGAAATATATAGATTTTTAAGAATGTGTTATTAATTTAATCAATTTTTTTTCACTCTACATTTCAACAATAATTCCACAGTTGGTCAAAAATATTTACAAAAAGTGTTTTTTTTTTTCCCTGTTACAGTTCTTTTTGACTTGGTGTAAATTAAGTAAACCATCTGATTTTTAATTCTCAAATTTTGGTATGTTAGTAGGTAATGTTTTATAAATATTGCAATTTTTTTTGCTATTTAACCAAACTCTGTAACATTTTATTGAATATATGAAAAAAATTCTGTTATACTTTTTCTTTCCTTTTTTTTAAATATTTTTTTTACCAGGAATAAATGTCAGTGTTAATTTTGTTTTATATATTTTATGTAAGATGCTCATCTCACCAAATGTGTTTTAAGAAAAAAACAAAACATGGCAGTTTTAAATAATATTTTATTTGTTATAAATTTTTTTCTATATTCTAAAAGTGTAAAATTCTTTAGTATAATACACATGACTAGGCATGATATAATCTTCAACATTGGAGTTGATATTTTACGTACATTTACATATATACCAAAATAATATAGTTGATGTTCCATGTCTACCTGGGAGTTATAAGCTTGTTTTTATTTATATTTTGATATGTGTCATATTTAGTCTTAATGGATCATAAAAATCCATTTATAGAAACAAAAGGTCAGATAAATCTGTTTATAGCAACACTTACTTATTAAAATCTATATTTATACCGAGAAAATGGCTGTATCGTAAGATGTATATAATTTCTACGAGTTCGCAGTAGTAAAGTAGTAGTGTCACTTTAAGAAACCGCAGTAATTCATGCATGTTACTGCGTCTTTCGAAAAGTACTTAGGGGTTTAACTGTGAATGGTAGCTTAAAAAGTTAATGGCGTAAATGACGTGCAAAAACACAGAAATTTATACTTGACTTTCAACGAACCTGACATTGGATGTCATGTAGGTGTTTACGTACAGAAAACAAAAATTCTCTTGTACTTTACATCTAATTTTCAGAGCAAGAGTTGTCACTCTTGGTTATTAATTGGTGTGAATTCATTGAAAGATTTTAGTCACTTCTATATCAGATTTTTTATAAATAATGCAGGATTTTTATCACCAATGAAGAATTTTTTTATCTTTGTCTTACAAGATTTTTTATCAATGATGCAGGATTTTTATCACTGATGAAGAATATATTATCATTTTCCCACCAGATTTTTTATCACTGATGAAGATTTTTTTTATCATTGTCCCACCAAACTTTTTATCAATGATGCTGGATTTTTATCACTGATGAAGAATTTTTTATCATTGTCTTACCAGATTTTTTTTGTCAACAATGCAGGATTTTTATCATTGATGCACAATTTTTTTTATGTATACTGTCTTACCAATTTGTTTCTGCAGTGTTGCAGGATTTTATTAATTCCTTATTAATTTTCTGTCAGTTATGCAGGTTTTTTTTTTTTATCAGGGGTTCATCTGGTTTTCTATCAATGATACTTGATTTTTTATAAGTGTCCTACCAAATTTTTTATCACTTATGCAGGATTTTTTATCACTCTTGCTAGACTATATTTTCACAGGTGCAGATTTTTGTTATCCCTGATGCAGGTATTTTTATTACTTTTGCGTACAATTTTGTCTCATTTGTATGAGAATTGTGTCACTGACACACCAGATATATGACACTGTGGCAGATTTTGTATCATTGTTCGGACAGTAGTTATGTTTGGCAGTTTTCAGATATAAGTTGTCAGTTGTAATGATTTCAGTTGTTGATGTTAAGGGAATTGTATCTAATTTTTAAGTTAAACATCACTTTGATATCCATGTTGTTAAAATGCAATTAAAATCAAATTTCTGTCCTTTTTTTTTTTTTGGGGGGGGGGGGGGTGGTGTTGTAAAACTACTGTGAATATAGCCAGACTCCACAAATGCCCCACAATCCAATCAACTTAAGGAATGTTGAGGGGTTTTTAGATGTGACTGCTTAAAACTTATGCATCTTTTGCAGATTCATGGCAACACTTTCAAGCCTATAGCTGGCAACAGCTCAATATAAATACTGTGTGGAAATCTTGACTAGAACATCAAACTTTTTATTAATACAACAAAATAAACAAAAGTACCAGGTATATCCATCTGTCTGTCTGTCTGTCAGTCAGTCTGGGTTGATTTAGATAATCTTATGACTAGTTAATCTTATATGTTTTCTATGAGAAATATTTGGCATATATCCATAATCAGATGTGGGAACTTCTAGAAAGTAAATAATTAGTTAAAGATATTCTGAAGAATATTGATAGTATCATATTTCTGTTTTTGTTTGGATTTCAGCAAAAAACATTTGCTTGTTTATTTTTTTTAAAATCCAAAAAAAAAATAATGATTAAATAAAAATAAAAATAAATAAATAATAAAAAGGTGTAAGTTTTATAATTCATTGTATGTGAAAAAAATTCTGAAAAATCATTAATATTCCAAAAAGTAAGATATATTGGACTCTCATAAAACTTTGACAATAAGAAAGAAAGCTATGGTAAGTAAATGTAAATATACAGTATTTCATCATAATTCTAATTAACTCACATAATTATAGATTTACTACAACAATTAGTTCTAAGGATTTATATTATATTTATTGACTATGGAAGCTTCATTTAATCCTGATATTTTGCCAATTTTACATTAAAGAGACCATGCTGCTTTTAAAATTACAAACAACAAAAATCCTCAGATATTTTCTTGTTTTTGCGATCTTTTGGTAGTGTGTTTTATTAGAGGATGTTTGTGTTTTTGTTATCATCAATCACCAATTTGTGGTTTTACCCATAAAGGGCTGAAAGATAAAGTTTTTGAAAGAGCTTTTAGTTAATGTTATAATTATTTAAGCTTAGCATACACATGGAGTGTCTTTTTTTTTTCTTTTTTTTTTTTTTAGTCTTAAAAAAAAACTTACAATTTTTCTTTTAAAAATATTTAATTGAAATAAATCAATTTTCTAGAATAATTTTTATCAGACATCTAGTTAATCAGTGTTGTATATCTGGTACAGATACCATGTGGGACACCTGGGGAGACTAAAGTGATTAGTATAAGTATATAATGACCTTAACTGACCTTTATGTACACATACCATGGTCAGCTTGACCATGTGTGCTGTATTATATTGAATTACAACATTACCTTATTAGATTAAGCTGCTTATTTTTGTTCTAGTCCTAGTTTTTGACATTGTTGAGTTCTAAATATTAAGAATGATTTGATATGTTTTATGTTTAAGTCAAGAATATTCCACTTATATCAGTATGTCATCAGCTTTAGCTAAAGTGACCTTTGCAGTCTGCCAGTGTGAGAAAGTTTGTCAGTTTCCTTGCCAAAGGTCGGTGGTTTTCTTCAGGCACTCCAGTTTACTCCACCATCCCAGGACTGACCAGCTCAAAATAATTGAAAAAATCTTGATTGGGGTGTAAAACACCATTACTCCACTCCATTCCACTCTGCAGTGTGCTTAGTGCAATGTGCATGGAGGAGGTTTTAGAATACTGTGCCTTCTGTGACCAAAGGTTTTCAGGTCTCTTCTCAGAGACCTATGACTTTTATTTCTAAATTCCAAGTACATGTAATTGGTAACTACTTATTTTCAAGTCCTGGTCAGACCCAACCAGGATTTAAACCCTGACTCCTCACATAGGAAGTGTACACTCTACTTGCTGACCTACTGTAGTTGATGAATCGACTTCGGAAATGTTGTGGGCTGGATTCAGTAGGTGGATGAGTAGTGCTGATTAATGTGTCCTCCTAATCTTGAAAAAGTCAGGAGTTTGAGGCCCATTTTAGCCACTGGATTTTCCCCTCATTGGAACTAAGAATACTGTGGCACATATTCGTTTATGAAAAATGTGGCATTTAAAATGCACAAAATGCACATGCATTTTAGGGCATTTTTATTTACACACAAACAATTCAATGTTTAATAATGTAAAATTGGCATTTACATTTTCCCAAGTGATTGTGACATTTGAAATTTAACTAACATCACCTGTGTTGTAGACTGTAAGGGGTCAGTGATGTTATATTGGTAATGTTGACTGTACTTTACCAATGTGTAACAGAAAAAAAATCTAAGATCAGAATTCATGAATGATGAAATAGAAGAGTAAGCCAGTATATAGATAAATAGTGCCCTTGGTTGAAGAAAATATGGAGGATTGTCTCCCTAAGAGAACATGTTCCAATAATGTTTCCAAGGGGAGACAATCCTCCATGTTCTCCACCAAAGGCACTATTTACTTTATTAAACCAAACAAAAAAGGCATTTTTTTTTTATCTTTTGTCTCCTAACCAGAAAGGATGGATATACAGGCCAAAGAAGGATTACTTGATAATTTCCGTCATGAACACTTTTAAGTTTCTGTGCCAAGCGGTGAACATTACAATATCTTATGGCAATATTGACCACTGTGTCAAACAGTGTGAATTGTTTCATACCACATGATTAGAAATTGACAAATAATAGTTTATTAAATTTCTGTTAGGTGTAATAACGCTACAATGAGGTAAAATGAGCTACAATGGGTTTCTCCAGTGAACCACATGATCAGTATGGGTTGTAAAACACTGTATCTTTTCTACTCTTAAGATTTGTGCAGAATGTTACATCAGAATGTTAAATTTTAAAAAAATAATTAGATTGTAATATGTTTATTGTGGTACATAAGATATTAACATGCTGCAATCTGATTGGTTGATTGTTCCTGGAAAATAGCTTATATAATGTTTTTCTATATTGGTCAGTCAGTGTGATTGTAATTGAAATACTTTGTTAAAGTTCGAGAACATATGACAAAATTTACACATCTGCAATCTTCATTGGTTAATGATTTTTGGTCATTGTTGATTTTTTCATGTACAATGCTTAAGTTTGATGCTTGACAAAATAAGCTCATAAATGATAAGGTGCTGCAATCTGATTGGTCATTAATGAATAATTTGTAAGATACTGATTGGATTTTGATATAACTTGGTCATTATGTTAATTTGGTGAATCCCTGCAGTCAAAAATACACTTTGTAAATAAAAAAGTGATTTAGAGCATCAGACTTTTAACTTCAGGAATAAAAACCATACGTGATGAATATTGATCCATAAATAATAATGATAATATCATTGGGAAAAATACAAAATTAATTAATTGATTATAACCTTGGGTCTTACAATTATAATTTTGAGTTACAATTCATTCTAACCAAATTAATTAAACAGCTGCAATGTTTATTGATTGATTGATTTATTTATTTATTTATTTATTTATTTATTTATTTATTTATTTATTTATTTTATCTGACATTTCAAAGACATTCATCCTTAAAATTGCAAATTATATTTTATTTTATCTATCTATCTATCCATCTATCTATCTATCTATCTATCTATATATCTATCTATCTATCTATCTATCTATCTATCTATCTTTCTTTCTTTCTTTCTTTCTTTCTATTTATTTATTTTATCTGACATTTTAAGGACATCTATCCTTTACATTGCAAAATCTATTTTTTTTCATTTATTTGTCTATTTATTTATATGCTTGCTTGTTTGTTTGTTTGTTTGTTTGTTTGCCATCAATCTTTATATTATTTGATATAAAGATTTCACAACAGTAAAGAGAAAGTTGTTGTTCATTAAGTTTAAAGAGAAAGTTGTTGTTCATTAAGTTTAAAGAGAAAGTTGTTGTTCATTAAGTTTAAAGAGAAAGTTGTTGTTCATTAAGTTTAAAGAGAAAGTTGTTGTTCATTAAGTTTAAAGAGAAAGTTGTTGTTCATTAAGTTTAAAGAGAAAGTTGTTGTTCATTAAGTTTAAAGAGAAAGTTGTTGTTCATTAAGTTTAAAGAGAAAGTTGTTGTTCATTAAGTTTAAAGAGAAAGTTGTTGTTCTTTAAGTTAAGACACTTCACATCTTGTACAAATCAAATTTACCTACAACACATCAGTTAACACTGCAGTATCATCATTGTGTTAGATGTTATTGAATAATTGATAATAACGGACTCGGGATTGGAATCATTAGTGTTAGTGACAGAATCACCTGGTACATTTAAAGATATATTTGTGATCGTTAATTAAAGTCTAACTAATTTTAAGAGTATTACTTTGGTAATAAACTTTTCAAACACAAACATTTACATTAATGATTGATATTCAGCTAATTATTAACTCATTTTCAAATTATATAATTAATTATATATTTAACCAATGGTCAAACACTTCATGACGACTTCACCTATAGTCCAAATCATTATGTTGCTAAGGCGTGGGAAGTATTTGCGATTTTAGATTTTACTTACGGCAACAGAAAGACCCTTTGGTGAGTTAATATACATGTATCATGTGTTGTATTGCTAATATTTGTGTGGAACTGTCATTGTTCTGCATTAATACAAGGTGGAAAAAGATAGCTATGTGATTGAGACACAATAACCTATCTACACCTTTTGATATGATTTCCATTAACCAAGCTGATAAGGTAAATTTTTATATGTCTCGCTAGATATCACCAAAACTTGACAGGCTAGTAATGTTGTCTTTCACCACCTAGATTAAAATTTTTCTCTGGCAGAACATATTGAAAAAAAATTCTATAGCTTCCTTTTTTAGGGTTGTTGGTTTTCTCAGTGGTTACTTGAGGTTCATTAACCATTCATAACTGCCTTGATATGAGTGAAATATCCTTGACTGTTGGGTAGAACATCATTCTACCCACCTCATTTAAACACTCCCAGAGAAATCCTAGTCTTGGTGCCATATAGTGTTTTTTTTTTTTTTTCATTTCTGTTGACTATATGACATTTAGGGGCATTTAATTTATTGCTTATTGCTGTTAAGATGTGACCTTCTCATTCTCAGTATTATCCTGTGATGCTATTGGGCAAGTGTGTGAACATACAGTATTTACAAGCAAGGCTTACTCTATTGAAGATTTCATAGTGACAGACTAGATCAACAACTCAAATCATTTTATGTTCAAAACTCCAAAAAGCACTTTCTTACTTCAGTTGGTACTCTATTTCTGGTTTCATTGTAACATGGTGTTTATGACATTTGAGTCCGGATAGGTAATAAAACTTGCTTCAGAAACATTGTTGTTGATTTCAAATTAAGCCTTGTTCAAATAACCTCAACATTGTGTTGTCATTTTATTGAAAAAGTAAAATGCATCTATTCTACAGAATCATTATTTGATATTTGATGCATAATATTCTAAGTAAACTCTCTCTCTCTCTCTCTCTCTCTCTCTCTCTCTCTCTCTCTCTCTCTCTCTCTGTTTTCATATGTGCTTAATTAATATTAGCCTATTCATGTAATATTTTGAAATTTTAAACAATGTCATCACATTGGAATACAATAGTTTTAACGTAATAAAATTTGTCCTAGATCAAATCCATATACAGGTATATATAAAATATATCTGCCTTGTTTACTTCATGTTTTTATGATAATTCTTATGTGACAACATTGTCTTTACAATTAGTAAGAAAAACACAAGATTGGGGTCAGTCAGTCAGTATATAGACACATATGATATGTTGACAGTAATTCTATCAGACGTGTACATCTATTTCAGATTCACTGATCTACTGATATTTTTTATCAAAAAACAAAAATATTTGGTACCTTAATCACATCTCGGAAATTGGCTTCAAACACGACAATGGGTATGATATAGCAAGGATGTAATTAAATTCATTAATAATATACTTTGTTAGGCTAACCTGGTGTGGTGGATTTTTTACAGCTATTATTCCACTAGTTTGACGTCATGCTATAATAAATATTGGATTTTCTGGTGTTACAGAATCACTCTTATAATACTGTTTCTTGATCGTTGTGCTACATATAAACACTATACACTATATTGTGAAAACATTATTCCGATTTAAACTCATTGTTTACATACCGGCTTTCTATTCTCAGTCCAACAACTCAATATAGAAAACCATTGATTTGGAATGTGTTAAATTTAGAAGGACCAAAAATATCATACCATAAAAACTGGAGAGTTATAATAGGTAAGTGTGATTATGATCAAGCCGTTTTCTACATAACTGTTTAATACACTCTATTAAAATCTTATCGTAATTGTTCAATACGTAAGAGTTAATAGTAAAGGTAATTTTACCTGAACATTAAATATGACTTTTGAGGTTTTAAATAATTTTTTTTAAATATTTTTTTTTATTTAATTGAATATTTGTTAAATGTATTAATTTTAGCATTTTTAAGAGGTTTATTTTTTTATATGTATTTTTATTCTTATCTTTTGAAATTTAAATTTACATTTATACTAAACATATCACAAAGATTTTATCAGGTTAATATTTTTTAAAACACACGCTCTCTCTCTCTCTCTCTCTCTCTCTCTCTCTCTCTCTCTCTCTCTCTCTCTCTCTCTCTCTCTCTTTATTTTTGGTGTGTGTGTGTGTTTGTGTGTGCATGTGTGTGTGTTAAATACATTTTGATATCATAGTTCAAAATATCACAATCCTAGCATTACGTAAAGTATGAAAAACACATTTGTCGTGATTCTCCTAGCAACATAATAGTCTCATCCCTCTTCGTTTGTCAGCACGTCATGCCAGAAGTTATATCTACAGAGATTTTTAACAATCATAATATGTACTCTGATACTATGATGTACCATTTGTATGTGCGAGAATCTTCATGCCATGTACAGAGAGAAAGATAACATGCTGTCATTTTGAAAAAGAATGACATCATGCAATGTTTAGTTTGAAGTTAGTATGTGCCATGTTCAGAGAGGAATGACATTATGTTCAGTCTGTTGTATATGGCACTGTGTTTAATGAAGAATGCCATCACGCTCAGTTCAGTCATATGGGTCATGTTCAAAGGAGGATGCTATCATGCTCAGTTCAGTTGTATGGGGTTGTCTTGTTCAGAAAGGAATGACATCATGCTCAGATCAGTCGTATGGGGTGTCATGTTCAAAGAGGGGTGCTATCATGCTCTGTTCAGTCATATGGGGTGTCATAGCAAAGAGGAATGGCATGAGTTCAGTTGTATGAGGTGTCATGCTGTAGAGGAATGACATGCCCAGTTCAGTTGTTTCAGGTGTCATGTTCAGAAAGGAATGACATCATGCTCAGTTCAGTCATATGGGGTGTCGTAGCAAAGAGCAATGGCATCATTCTTGGTTCAATTTGTGTGTGCCATGTTTAGCATTGTCCTGGGTTCACCCATGTAGCAAAGAGTTTGACAAATTGCCAGTTGTTTTATCTCATTTGTTGGCAACACAGATAGATAAATCTTTGCTTTATTTATGGCCTAACAGTAATTACAAGAGTATAACTGACAAAATCCAGCAGTGAACTCTGTAAGAAAACAACACCAGTGGTCAAGTTAGTATTGTTTTATGAAAGAATTTGATTGGGTTTTATCAATATGTTGCTAAATGGTTAATACCACAGGTTCTAGATTTTATTGCCTGTGGGTTTGACTTTTAACCAGAATTTATTTGTTAATTAAAGCGACAGAATCCAGATTCCATTTGCTTGGGATGTCACCTTCAGCAGAATTTATTTGTTGATAAAGACAAATTCCTGATTCCATAGAGTCAGACTTTATACCCTCCATTTTGGATTTGTTGCAAAAAGCAACAGATTCTAAATTTCATTGGTTATGGGTTTTAAGTCCAGCTAGGATTTTTTTAATTGGTAGAGGCTATATATACTGTAATTCATTGATTGTGTCTTTGACCTTTTGCCAGCTTTCAGTTGCTGGTTAAAGCCTCATCAGGCTCCATATTTCATCGGTCATGAGATTGACCCTCTTCCCTTTGACATTAGTACTTCTAGTGACATTTGACTATTATGATTAACATGGTAAAAAAAAAATTTTTTCTTGTTTTATTGGTGCCCAACATATGGACTGTAAATGTGTTTCCTAGCCTTATTTATCTGTAATATTTTAAGTATATTAGATGCTTCTCCATGTGCATTTGATGGGATCACAATCCATTGTTTTGGTTTATACATGCACCATTCTTCTATCTTCTTGTTTAATTGAATTTTGCACAGGTGTGTTTAAATTACCATAGCTCCTGATAAGAATGAATACACAATGCATAAATATAATTTAAAATGAAAATAATATTCTCTTATCAGTAAAGTATGGTTTAAAACCGAAAAAATAAAGTTTTAGTGTATGTTCCAAATGGTTCCATTTGAACGAGCAATCGGCCATATTTTATTAATGAAGATACAATATGTTACAACTGTCTTGTTAAACAATGATTATCAATTTTTATCGCTTTTTATATTCATTAAATATTTTCCTGCCTGAATCAATAAATTGTATAATTTTTTTTTTTTAAATTATTTTATTATATAAAAAAAATTATAAAGTAAAATAAAATTAATAAGAAGTTTTTTTTGAACTCATTACCATGATATTGAAATTATAAATTAGCATTTAAAAAAAAAAAGTTAACTTATTACCATGATAATTAAATTATTAGATGATGATGTCAGATTGGAATGAAATCCATCTATTTTTTCAGGTAACATGTGCTGGTTAAGGCTGATATTTTCATCCACTGTGTACAGTCATAGTTTTAGGCCATTTTTTTATAAAGTGTCCTAAAAACTGACATATTAAACAAGAGTGCATAAATTTAAATTTCTGTTATGCTAGTTTTCTTGATTTTTGACATATGTGTCCAATTACTCTTTAACCACCCTGGTGGCTCTCTGATAGAGCACCTGCTTTGAGAATATTGGGGTTTCAGTTCCAAACCCAAGACCAGTCATACTTAAGATTTTAACATTTGAGATACTACTTTCTCACCTGGCATTTGGCACCAAGAAGATAGACTAACTTGGTGTTAGATGATTTGACTGGGGGAGTGGTGTGCATGTCTGCGGCAGATTGACTCAGTGAGCTAGCACCTCGACCAAACATCTCCCTGAGTGCATGCTAGTACAAAACATACCATAATACACACTCTACATATCAAACATTATACATGTATAAACTTGTTCTTAGATTAAATCTTAGAGATGGATAATCCAAATCTCACCACAAATAGCTGAAAAATTGATGATGTGACATTAAACAACATTACAACCAACCAACCCATTAGTCTAAAGAGCTATAAAATGTGTACTTATGGATCATAGTGCCTCTTTCTGTCTGTGGAATCCCACTTGGGACAGATCATCGAGAGAAAATTTGTCAGTTTTCTTACTTAGGGGAGTTGTCTCGGTAATCTTCATAATTCCAGAACTGACTTCTTTGAAATAAGTGGACTTATTTTGTCAAGGGCATAAAACATCATTCAAAGAACCACTAACCAACATATCTGAGATTTCTTTGAGGTGAATTGTTAGAGCATTTAGAATTTGTAATACCAATTTTATTACGCGAACTTAACAGTTTAAAATTAATTCAAACATTGTATTTTCTGTTATTTCATTATTCTAATTTACATAATTTATGCATCAGAATTAGTTAACATTACTATGTAAATATTTAATTTATTTTCTTCTGTCTGTTAGTTGTGTGGTTTTTGTGAAAATTATGTAAGAATTTTAATTTTATGATTTCTGTATCTTGTCAAGTCTTGTAACACGTTACATCTGCTTATTAAAAAAACATTTATATCACATATTAATGAAATAAATATATTGGTGTATCCGAGCATAGAATTTGATAAACAAATTATAGATCATATGAATATTTTAATGACAAAAAATAATAATAATAATAATAACAATAATATTAATAAAAAAAACAACAAAAAATCAATAAAAACAATATTTTTTAACACTTTTGGTCCCTGATTTTGCTGTACATTCTAATTAATTCCTAGAAAAATGTTATGATTATGAAGTTTATATAAAAAGATTGAAAATGGCATAAAATAAAATTCTAGATTTGCCATTGTTCCATATCTTGCACAGTTTGACCAGGGAAAATACTAATTTTGGAGTAGATCGTTGATAAGTAGAAAGTTTATTATTGTGATGTCATCAAATAATGCATCTAGTTGTCAAGGAACACTTAATTGTCCGATGGAACTCTTTTTATAGAAAGTACATAGTTTGTAGTAGGTGGTGATTATAATATACAAATGGGATTATGCTTCCTGACATGAAACTGGAAAAAATTAAGTCTAAAATATCATCTTCAGTCACTTAGCCATATTGTAAGGTTTCTTTATGTTGTATATTTAAGTGGCTAAGTAGTAAAAGGTTTATCCCTCAAGCCGAAAGTGTCTTTTGACTATCATTGTCAGTTACAAAAGTCTAACTTTCTGTCAATTTGTAGAATTATAAAACAGGGCTTGGTAACTTGACGCTATCTTGAAGGTTACAAATACTTGATTCCGATATTAAATAGGCAACAGATACCTTAAAACCGTTTTGACAACTTTGTAACCAAATAAAGCTCTGTAATTGTTCAGATAGCTTGTAAAAATTCATACAAGTCTGTTACCAAACAGATAGCTTTGTAATCACTCAGATAGTTTGTAACAATTCATACAACTCTGTAACCAAATAAGCTTTGTAATCATTCAGACAGCTTGTAACAATTCATACAACTCTGTAATAAGCTTTGTAATCATTCAGACAGCTTGTAACAATTCATACAACTAAAACAAAACAGCTTTGTAACTATCCTAGTAGCTTGTAACTATCCAGACAACTTGGTTACCAAACAGATAATTTTGTAATCATTCAAATAACTTGTAACCATTTAATTAACTTCGTAACAATTTAGATAGCTTTGTTATCATTCAAACAACTTCATAATTTTGTAACTGTTCAAATAGCCTCAGTTGCCATTTAGATTTTGTAAACATTCAGATAACATGTTAACCATTCAGATAAATCATTCAGATAGCTTTGTTATTATTCAAACAACTTAATAATTTTAATAATAATAATAATGTTCAAATAGCCTCAGTTGCCAGTCAAGTAATTTGGTAACCATTCAGATAACATGTTTACCATTTGCATAACTTTGTTACCATTCAAACAGCTTTGTTATCATTCAGACAGCTTCATTATTATGTAAATAGCTTTGTGACTGTTAAAATGTCTTTATTACCATTTAGAATACTTGGTAATTGTTCAAATTTTAGCTTTGTTGTCATCTAGACAGTTTCATAAATGTCAACTTAGCTTCAGAACCATTTAGATATGTTTTTAAGTTCTCAGATAGCTTGTTACTGTTCAGATACCCTGGAAACCATTTATATAGCTTGTAATCATTGGTTTAGCTTGGTAACCATTCATATGACTCAGTAATCATTCAGAAAACTCGGTAACCATTCATATGGCTTGGTTACCATTCTTATGGCTTGGTAACCATTCAGATAACTTTCAATTACACAGTTTTTTTCAGTATCTTATCTGTAAGACAATATGACACATACAGTACAAGCTGGTTAGCCATCTTTGTTATTGTGTAACCTGAGTTACCGATATGAAACTAATAACTATAATAAAGACCACCAAGACATCTATAAAGATATTTAATATTCTGCTTTAAATTTTGTTTTAATGAAATTATGTATTGTTGCATGACAATGATGGATGCACTGAACATTAATATGTTTGAATTGTCACAAATTCATACAAGTTGTTGCTTCTAGGTAAAGGAGCTGTTTTTATACAAGTAAATAATAATTGTTCTTCAACATCCATAATTGTAGGAATAATT
>CM056600.1:39976493-40063690 GCA_029721355.1 Tegillarca granosa | reverse complement strand
TGTGTTTGTGTGTGCATGTGTGTGTGTTAAATACATTTTGATATCATAGTTCAAAATATCACAATCCTAGCATTACGTAAAGTATGAAAAACACATTTGTCGCGATTCTCCTAGCAACATAATAGTCTCATCCCTCTTCGTTTGTCAGCAGGTCATGCCAGAAGTTATATCTACAGAGATTTTTAACAATCATGATATGTACTCTGATACTATGATGTGCCATTTGTATGTGTGAGAATCTTCATGCCATGTACAGAGAGAAAGATAACATGCTGTCATTTTGAAAAAGAATGACATCATGCAATGTTTAGTTTGAAGTTAGTATGTGCCATGTTCAGAGAGGAATGACATTATGTTCAGTCTGTTGTATATGGCAGTGTGTTTAATGAAGAATGCCATTACGCTCAGTTCAGTCATATGGGTCATGTTCAAAGGAGGATGCTATCATGCTCAGTTCAGTTGTATGGGGTTGTCTTGTTCAGAAAGGAATGACATCATGCTCAGGTCAGTCGTATGGGGTGTCATGTTCAAAGAGGGGTGCTATCGTGCTCTGTTCAGTCATATGGGGTGTCATAGCAAAGAGGAATGGCATGCCCAGTTCAGTTGTTTCAGGTGTCATGTTCAGAAAGGAATGACATCATGCTCAGTTCAGTCATATGGGGTGTCGCAGCAAAGAGCAATGGCATCATTCTTGGTTCAATTTGTAGCAAAGAGTTTGACAAATTGCCAGTTGTTTTATCTCATTTGTTGGCAACACAGATAGATAAATCTTTGCTTTATTTATGGCCTAACAGTAATTACAAGAGTATAACTGACAAAATCCAGCAGTGAACTCTGTAAGAAAACAACACCAGTGGTCAAGTTAGTATTGTTTTATGAAAGAATATGATTGGGTTTTATCAATATGTTGCTAAATGGTTAATACCACAGGTTCTAGATTTTATTGCCTGTGGGTTTGACTTTTAACCAGAATTTATTTGTTAATTAAAGCGACAGAATCCAGATTCCATTTGCTTGGGATGTCACCTTCAGCAGAATTTATTTGTTGATAAAGACAAATTCCTGATTCCATAGAGTCAGACTTTATACAGTGTAACTTCCCAAAACCGACACCTCTGAATACCGACAACCTCCCTAAACCGACAATGTCTGCTCGGGACGGATTTATTCTTATATAAATCATGTAATAAAAACTTCCGAAAACCGACACCTCCGTATTCCGAACACCGACATAATTTGTCAGCCCAAATCGGCTTCTTAAACAGTAAATAAACTTCCGAATACCGACATTACCTTTGGAACAAATAATGTTTGAATTGTCACGAATGACTGCACGTGACGAGAACTCATCATTACCGCGGACTATGTATAACACCTGTTTACCTACCGTCGATGTTTACTTAATACATTAACTTATTAATTATAAGATACATGTATCTGGATCGTATGTAATTTTAAAATAAACAAACGTGTTTAAAACGTTTTATTAAAATGAGCTTTTATATTTAAAAAAAAAGTCGGATGCCGAAAAGCTGCATGATGTTTTTAGATGCAAGGCAAAGGATTTTCTAAAAACAATACAGCCTTGAACTTAAATAAATCACGTTCTATTTTCTTTTTTTTTTTCTTTTTCTTGTTTTTTTTAAATCTGAATGATTGATATGGCCTCTTCTTCTCGGGCGAGGTCAAGGAAAAAAAAGTGACACAAAAGTACTGTTAGCAGGGCCCGATCATGGTAGACGAAAAGAACTACGTGTTACAACTACGATGACAATGTATGCGCATTGTTTCATTGTTAAATTTGTTTAATATAAAAATAAAATATAAATACATTTAAAATATCACTTTACACGATGTAAGTGTTAAAAAACACGATCGAATGCACACACATGAATATACCATTATAATAGCCATATCCGGTAACTGACTAAATTCTGACCTGGTAACGGACTGGAACGAACCGGATTCGAATCCGTTTTTTTAAACTTCTGAAAACCGACACCTCTGTAAACCGACCAAAATGACCGGTCCCGTGGAGTGTCGGTTTACGGAAGTTTCACTGTACCCTCCATTTTGGATTTGTTGCAAAAAGCAACAGATTCTAAATTTCATTGGTTATGGGTTTTAAGTCCAGCTAGGATTTTTTTTATTGGTAGAGGCTATATATACTGTAATTCATTGATTGTGTCTTTGACCTTTTGCCAGCTTTCAGTTGCTGGTTAAAGCCTCATCAGGCTCCATATTTCATCGGTCATGAGATTGACCCTCTTCCCTTTGACATTAGTACTTCTAGTGACATTTGACTATTATGATTAACATGGTAAAAAAAAAATTTTTCTTGTTTTATTGGTGCCCAACATATGGACTGTAAATGTGTTTCCTAGCCTTATTTATCTGTAATATTTTAAGTATATTAGATGCTTCTCCATGTGCATTTGATGGGATCACAATCCATTGTTTTGGTTTATACATGCACCATTCTTCTATCTTCTTGTTTAATTGAATTTTGCACAGGTGTGTTTAAATTACCATAGCTCCTGATAAGAATGAATACACAATGCATAAATATAATTTAAAATGAAAATAATATTCTCTTATCGGTAAAGTATGGTTTAAAACCGAAAAAATAAAGTTTTAGTGTATGTTCCAAATGGTTCCATTTGAACGAGCAATCGGCCATATTTTATTAATGAAGATACAATATGTTACAACTGTCTTGTTAAACAATGATTATCAATTTTTATCGCTTTTTATATTCATTAAATATTTTCCTGCCTGAATCAATAAATTGTATAATTTTTTTTTTTTTTAATTATTTTATCATATAAAAAAAATTATAAAGTAAAATAAAATTATAAGAAGTTTTTTTTGAACTCATTACCATGATATTGAAATTATAAATTAGCATTTAAAAAAAAAAAGTTAACTTATTACCATGATAATTAAATTATTAGATGATGATGTCAGATTGGAATGAAATCCATCTATTTTTTCAGGTAACATATGCTGGTTAAGGCTGATATTTTCATCCACTGTGTACAGTCATAGTTTTAGGCCATTTTTTTATAAAGTGTCCTAAAAACTGACATATTAAACAAGAGTGCATAAATTTAAATTTCTGTTATGCTAGTTTTCTTGATTTTTGACATATGTGTCCAATTACTCTTAAACCACCCTGGTGGCTCACTGATAGAGCACCTGCTTTGAGAATATTGGGGTTTAGTTCCAAACCCAAGACCAGTCATACTTAAGATTTTAACATTTGAGATACTACTTTCTTACCTGGCATTTGGCACCAAGAAGATAGGCTATTAAATGGTTAAAACTTGGTGTTAGATGATTTGACTGGGGGAGTGGTGTGCATGTCTGCGGCAGATTGACTCAGTGAGCTAGCACCTCGACAAAACATCTCCCTGAGTGCATGCTAGTACAAAACATACCATAATACACACTCTACATATCAAACATTATACATGTATAAACTTGTTCTTAGATTAAATCTTAGAGATGGATAATCCAAATCTCACCACAAATAGCTGAAAAATTGATGATGTGACATTAAACAACATTACAACCAACCGAGCCTAGTACAAGAGCTATAAAATGTGTACTCATGGATCATAGTGCCTCTTTCTGTCTGTGGAATCCCACTTGGGACAGATCATCGAGAGAAAATTTGTCAGTTTTCTTACTTAGGGGAGTTGTCTCGGTAATCTTCATAATTCCAGAACTGACTTCTTTGAAATAAGTGGACTTATTTTGTCAAGGGCATAAAACATCATTCAAAGAACCACTAACCAACATATCTGAGATTTCTTTGAGGTGAATTGTTAGAGCATTTAGAATTTGTAATACCAATTTTATTACGCGAACTTAACAGTTTAAAATTAATTCAAACATTGTATTTTCTGTTATTCATTATTCTAATTTACATAATTTATGCATCAGAATTAGTTAACATTACTATGTAAATATTTAATTTATTTTCTTCTGTCTGTTAGTTGTGTGGTTTTTGTGAAAATTATGTAAGAATTTTAATTTTATGATTTCTGTATCTTGTCAAGTCTTGTAACACGTTACATCTGCTTATTAAAAAAACATTTATATCACATATTAATGAAATAAATATTGGTGTATCCGAGCATAGAATTTGATAAACAAATTATAGATCATATGAATATTTTAATGACAAAAAATAATAATAATAATAATAATAACAATAATATTAATAAAAAAAAAACAACAAAAAATCAATAAAAACAATATTTTTTAACACTTTAGGTCCCTGGGCTTTGACATGATTTTGCTGTACATTCTAATTAATTCCTAGAAAAATGTTATGATTATGAAGTTTTATATAAAAAGATCGAAAATGGCATAAAATAAAATTCTAGATTTGCCATTGTTCCATATCTTGCACAGTTTGACCAGGGAAAATACTAATTTTGGAGTAGATCGTTGATAAGTAGAAAGTTTATTATTGTGATGTCATCAAATAATGCATCTAGTTGTCAAGGAACACTTAATTGTCCGATGGAACTCTTTTTTATAGAAAGTACATAGTTTGTAGTAGGTGGTGATTATAATATACAAATGGGATTATGCTTCCTGACATGAAACTGGAAAAATTAAGTCTAAAATATCATCTTCAGTCACTTAGCCATATTGTAAGGTTTCTTTATGTTGTATATTTAAGTGGCTAAGTAGTAAAAGGTTTATCCCTCAAGCCGAAAGTGTCTTTTGACTATCATTGTCAGTTACAAAAGTCTAACTTTCTGTCAATTTGTAGAATTATAAAACAGGGCTTGGTAACTTGACGCTATCTTGAAGGTTACAAATACTTGATTCCGATATTAAATAGGCAACAGATACCTTAAAACCGTTTTGACAACTTTGTAACCAAATAAAGCTCTGTAATTGTTCAGATAGCATAGCTTGTAAAAATTCATACAAGTCTGTTACCAAACAGATAGCTTTGTAATCACTCAGATAGTTTGTAACAATTCATACAACTCTGTAACCAAATAAGCTTTGTAATCATTCAGACAGCTTGTAACAATTCATACAACTCTGTAATAAGCTTTGTAATCATTCAGACAGCTTGTAACAATTCATACAACTAAAACAAAACAGCTTTGTAACTATCCTAGTAGCTTGTAACCATCCAGACAACTTGGTTACCAAACAGATAATTTTGTAATCATTCAAATAACTTGTAACCATTTAATTAACTTCGTAACAATTTAGATAGCTTTGTTATCATTCAAACAACTTCATAATTTTGTAACTGTTCAAATAGCCTCAGTTGCCATTTAGAATTTGTAAACATTCAGATAACATGTTAACCATTCAGATAAATCATTCAGATAGCTTTGTTATCATTCAAACAACTTAATAATTTTAATAATAATAATGTTCAAATAGCCTCAGTTGCCAGTCAGGTAATTTGGTAACCATTCAGATAACATGTTTACCATTTACATAACTTTGTTACCATTCAAACAGCTTTGTTATCATTCAGACAGCTTCATTATTATGTAAATAGCTTTGTGACTGTTAAAATAGCTTCATTACCATTTAGAATACTTGGTAATTGTTCAAATTTTAGCTTTGTTGTCATCTAGACAGTTTTATAAATGTCAACTTAGCTTCATAACCATTTAGATATGTTTTTAAGTTCTCAGATAGCTTGTGACTGTTCAGATACCCTGGAAACCATTTATATAGCTTGTAATCATTGGTTTAGCTTGGTAACCATTCATATGACTCAGTAATCATTCAGAAAACTCGGTAACCATTCATATGGCTTGGTTACCATTCTTATGGCTTGGTAACCATTCAGATAACTTTCAATTACACAGTTTTTTCAGTATCTTATCTGTAAGACAATATGACACATACAGTACAAGCTGGTTAGCCATCTTTGTTATTGTGTAACCTGAGTTACCGATATGAAACTAATAACTATAATAAAGACCACCAAGACATCTATAAAGATATTTAATATTCTGCTTTAAATTTTGTTTTAATGAAATTATGTATTGTTGCATGACAATGATGGATGCACTGAACATTAATATGTTTGAATTGTCACAAATTCATACAAGTTGTTGCTTCTAGGTAAAGGAGCTGTTTTTTATACAAGTAAATAAATAATTGTTCTTCAACATCCATAATTGTAGGAATAATTTTTTCTCCTAATGTTACTTTGTGATTACCATGGTAATGAGCCACTTAGTGCCTTATTAATATATCTTAGTAACCAAAATCAAAACATATTTATTTTTCATAATTTGATTTGTATGAAAATATCACCATGTCTGTTATTAAGGTGTAGGCTTGTTGTAACAGTCAGCTCTATGATAGATCAAATATCCCGTTCTATGATTCTCAAATTATCCACAAAATCCTGTCCAATGACTGGTGATTTCTGAGGACATTTTCATATGCATGAACAATCTAATTAACTTTACAGCAGAATTCTGTTTAAATTACAACATCAGAATTTGTGTGGGTGTCAAAACAAAATATGATGAAGGCTTCCAGCGGGAACCTATAAGGACATCGGAAATGATATTTTTTGTATATTTGCATATAACTAATTATAAGAGACCTTAGACACTATAGCGGGAGCAGAACAGTGATATTATTTACTATCTTGTTTCAATATTTTGAGTTTAAAGAATCAGGGTCTTGATATATGGGTCAGCTCAATTTTTCAGTGAAAAATGCCACTGAAAAAAAAAATCTGCATCTTTACAAAGCAGGTGCTTTACATAGACAATGAGTGAGACATAATGCATGTGTTAACATCTTCTGTAATGGTGGAGAAAAATAGAGTGCCCCAAAACTAAGTAAATTTATAAATTTGTTCACACTGAGATTTTCCATATCGTTAATCTTGATAAAGTCCAATTTTTTATAACTGAAGCTTTTTTCCCCTCACTCTTAAATCAACCAAAAAGCCAATAATCATTATGAAGCAATTAGTTTCTGTCAAGATTTATGTTAGTGCTGGCAAGAATTAATCATAATATACACTGTATTTAAAAAAAACAAACAAAAAAATACAACCAAAACAACCTTATTTATGTTTTTCCTGTCAGCTTACAACCCCCCCCCCCCCTCTTTCTTTTTGTATTACATAACAATATAATATTTAGTTATGATTTACAATTATATTCATCATTTTTTTTTGTTTGATTAATAAATGTAAAAATCATGTATGATTGTTAACAGTATTTATATAATACATTGATTTTGCTGAAGCTTTTTTTTTTTTAAAATTGTGCATTAGTGAAATGTCAATATGTATACAATCTTATTACTACAAGCAGAGTTTTCATCAAAGCATCTAGATAACCTAGACACACAATAATAATAAGATCTAGTCCTCTTATAGAGCCCTTCTGTTAAAGGTATTAAGCTTCCTCATTTAATGTTCGATGAAATCAACAGCGTTTCTTGTCATATCCAATGTGACCGTGTTTAAAGTTCCATTGATTTTTGGGGAGTCTGAGTTTCCTGTGAATGAAAACAGTATATCTGGGTCATTGATGACTTGGAGGCATTTCCTTTTACGTTATGTAGCGGAAACATGAATTTTTTTTCTATCTACAAATTAATGCACCGAAGAACTAAATAGACTGTGTTTGTTCAACATGACCCTCAACATTTTATTCACTGATAGCGATCCTCTCAGATAAGATAATTTCGCAAAAGTACCATCTGCAAATGTTGTGTTATATACTGCTAATTATCGATGCCATTTTAAAATAAATTTTGGTGCTGTTGCTTCATTGAAACTTTTGGCCACTTTTCAGTGGTAGAGCATCCACATCAAGAGGGGGTCGAGGGTTCAAACCCCTGCCAGGTCACATCTCCCATATACAGTAACTTGTTCTGAAATTAATCCATTGAAATTAATAACCTTGCTCTAGTTGCAAAGGCTGAAAAATTGCTGATGTAACATTAAACAACATTACAACCAATCAACAACCTAGTGTTTGTCTTTTAACACAAAATTCCATAAAACACCTCTAAATTTAACTCACTTAAATAAGAATTTAACAGAAAAGACACACATTGTATTGTTTTCCTTACCAACCCCTGTATTATTGGAAATATGCATCAATTCTGTCACAAAATAGTGTAAGTATTGTAGGGATATATGTGTACCCTTCTTTCAGTTAGTATTTCATTGTACTTGATCTATTCTATGTCATTCAACAATTATTACCAATTCAAGGACAGTTTTAGCTGCAAGAGTTTCAGGTCTAAAATTTTTCGCATATTACAGTTCAGACTCTTCAAAAGCATTGGGTTTTAGTTGCATTTCTTAATTTTTTGTAATTATTAAAAAGAATAAAAAAATGTTATTAAGATTTTTGTTGTGTTGTGGTAATTATTACCAAGTCTGTAACCAAGAAGATATTTTAACTACTATTTGTATCATTTGTGAATGTTGGATTTCTGTCATGACCCGCTCTCCTGATCACAGCCTCTAATGGCAGGAATTTTACCATGGACAAATACAGTATTTATTTATCAGCTTATGTTGACCTAACTGGCTAAGATTTAGTACAGTACAGATTTATCTGTATGTGATGGTGGACATTAGTTTAGACAATAAGTGTTTTTTCCTGTATAATATTCGACAAGAGTTGCAGATAAGATAGTGATTTAGCGGAAGATTATATTGTGGTGATAGAGCTTGTTAACTTTTAATCTCTGGGAGGATTTTAATTCATGAATTTTACTGGTAACTGATAGGATGAATTCGGTACCTCGGAAATTATGTGAGTACATGTACTATATTTACCAACAAAAAATCTTAAAATATATACACTATTAGTTAAGTTCATCTACCATCAAACTGAGTAGCTTGTTTTTGGTTTGTTTACAAATCTGTAAGGGATTTTCGTACTAGCAACATATTTTAAAGAGTAAAAATTACAGTGTGTTGTTGTTGCACGTTTATTCTTGTGAAACATTTATTCTTGTGAACTGTATGCATTAAAATCACATTAATACTCATTTAAACCCAACTAGTAACCACTACTGTAACCACTTTGGGTTTAAACCTAACACCATATCCATTCAGCCAGCTACAGACCAAAGACTTCAAACTTAGTTTAAACCTAGCAGCTAAGCTGAGTCATTAATAAAATAAAGAGTGGAATAGTGTTTTATGTCCCATCTCATATTAAGGCATTCAGTGTTAGGGATCAAGAATGGGATTCTAGAGAAAAAAATGGAGAAAACCACTAACCTTTGGCAAGCAATTTTATGGACATTCCCACACTGGAATCGGCCAAAATGGGATCTAAAGAAGAAAGCCGTGGAAATGGTTTAATATAGAACGAGTAGTTGATTGTTAATTAAAACTTATAATTGTAAGCAGTGACATTTAAAATGGTTTTAAATGTGGCTGTTATAAAGTTTATATAGCTTTGTAAAACATCTCTAATAAAACAGGAGATTAGAATATATATGATATACATCATAATTTGTGTAAGGTTCGCTGTCCAGAAAACAGAGTTCCAAATCTTTTCATTACCACATATGCGTGTTTTAATAATTATTTCAAACTTGTTATCAGTGTCTTGTCATTAACATGCTAATTCAATTACATGTATTAATATTTTCTTATATATGCATCTGCATGTAGCACAATAATAATAATTATTATTATTTTGATAACTGCACACACACACACACACACACACACACACACACACACACACGTGATTTATTTCTTGGTGATTGAGACTTGTTATAAATTTTAGATTAATTTTATCTCTGTAGTTTTTCTTAGTGAATATTTCATTATGATAATAGGCTCAAATCAGTTTCGTACAGATAATGTAAACACCTCTCTCTCTCTCTCTCTCTCTCTCTCTCTCTCTCTCTCTCTCTCTCTCTCTCTCTCTCTCCATATCATAATAAATAAATAAGAAGGGCAGTTTTAAGATATAACATGCAGAGTAGGTCTCTCTCTCTCTCTCTCTCTCTCTCTCTGTCTCTCACTCTCTCTTAACATACATCTCTCTCTCTCTCTCTCTCTCTCTCTCTCTCTCTCTCTCTCTCTCTCTCTCTTATAATAAATAAAAAAGAAGGGCAGTTTTAAGATACATGTATAACATGCAGAGTAGGTCTCTCTCTCTCTCTCTCTCTCTCTCTCTCTCTCTCTCTCTCTCTCTCTCTCTCTCTCTCTCTCTCTCTCTCCATATCATAATAAATAAAAAAGAAGGGCAGTTTTAAGATACATGTATAACATGCAGAGTAGGTCTCTCTCTCTCTCTCTCTCTCTCTCTCTCTCTCTCTCTCTCAACATACATATCTCTTTCTCTCTATCTCTCTCTCTCTCCATAAGAAGGAAGGATATTACATAGGATATTACATATAGTAGTAGCCCCAAAGATAAGTATGTAAGTAAATTACTAAGTAATCTTCAGTATAGTTATTAGTAACATAATGATACTGAACAGGAAGATATGTATTCAGATTGCACACATACACATAGTCTTATTCATAACACATAGTACCAGTACCTTACAGCTTGAGGTACACTAAGATAGAGTTTTCTCCAGGTTAGATACCTTACCTGATTCCTGTGATTTTTGGCATCTCTGGATGCAGATGCTGGTTAATACTGATGAAGATAGAAAAAACTTGTTCCTCTGTCTTACGTATGTATGTACGCTGTGTATTCATAATCGCTAACGCAGGGATGAGTCAAAAATTTTTTACTGTTTGGTAAAGAAAATCATAATTCTGTGGAAATCACTTGCGCACTGTTTTAATTAGTTTCCAAGATTTGGATCTGTGGTTTACCGAGTGTGATAATCGTGTTAAGTATTCTTACAAAAATATTAAAAGCAATATTTCTTTGTTTTTTTTTTTCTGCTGTAAGAAGTGTTGGATATAGTAAACTGGTGGTTTTTCACAGAGAAATATAATTATATTCAAAGTGCGTTCTCACAGGAAAACTTTTATGTTGTTATCTTGTGTAATTCCAAATCTGAAGTTAACCAGACTCGTAAGATGTTAGTGTAAATGCACAAATAACAGTTTGTTTTCCAGATTGAATGAATAGCTTGTATTGTACACTGAAAAATCATATATATATATATATTTAAAACCACAACTAGACCCATCATAATTTACAACAGTAGACAATCTCCAAATTATATATATATATATATATAAAATATATGTATTTCCTGTAAAGGATGTTAAAATATTAAAATCCAGTGTTAACTGAACGGCAAGCAGGTAAGAATAAAATAAACTGTTAAGTTACTATCTTTTATAGATATATATATATGTACTAAGAATATATAATTATATAAATAGATTGTAACTAGTATTTATTTATCTTCAAGTTCTATATATATATTTAGCAGTGAGTGACTTTTGTAGGATAATTTGGTATTTTAAGCTTTGGGCTGGGATATATTTAGTCTTAATAACAGTTTGTGTAAATTTAGAAACCTCACTTCTTGATGCTTCTAAATTGAGATATACAGAAATAGTTAAAGATTATATATATATACATGTATATATTCTATTTTAAGGTTCCCTCTTTAAACATATACAAATAGTATTATATTAAGTCATCATACTACTACTACTACTTTACTACTATAAATCCCAACTAGATCTCGACTTGTATTGAAAGACCGGAGAGATAAGATTTTGTCGCAAGATTTTGTCTCGTCCTTCAAGTTGTTCTTGGTCTTATTTTACGAAATTATCTCTTGCATATATATAAATGCATTTCTTTAAACATTTTTTTAAAAAAATTGTCTTTGTAAATTTTTTGTCATTAGCATTCCGCTTTACATGTTGAATATAATATGCTGGGTAATTTATTTTAATTATGGACGTCATAAATTTGGTGCGATTTTAGATTATCTCAAATTAACAGGTTTACGATAATTTTGTGTGATAGACTCTATTTTTAGTAAGTTATAATCAATATTATTAAGAGCAAATGAACCGTATATGATAAAATGATTAGCAGGGTACCTATTTAGGTTTATATGATGTAATTAAAGGCATTTTATAAATGTAAAAAATATGATAAATATCTGCAATTTTAAATGTGTACTTGTACATGTTTTTTCAGAAAACATGTAGTCAGGTAAAAAAAAAAAAAAGGAAATAAAAAACTACCTTATACATCAAATAAATTTGATTGAATTGTATTTTACAACTGTTCAATTCCATTTTTTAATGAAAATTATTCTACTGCATTATTTATTAATAATTATTTTACTAGCCAACATTATGAATTGGTAAATAGGCAGGCATTGCCAACTGTCAATATGACTGGTTGTACAACTTGAGCGTTGTGGGTTTAAACCTGTTTAAGGTCTTGTGCTTTTTTTCTGCGATGATATGAAATTTTATCTTTCCATTCTGGAGCTTTTAAATGTCCAACAACAGAGTAGACATCCAAAAGGTTAATTTTCTCAGTCCCACATCTATAGAATATGAAAAAGGTGTGTGCCCCTTTTTGTTGAATTATTAATTTACCATTGTTGTTTTATGACTCGGGTAAGTCCTTCATTTGTTTTGAGCTGGTCATTTTTTGGGATAGTGAAGGAAACTATAGTTCAGGAGAAAAATTCTACCCCTCAGCTAGTGAACTTATAAACTTTCTACCTTAGAATCTGACAAAGTTGGATTCAAAACTTAACAGCAAGGGATGTTTTGTTTCATATTCTTGTGGTGCTAGACCTCAAAACAGAGGTGGAAACTCCCAGCTGCAGTGTAAATGGATTAAGAATGCAGACTAATGTTTGAGACAAATAAAAAATATATGACCTATAAGTTTTTAATGTTAAGACCTAAGTGTATGTATAATATATAAACAGGTAAAGGAAGTGTTGTGATAAAACAGCTGAAGTACAGTAAAAATTTTATACCAGTGACTGTAATATGAAAACCATTTAACTGACAATCATGAGCCATCTTCATTGACAGAAACATATATTTTGTCACCCTTAAATTGTCAGATGTCATTTAAAAAGTCATAACAGCTACAATATGGTGTTTCTTTGTTCAAATTAAACAATCCCCCTCAATTTTATTATAAATACCTTAACTTGATTATATAGACAGGGTCCTTAATGCACATATTTATTGCAAGTCACGCTTTTTTAAACCCACAAAATAAAACGGTCATGGATGAATGCTTATTATGCCCTCGGCTTTTAGTGATCTGACAATTTGATTTCCTTACAGGAAATATAATTTTGTTTGATTTTTATATTTTTTAATGTTCTTTGCATGTGAAATGTAATCAGCATCTTTTTGTACGGATACATATTTTATAGTTAGTGTGGTAAACAAGATGGTAATGTTAGCTACCGAGCATTGACGTAATACATTACATAATTAGACACAGATTGTATTGCATTATTAAGTATTGTGTTGTTTTCCGAGTATTGGAGGTAAGATCGACAGATACGTTACATCGGAGAAGGTAACTTCTAATTAATACTTATTATTTTGGAAATTTTTTCTGGAATGGAGTACGAATCGTGACCCTCATATTGAGTCGACCTTCCCAATCTTAATAGAAATATGTAAATAAATTGTGTAAAAATTATTTGGATGCCTATACAGAGGTTTTTTATGAAGTAAGGAACATCAAAGGCAACCTAATTAATCCTGTAAATGTTTTAAATGATTTTAAAAAAAAAACTACACTTCCATGCTATTCTTTAAGTAGGTATTTAGTAGCTAAGAAAGATTCTGTATTTTTCATAAAGCTTATCAAGCAAATAAAACCAAAATTGTTGCATTATTGGCTAAAGCCAGCTGGTGATGTATCGTTATAAATAAATAATTATTGACTTGATGTAAAATTGCCATTAAATCAAACTTGATTTTTCACAGGGGTATTAAACCTCCCTTTCCATTTCTTATCCTACATGCTGGGGTTTGCAATATAAAACTTTTACTGCACTAGCAGGTCTGAATTCTTTATTGATAAAGGTAAGTTACTGTTTGAAAGATGTGTGTACAGTTATCTGTCAGTGATAAGTACTTATGGTGTAAAAAACGGTATCACTAAAACAGGGGCTCCATAAGGGGACTCTGGAATTATATAGGAAATCAATTCTAGAAAACTAGAATCCTTATGCATTCTTTCTTTCTGCTGTTGCCATCTTGTGTCTTTCAAATTTTCTCAGTAACTAACAGAAAATTGAGAAAATATGTAATTGATGATAATGAAATAAATTAGCTGAAAAAGCCAACAATATTAAAATCAATACACCTGAGAGTTACGGAGTGGCCTCATCATGATTATAGGTTAGTGTTTTTGTATTTTGATTAGGTAGAAGTACTGTCTGTGTATTACAGACAAGAGGCTAGTGACCTATGTATCATTTAAAATGAATGTAAGGGCTAGATGGAGATGGAAATCTCAATATCTTCATCAAATAAAACAGCTTGTGTGTAGTAATCAGTGTTAATTATGGAACAGACATCCAGTAATTATTACTTCACTTAGATGTTAATAACACTACAACCAGTTCTTAACTCTCAGACAAAAACATCACAGGTTAACCATTACAAAAAAGGAACAAAATGTAGCTGTCATACCTGGACTCAAACCTGATCGAATCTCTAAACTTTAAGTTACATTGTCAATTATTGAGCTTGGTCAGCCATCTGATTTTTATATTTAACTACCGGTACTTGAAAACTTTAAGTTCCATACCTGAATGGGCTAACAATAGTGGTACTTTACTTTTACATCTAAAGGTTGGACCAACTCACAGATGTTGTTCCATATTTGAACCACCTACCAGTTTTGGTTAGCCACACTAGGTGGTTGGATGAATTCTAACAGAGAAAATTTCATATCTGAACCACCAACAAATATTTGTCAGTAATCTCTGAGGGGTTAATGAATTTGCAGATGTTATTCTATAGTTGATTGGTCTACAAATAATGGTCAGTCACACCTGTTGGTCACAGGTGAAATTACAAAGGCCAATATAGGATATAGACCAAGAAATCAGTCCTTCCCAAAACCACTGGTCAACTACCTATGATGTCTAGCCTCTACAGATAGATTTTTGCAAAAGTAAGGCTCAGATCACACTTATGAAGATCCTAGTCAGAGAAAGGTGGTCTCGCATGCTAACAGTCTGTGGTTGTCCGTGAACATTGTTTTCTTGCAGAATCAATTGTCTCTGTATGGTCGACAGAATCTTGACAAAAGCATCAATTATCTTACTTAACTTTATTTCAACAGGAAGTGAACTTTTTACACTTTTTACACTGGGACTAACAATGTTAATGTTGTTTACCTAGTCGGTTTGGTTAATCACCTTATACTGTGGTATTTACAGGATTATCAGTGATTTAATTCCAATGATAAATCCCTTTATGAATGGGGAAAATCTGTGGTTATATGATCTTGAGTTAGGACTAAGTTACTCAAATCAGCTGTCACCTCTTTTGAACTCATGACTTAAAAACAAGAAATTAAACATGAAATCATTCTGAAAAACAAATCATGTTCAGTAGATCTCCAAGACATAAAGAATCTGGATAAAAAATTTTATTTGTATTCATATATCACTACCAAATGTTTTATTTTGTCTAACAAAAATGACTAAAGTAACAGAGTCAAGATTTTTTTTGAAAAGTCTTGATATTTTATATAAAATTTAATGGCAAAGAAAAGGAACTCTTTCTAAAGCTCATTCACCAAGCATTGGGCCTTGGTGGCAAAGTGAGCTAAAGTATCAGTTTAAGGATCACAGCGCCTCTCAATGCCTAGGTTAAAATCCCACTTAGGAGAGATCCTATGTGAGAAAGTTAGTCAGTTTCCTAGCCAAATGTTGTTGTTTTTTCTGGGCACTCCAGTTTTCTCTGCACTTCCAGAACTGACTCTCTCAATATAAATGGAAGAATCTTGTCTGGGGCTTTAAATAGCATTACTCCACTCAATTCACCTTCACTTATTCACCAAGCACTTGGCAATTAGTAAATTCTCTGAATGCATGGTAAGTATTGGCATGCAAAGAAACATCTCACAACTTCCATAGCTGGTAACATCACAATATAAGTGAAAAAATCTTGACATGAGTTTGAAGCAGAAAACCAATCTTAAAGGTGGCCAAAAATTAATTTGAATTGGTACCTCTTCATTTAAATCAACTCTCCAGAGATTTATATGTGCTTAATGAGTTCACTTATTTCTTATGTTGACTTTAATGTAAGGAGTACGGGCTGTAGAGAAAAGTTAAATGATGTTTTTATACAAGTTGTTTAGCAATTATCAGCTGCAATTTTACACATACAGATGTAATGCATGTTTACTTTGTGTACATGTTAAAGCTGGAGATTTTTTGTTAATTTAATAACCTTCATTCCATGTTATGTATGATGTTCATATTATTTTTGCCAAATTCTTTAATGAAAATTTATCCTACTGCATGTGTGGTACCTGTTTTCTTATGAGCCATAATTTAAAAAACAACACAAAAAACTTATATAACCCTTCATGATTATAGTTTGGTTAAGCAGGGAGATTGATTTAAGTCTTACACAACATTCAGAATGCGATTTTTTTTTTCTGCTGACAAATTATTTGGGTTGAATATTTTGCTGTCCTGATAAGGCCTAACAGTCAGCATTCAGTTTGAGATTTTTGCTGTCCTTGTATGTATTAACACACTATTTAGTTTAAGACTTTTGCTGCTCTGGCAAGAATTAACACAACATGTTGATTGAGATTATTGCTGCCCTGCTAGCACATGGCTCATATAGATACTTTTTCTGTCATGTTAAGGTAGATAATGCACCATTCAGAGTCTAAATAACTGAGAGAGAATATATTCCTGTTACTAAAGCTGATGAATGGTATGAGTTATATAAGCTGATAAGAAAGTTTTTTTTTCTCAGTCTTTTGTTTTCTCATTAAATACAGGTAACTAAAGATGAAAATTAAGCTAAAGAAAATGTGAACTTTCCTGCTGGAAACATATACTGAGCTGTGTGGCCACCTATGAAGCCAGGACCACAACACACAACTATCTCTCTCTCTCTCTCTCTCTCTCTCTCTCTCTCTCTCTCTCTCTCTCTCTCTCTCTCTCATTATACAACTCTCTCTCTCTCTCTCTCATTATACACCTCTCTCTCTCTCTCTCTCTCTCTCTCTCTCTCTCTCTCTCTCTCTCTCTCTCTCTCTCTCTCTCTCATTATATACCTCTCTCTCTCTCTTGGTTTATGATGATTCTGCATTTGCCTCTAAATATCAACTTCTTTAAACTTGTGAAAAATGATTAAATATTAATAAACAAATTTTGCTAATCATCTTTTATGTTAAGTTTCATCTACAGATCTATAACTTTCATATATCAACTCAAACGTTTGTAAAAAATGCCATATATATGTAAATACTGTATAAAGCTACACTCACATATATGGAGAATTTTCTGTGTAATAATGTTAAATTATGGTTGAATACCCAAAATGAAATATAATATTATAGATTGTACACTAGATTAGCCTCTTGACTGAGTTCCTTACCTACATAGCAATACAATTCCGTACAGCCATGACATAAGCAAACTTTCGCTTAACTTCACATCTCATACATAACCCAAAATTAGGTCAGATACTGATTAACTAACAAAAATATGTGAAATAAGGATTTTTTTTATGCACTACAATTTTTTTTTCTTCTTTTAGGAAATTTCTAATTTTTTTTTTTTTCATTTCTTTTTTTACATTTTGTCATTTTTCATTCTCTGTTTTTCTTTTACGCCCCCTATCTTCATCTAGTGCATACTCTTTTTATTTTATTATAGAGTTTTCTTTTCTGCTTTTAATTTCTCTTTAGTTTTTCCTTTACTTGATGTTTGTATAAGGTTGTTTAGTATACATCAGTAATTCCAGACTGGAATATCAGTTAAAGGGGTCAGAGGTGTAAATATAGTATTTGATCGAGAGTTTCACTATCAGAATATTGTGTAGATAAGAGGGTTTGGCATTGTTAAAGTCACAGAATACATTATGTTGACTTGTTTAAAGGTACCGAGGATTGATTAAAGACTTGCTGTGGCGCTGTAGTAGTGTATTATAGTACAATACTTGTATAAAGGTAACACTAGTCGTCAGTTGGTTAAACAGTAATCATATACACAGTACTGTAGTGCATATACTGGTATATACTACACCAGTACTGCAGTCGTTTACAGTTGACATTAGACACTTGCTGCTGCTCACTGGAATAACAAACGGATATTTTATTATTTTTCACAGATAATATACTTAAATATTATTTTATAATTTTATTGGATGCACTGATTATTTATGGATTATTGACAGTGAATTTTTTTCTGTATTTATGATATTCATGTATTGTATATAGACATACTAACACTTCGAGGAACAATTAATGTGGCATAAATGTAGGTATCTATTTATGTATATATATATATATATTGTAATTTTATGAACACATTTATTTTTTTAAAATGCTTATTAAATTTTTAGTTTTGCCTAAGTGGCATGTTTTACAGATAATTGTTTTTTTTAATGTGTGTGTGTGTGTGTGTGTGTGTGTGTGTGTGTGTGTGTGTGTGGAAAAGAGAGAGAGAGAGATTAATTTTATTTTGCAACAATTTTTTTTTTTAGTTCAAGAAGCAACTGTAGTTGTTTAGGTATCTCAATTTATAAAGTGATGGAGGTTCAAGGTTCCATCCTTGGGTCCAACCCTGTTACAGTTGAAAGTTGAACAAAGATGTACCGTTACTAAGAAAATATGCATAGGAAAATGTGTGTTTGTGTTTAGCACATTTGTATACATGTGTGTTATTTGATATATATGTATATAAGATGATATATGTGCATTAAGTATAAGTGTGTTTACATGTGTGATAAGAGTAAGGTTTGTGAATATATTGGTGTCAACCATGATTTCATTTTATACGCTCATTATGTTCATCGATTAACAAGATTTCTCTCCTGTCATAGTTTTTCATGTGATACATGTACTTAGACAAAAACACACCCTGTAGAATTGCCAGAATTGATTGTGAACAGTTTTCATATACTTATGGTATTACTTAGACTTCCACCAGTCCTTAGATAGAAAAACGATTTGATAAAATCAGTATTTCAGAAAATCTTGTTATGTCTAATCTATTCTGCTTGAACTGAAAAATGTGAAAATCAGTGTCTTGCTTGGGAACAAATTATGCTGGGGTGTGGATCTGTATTTGAATCTTGAGTCTGAACCACTAAGCCATATGTCATTTGCTTGTTATTTGTCTGATAAATTTGATTATGTTGCGCCTTGGAAAAATAAAAATTGCTATCAAGGTAATTTTTCACTGGATTTGTTTTGCTGTATTGTAAGGATTCACTTGTCACCAAAGTTGTATTCCGAAACCGTTCAAATGAGGAAGTGAGCTATAGTACTTAGGATTTCTGTTGCTACCATCTTACTGTTGTTTTTGTTTGTAAGTTCTAGAAAAGCATTTTTATATTTTATTTACTACTTTCAACATCAGCCTTGATGACATAGGTTAAAATTTTCAATTAAAAAATTGACAAATATAATTTAAAACTTTCTAATTTAACCTGTTAAATCAGATATGTAGACGAGCTAAGCTGCTTTTTGTCTGTAGGATAAATCTCGGTAATGAGATTATATAGTTTGCTTATTAACCAAAGGACTAATATTAGTCTAATAGTACAAATATTAAGAGGTGGGGTTATCAAGTATATACAGAGGTTCATATCTACAGTTGTAACATGAAGACCTAGGGCAGTTATTGAGTAATCTGCAGGTACTTGATAGTAATTAGTACATATGAGTACTATGTACCTTACAGTAACATATATAGCTACACCCAGGGTCAGGGTTTAAAGACTTTGAACCAAGTTATTGTCACATTGGTACCACTTATATTGAGATGTCACCTGCTATTGATGAATCTTCAACACATAGCTACACCCAGTATCAAGACTCTAGACTTAGGATAAGTTTTGAGATTTTTGTTACTTTTATTTGGTGTTAAAGTGTAAGTACTCCAGTCTACTTCAGTCAGAAGTATTTCACTTATATTGAGATGTTACCAGATAAGTTGATTTTAAAAAAAAAAAAAAAAAAATAGTTTCACCCAGTACCAGGGTTCCTGTCAATTTTTTTTAATCTTGCCATCATCACTTTATATAAATTTTAGGTGTCAAGATTTAAGCCAAAAATTAATAAATTGCTTAGTAAACATTTATGTTAGGAAGAGAATCGTTATGTATTTGGATTAAGTTGGCTACAGAAGGTTCATGAGTCTGTAGTTTTGAGAATTTATGAGTATGGAAAAGTCAGCTGTTATCAAAAGATAGTTATAATATAAATTTTACTGTTAAAGAGTGCAAGTTTATAAAATCCTTATAAAACTTTATAATAATTTATCACAGTACTTATTGAGTTATTTCTATCTTGCTGACCTGTCACGATAACATGACTATTTTTATAATCAACAAACTACAGTCATTTCACTTTAAACGTGTCATTTATATTGAGATGTATCCTACTAGTTGAAATAAATTGATTACCAAAAACGTAGCTTTACTTTGAAAACTTCAATATTAAAATCTGGAATACCATCATCAAGTCATACAATGATGTAGATACTATGGTTTTACACTTTGTAAACTATTTTGAAATCTGACAACTTGATCACCCCTACAAAATAAAAATAAAATAATAATAATAATAATAATTACAGTTTCATTTTGTATATCAGGTCATTTTATATTCAATAAGTATAGATACAGTAAAACCATTTCTATGTCCCTCACTTATTACGGCACTTTACTTTTCACCATAGTTCTAAAAACAGTTCTATCTCTTTTTCTTTATAAGTTTCTCTTTGTTTATCACTCATTTTTTTATAATGTCAAATTTTAACTGAATGAATTGTAATGACTTATCAATGTTTTGCTGCACACCATCAGTTTACTGTGATTTGTCTGTGTTCATGATGATTTTTTCTCAGGTGGTCTCTCTTCAAAGGGACTGTATTGAAAAGACTCTTTTTGCCACCTCTTGTAGAGTCAAATTATGGCCTTGTAAAGAGTTGAGAGAGTCTTTAAAAGAAAATCACTGAAGAAATGAAATTTTGGGATTTGAAAGAAGTGTGATGATATTGAGGCATTATAACAAGGTTGTAAGATACATCAAATATCAGAGATGTAAATACAAAGAAAGGGATTTAGTAACTTTGGGAAAGTTAGTAATAGGTTTTTGCAATAAATCATTATATTCTGATTTTTTTTGGTATTTTTCAGGATCGGTGGTTCTGCTAAATTAACAACAATAGTGGCTCAAGAACAGGAAAGCACCAGCGCTGAGAGCAGCAGCAAGGGGCATCATAAAATGGGGCGTAAAAAAATTCAAATTTCACGAATATGTGATGAACGGAATAGACAGGTAAATTTTTAAGCCTTTTCATACAGTTATAAGTTTTTCATGATAAAATGGCACCTGCATATAATAAACACTTTGTAGTAATGTTTGACTTTTATTAAAAGAAAAGATTTTTTTTTAATAAGAAGTATGCAGTTTTGTAAAAAAATTCCACTATTATTAATATGATAGATGCAAGTCTCATTTCATTGTTGAATGATCATCAAAAAATCTGCTTAATATGTAAAATCAGTTCCATATAGCACAAAAAAGCATGTTGTAATATCAAGTGGAAACCATGTTGACATGATGTTAATATACCTGTATCAGGAGATTGATATCTTGTTCTATTGAAGTGCTCATGTTTCTAAAACCAGTCTGGAGAGTAATAATTTGATTTTATATTGAAGTCGGCAGCAATATAAAGTTATGTTTATATTGTCTGTAATAATGCAATGTCAACTAGAAATAATCTCAATTCCCAGTGACAAAAATCTCCATAACAAGTGACAAAAATCTCAATAACCAGTGACAAAAATCTCAATAACCAGTGACAAAAATCTCCATATAAATCTCAATAAATAGTGACAAAAATCTCAATAAAAATCTCAATAACAAGTAATCTCAATAACCAGTGACAAAAATCTCAATAACCAGTGACAAAAATCTCAATTACCAGTGACAAAAATCTCCATAACAAGTGACTAAAATCTCAATAACCAGTGACAAAAATCTCAATAAAAATCTCAATAAATAGTGACAAAAATCTCAATAAAAATCTCAACCAGTGACAAAAATCTCCATAACCAGTGACAAAAATCTCCATAACCAGTGACAAAAATCTCAATAACCAGTGACAAAAATTTCAATAACCAATGACAAAAATCTCAATAACAAGTAATCTCAATAACCAGTGACAAAAATCTCAATAACCAGTGACAAAAATCTCAATAACCATTGACAAAATCTTAATAACAAGTAATCTCAATAACCATGCAGTGACAAAAATCTCAATAACCAGTAATCTCAATTACCATGCAGTGACAAAAATCTCAATAACCAGTATTCTCCATAACCAGTGACAAAAATCTCAATAACAAGTAATCTCAATAACCAGTAACAAAAATCTCAATAACCAGTGACAAAAATCTCAATAACAAGTAATCTCAATAACCAGCAATCTCAATAACAAATGACAAAAATCTCAATAACCAGTTACGAAAATCTTGATTACAAAATTTCAGTTACTAGTGACAAATATCTTGATTACCAGTGAGGAAAATTGTGATGAAAATCTTCACCACCAGTGACAAAAATCTGTAATAATGCAATGTTAACTAGCAAAAATCTTGATTACCAGTGACAAAAATTTCGGTTACAAAATCTCAATTACCAGTGAAGAAAATTGTGATGAAAATCTCCACTATCAGTAATAAAAATCTTGATTGCCACAGTGTCAAAAATCTCAATTATTAGTGACAAAAATATTGACTACCAGTGATGAAAATCTCTATAACCAGTGACTTAACTCATTTACCAGTGACTTAACTCAGTTACCAGTGACTTTACTCAGTTACCAGTGACTTAACTCATTTACCAGTGACTTAACTCATTTACCAGTGACTTAACTCATTTACCAGTGACTTAACTCAGTTACCAGTGACTTAACTCATTTACCAGTGACTTAACTCAGTTACCAGTGACTTAACTCAGTTACCAGTGACTTAACTCATTTACCAGTGACTTAACTCAGTTACCAGTGACTTAACTCAGTTACCAGTGACTTCACAATTATTGTCATATTTAGAACACAAAAATTGAGTTTGTGAATTTTTTTTTAGAAAATAATTCATTTTTGAGAGGTTTTTGTAAGAAAAAGAAAAAAATTCTTTTTTATATCAGTATGAAAGTATTTATAACAATACCTAGTAGAAATTACACATGAATGGCTTCTCATTTATGTAATTTGACTTGGCTATTGTTGTTCATACTTGCATGAATAAAAGAAAATAATGTCATTTCTTAGGCAAAGTAAATGTTTATGCACACTGATTAAGGCGCTTATTTTTACCTATATTGTGTATGATTTTTGGTATTGGTCTAACAAAGCTTCTTGTGTAATTGACCAGTATTAAAGATTAACGAATTTGCTCAATTTTTTTATTATCAATATATTTTTTTTTTTTACATATTTTGTTCCCTGTAATTACAACAGTAAATTACCAATAATTATCCAGATTGTAATTTGGATTGTGTACTGTGAAATGTAACCTGAAAATGCTTTCTGAAAACTAGGTCAAATGATGAGCTTATTTCTAAAGTCTGTATTTGATAGCCATATATAAAAAAACCACTTTGCTTATTGCAGCAGAAAAATGGGGGGGGGGGGGGGGGGGGGGGGGTGTGGTACCTTAAAATATTTGTGTTCAATAATTATAAAAAAGTCTTTACAGGAAATTGGTAAGCTGGTTGACCCCATTTACTCTGTACACCAAAACTTTACTCGGTAAAAAACTAATTTAGGTTCGCAATCGATATCAACTTAACAATTGATTAAGTTATTCATTGAACAATGGATCGTTGATTATTCCAAGCATTGTTATATTACTTTGTTGATGTTACTTTGTTGTACATTTGCTAACCATGGGGGATTTTATCTGGAGCCTCCAATAAACACTAATAGAACCAACCATGAAGAAAAGAAAACCCTTTTGGACGGAAAGCTTTGAAAAAGCATTCAAAATGCTGTTGATGTTACTTTATCATACATTTGCTAAGTATGGGGGATTTTATCCACAGCCTCTTAAAAGCACTAATAGAACGGACCAGGAAGAAAAGAAAACCCAATTGGACAAAAAGCTTTGGAAAAGTATTCCTTGATTAGCCTCATCAACAGCATGGATCTTCTGTCATTACCAAAATTGTCTTGAGGGATTTATGTACATGTATTGACTTTACTGTACCTGAAACTTGTATTTTCCCATGTTTGTGTTGCCCCTCCCCCTCTCCCAGAGCATGTTGGGATGTAAATAATGATTATTGATTAACCATACAATAGCGAAGTCATTAACTACAGTCTATACTGATATTTATGCTTGATGAAGCAGAATAATCTTGAAACAGGTTTTTTTTTTTTTGTGTCATGATAATATTGTACAAAATGTGTATGTATAATTACTCTATAGGAAATCAGCCAAGAAAAAATAGTTATGTCAATAATCTGTATCAACCCTCAGTAGGTCAGTATGTTCTGTGTGGAGCAGTAGAACAGCTGATCATCAGCTGTGAGTGACCTGACATTTAAGGTCATTTCGATGACCTGCTGACCAAATAAATGTTTACTTTATCACTTAAAACAACATTTGAATTATTCAAATTTTACTGTTGTATGTTAAGGGCAAATAGTACTAATGATTACTGTGTTTGAAACAAAAATATGATTATGTTTATTTACTTGTAGCCACAGGGTTGGTTGTTTTTTGTCATATCAGCAATTTTTAAACTAAACCATGGTAAAGTCACCTTGAATTATCTGTATAACATGTGGAAACTGAACCTTGAATTATCCATGAAAAATATTAAAACTGAGCCCCGGGTTATCCATGGTACAGTAGAATCCATGAAAATTGAACCCTGAATAACTTGTGTTAAAGTGGAACAAGTAGAAATTGAACCAGATTATATGTGATAAATTACAACATGTAAAAACAAACTTGAGGTATCCATGATACAGTAGAACTTATGAAAACTGAACCATGAATTAATTGTGGTATATAGTGGAACATACAAAAATAATCCACAGGTTTCCATGTTGAAACAGTAATATATAACACAGTGGAACCTATGAAACATAAGTAATGAGTTATCCATGATACTGTGGAACCTGAGAAAACTGACCTGTGAGTTTTTCATGACACTGAAACATGAGAAAACGGACCCATGAGTTATCCATGGTACTGTGGAACCTGAGGAAATGGACCCATGAATTATGCATGGTACTATGGAACCTGAGGAAATGGACCCATGAGTTATGCATGGTACTATGGAACCTGTAAAATATAAACCATGAGTTATCATTGTGAAACAGAAGTTAAAAACTTGAATATTACATGACTTACGAATTATAGAAATTTCGAATCTTTATATAAATTACAGGACTGACATTGATATCTTAACTTGCCACAGGACTGACTTCTTAACCTAATAGCTTGTTAACAGGACTGGCATTTGAGTCTTCAGTAAATTATTATATAGTTATCCATACACAATATTGATGTAGTGATTAAACTTTCACCAGGATTTTTATGTGCTTTCCTTGATGTTAATAAGGTTGTTGGTATTGGTACAGACTTACCCATATATCCTGGGAGACAAGATAATGTTATGATAAATTTTAAACCAATATAACTATTAAATCGTATAATTTCTTGTCAGTCAGGATTATAATCTGTATATATAATATATAATCCTGGAGACTGTCGTCACTTGCTTCGGCCTTTGTGCTAACATTTTGGCCCATTTCATGTTTAATTATGCAGAGACATTTTTAACACCTATAGATGAAAGAACAGTATCATTTAGACACATAAGAACCAATGTTTTACTTTTTAATGAAAAATAATTTTTGAATTGTAAAATAATTTACAGTTATATTTGAAGTTTTAGCTTTCTTTTTAATTATTTTACAGCCAATTAAACTTAAGACCAGATAAGAATCTCTGTAATCGGATATATATAATGTGTCATCTTCTAATATCGGGTTACCCATAATTCTACACTTCTCAAGGTACCACTTATGAAAGCTTAACATAACTGTTTTCTTTTATTTATTACTAAGTAGCATGTTTGGTGTTTTTAAATGGTTTTATTAAATCCTCATTGGTAAGGTTATTTCAAAAACTATTCTGACTTTTTAAAAAAATGAGGCAAATATGAAATAAGTTTGTTGGTAGGGGTAGAATTTAAAGGAACTAGGATGTTGTTACTGTTGATGGAATAGGTATGTTGGTGGGGGTAGGTTAGGAACTAGGGTGCTGTTGCTGTTGATGGAATGTTGGTGGAGATAGAATTAGGAACTAGGACGTTGTTACTGTTGATGGAATAGGTATGTTGGTTTGGGTAGGGTTAGGAACTAGGGTGCTGTTGATGGAATGTTGGTGGGGGTAGAATTAGGAACTAGGACGTTGTTACTGTTGATGGAATAGGTATGTTGGTTTGGGTAGGGTTAGGAACTAGGGTGCTGTTGATTGAATGTTGGTGGGGGTAGAATTAGGAACTAGGACATTGTTACTGTTGATGGAATAGGTATGTTGGTGGGGGTAGGTTAGGAACTAGGGTGCTGTTGCTGTTGATGGAATGTTGGTGGAGATAGAATTAGGAACTAGGACGTTGTTACTGTTGATGGAATAGGTATGTTGGTTTGGGTAGGGTTAGGAACTAGGGTGCTGTTGATGGAATGTTGGTGGGGGTAGAATTAGGAACTAGGACGTTGTTACTGTTGATGGAATAGGTATGTTGGTTTGGGTAGGGTTAGGAACTAGGGTGCTGTTGATTGAATGTTGGTGGGGGTAGAATTAGGAACTAGGACATTGTTACTGTTGATGGAATAGGTATGTTGGTAGGGGAAGGTTAGGAACTAGGGTGCTGTTGTTGTTGATGGAATGTTGGTGGAGGTAGAATTAGGAACTAGGACGTTGTTACTGTTGATGGAATAGGTATGTTGGTTGGGGTAGGGTTAGGAACTAGGGTGCTGTTGTTGTTGATGGAATGTTGGTGGGGGTAGAATTAGGAACTAGGACGTTGTTACTGTTGATGGAATAGGTATGTTGGTTGGGGTAGGGTTAGGAACTAGGGTGTTGTTGCTGTTGATGGAATGTTGGTGGGGGTAGAATTAGGAACCAGGATGCTCTTGCTGTTGATGAAAAAGGTTTTTTGGTTGGAGTAGGACACAGGATTGCTGTTATTGTTGAAAAGTCATTTTTCAGTGTTTGGTCTGATCTAATAAGTTCAAGTTTAAACTGAAGACTGGAAAATATGTACTTTGCAAACAGCAAACCAAAGAAAAAACAACATTTTAACAGTCAATGATAACAAGAGCCAAAAATGGCAGGAAAAGACAAAAATCTCTTTTTATCAGAATTTTGTCATCATTTACAAAATTTTTGCTTAAAATTAATCAACTGATTTGTGAGTAAATGTTTGTTTCTGTCATCCAATTAAATTCACTGTATGTCATTTGGTAGTTTCTATAGCAATCTGTTTCTAACAGCTGACTGCATCCTGCAAGTGTCACATGTTTTGATTGGACACCTAGAGCTGTAATTAATTTCAGTGCATAAAGTTTCTAAATTGACAAAGTTCCTCAGTGTAACAATGCTGATGATTTAACTAATCCACTGTAAAATGTTCTAGGAATTCTGTAATATTATGTTTAATTAACATCTGACATGCAGATGTTAGACAAAGGTCACAAGGTCAAATTTACAACATCCTGTTTAATTAGCAATAATGTATTACCCACCTAACCAAATGTTACAGAAGAATTAACTAAAGTAATTCAATTTTGAGATTAAAACTGATACAGGGAGAGAATAATTTTGTTTACAGCTCATTGCAATGACATTTTTATTTATTTTTTTAAATTTCACACATGATTTTGTTCAAATAAAACAAATAATATGTAGAATATAAGTCATAGCCTAAGGATAAAACTGATAACAAAGAATAAAATCATTAGCCAAGGATAAAACTCATAGGCCAAAGATAGAACATGTAGCCAAAAATAAAACTTAAAGCCAAGGCTAAAACAACTGTAGCCAAGGATAAAATTCATAGCCAATGAAATCACATGACCAAGGATAAACTCACAGCCAAAAATGAAACAACTGCAGCCAAGGATAAAATTCATAGCCAATGAAATCTCATAGCCAAGGATAAACTCTCAACCAAAAATAAAACAACTGTAGCCAAGGATAAAATTTAAAGCCAATGAAATCTTGTAGCCAAGGATAAACTCTCAGCCAAAAATAAAACAACTGCAGCCAAGGACAAAATTCGTAGCCAATAAAATCTCTTGGCCAAGTTTAAACTCACAGCCAAAAATAAAACAACTGTAGCTAAGGATAAAATTCCTAGCCAATGAAATCTCTTAGCCAAGGCTAAACTCACAGCCAAAAATAAAACATCTGTAGCCAAGGATAAAACTCATGACGAATAAAAAACATGAAGCCAAGGATAATACCCATAGCCAAAGACACAACTTGTAGTCAAGGATAGCCTAGGATATAACTCATAACCAGTTATAGCATTTGGTGTGAAAAACGTTTTTGTATATAAAATCAAAGATTGAATGTGACACTTAAATTCTTATTTTCCTCTTCACACTTTTCTGGATTCAATCCCATGTTAAGTTTTTTATCACTTTAAATTTATTTATTCAGCAAAATCTTAGGGTTAAATTCACCATTTTTAATTAAATTTTATATGACATCTAGATAATTTTTTTGCATGTATAATATAACTAATGGTAATACAGTGAAACCTGTATATAAAGACCATCTAAAGAATTAAAGAACAACATACATATACAGTTAGCAAGTTGTCTTAATATAGAGGTTCATATTAGTTGTATTGTTAAGCTGCAGGAACGTTAGAGTGGTCTTAATTAAGAGGGGTCTTTTTCATGACTGTGGTCACTATAGCAGGTTTTACTGTATAAGGTTTTTTAATGAGAGGAAACTTGCTCAATTTTCATTATGAAAATTTAATGGTAACTTGAAGCAGAACCATAACTTGATTTATTGGTAAAAAATAAACATAGATTTTCTTTTTTTTTAAATAATTTATTTGAAAATGAATAACTTCCTTCCCTCATACAACATCATGAGATTGTAGGATCAGGTTCCAAGCCTATACATTGATACAATTACATCAGATTTCTATAAGCCTTCAGTGAAATCTACAAGCCAATCCTAAACCAATCAATATTTTATAACGACCAAATTTTTTGTTTGTCAACACGGATTCCTATGAAGCCATATTTAATACCCCGGTAAGTCTAAATTTTTCTCAATTATGTTAAGAAAAGTTAGTTAGAAAATCTAAGTTTACTTTTTATTAGTTTCTTTTTTTTTATTTTTGGCTGGTATTTTTTCCTTAAATTTCAGTATTTTTGGCTGCAATTTACTAAATTAACAGTATTTTTGGAATTTTCATTCAAATTGTTTATTTCTTAAAGTGCATTTGTACTATTTGTGAAGTCTCATAGATTTAAACGAATAAAACAGAACAATCAATCTAATTAAAAAAAGGTAGGAATAAAATATGTTGTTAAAATTCACCATCTATTTTCAATTATAACATTTTCTTATTATAGATAGTGCATTATCACATGCCAAATGTTTTGGTGGTTGAATATTATGAAGCACTGAATCACAGTCCCTTGTCTTACCCTAGGTTCAAATTCAGCTTACATTTGGCAGTGAGCCCCAGTGGCTTAGTTGTATGAAGCACTGAATCACAGTCCCTTGTCTTACCCTAGGTTCAAATTCAGCTTACATTTGGCAGTGAGCCCCAGTGGCTTAGATGTATGAAGCATTGAATCACAGTCCCTTGTCTTACCCTAGGTTCAAATTCAGCTCACAGTTGGCAGTGAGCCCCAGTGGCTTAGTTGTATGAAACACTGAATCACAATCCCTTGTCTTACCCTAGGTTCAAATTCAGCTTACAGTTGGCAGTGAGCCCCAGTGGCTTAGTTGTATGAAACACTGAATCACAGTCCCTTGTCTTACCCTAGGTTCAAATTCAGCTCACAGTTGGCAGTGAGCCCCAGTGGCTTAGTTGTATGAAACACTGAATCACAGTCCCTTGTCTTACCCTAGGTTCAAATTCAGCTTACATTTGGCAGTGAGCCCTAGTGGCTTAGTTGTATGAAGCACTGAATCACAGTCCCTTGTCTTACCCTAGGTTCAAATTCAGCTCACAGTTGGCATTGAGCCCTAGTGGCTTAGTTGTATGAAGCACTGAATCACAGTCCCTTGTCTTACCCTAGGTTCAAATTCAGCTCACAGTTGGCATTGAGCCCTAGTGGCTTAGTTGTATGAAGCACTGAATCACAGTCCCTTGTCTTACCCTAGGTTCAAATTCAGCTTACAGTTGACAGTGAGCCCTAGTGGCTTAGTTGTATGAAGCACTGAATCACAGTCCCTTGTCTTACCCTAGGTTCAAATTCAGCTCACAGTTGGCAGTGAGCCCTAGTGGCTTAGTTGTATGAAGCACTGAATCACAGTCCCTTGTCTTACCCTAGGTTCAAATTCAGCTCACAGTTGACATTGAACCCCAATGGCTAAGTGGTCTGAAGCACTGAATCAAACTCATCTCAACTCATCTTGGATTCACAAATTCTAGAATGATGTCCATAAATTGTTCCCTTTATTGTTTAAAGCCACATTAAGTTTATTGCAGCTATTCACAGCTTATTGTAGTGATAAAGAAGGTTTTTGTGGAGCATTTTTATAAGGTTTTTTAGTACTTTAATTGACATTATAGTTCTATATTGTTAGTAAGTGTATAATGTGGATATATGTGGATAGTGACCATTTTATGGGCTGTTTAATTTACAGTTTTGATAAGCATAATTTATAAATTTCAGGTTACCTTCACAAAAAGAAAGTTTGGGTTAATGAAGAAGGCATATGAATTAAGTATCCTGTGTGATTGTGAAATAGCTTTGATTATATTTAACGGTGCCAATAAATTGTTCCAGTATGCCAGTACCGATATGGACAAAGTGTTGCTGAAATATACAGAATACAATGAACCACATGAAAGTCGAACTAATAAGGACATTATTGAGGTGAGTGCAGAATTATTTAATAGAACTGGTCTGAGGATAACACAGTCAAGTTTTGTTCACGTGAAGTAAAGTCTAGACAGGCCTTCACTTTACTGGAGGATTTTGTTTCATGGGAATCATGTGTATGGGAACCTTCTGATTTCTGAATAAAGCCAATGTTCTGTATTTTGTTCTGATCTTACAGACAAGTCGCATAGTGTGTACTTGCACCCACTGACAGATTTATTACAAGAATCCTGTTTGAACAACTGGAAGCATCATATATGTATTTCAAGACTGTCACATTACCCTCTCCTTTGGAAAATGGTGCCCTGAAGAAAGTGGCCTGCTTATAGAAAGATTTCTAACTAAGCATTTAATGCTCAGAAAATTTACCAATCATAGGCATTTATTTCAATATACAAAAAACATAATTTTAATAACTTTTTTTTTTCTTCTCTTGGGGTTCTGGCTGTGTGTATAAATTAAAATATATGATATTTGTCAACAGCTACTAGTAGGGACACCTGTCATATTTTAGAGGAAATATCAACATAACATGCCTTAAATCATCAACTATCAACACTGTGATATTTCGTAATCATTGGATGTTACATTTGACATTAAAACTTTCAGATCAATTCATGATTAGCTATCAGCGGGGATGTTCCTTGATTCAGTATATTTAGTCAGGCCTCTTGTGTTTAGTAACCAAAGAGTTTGGTATCCATGGACTTTTTTTTTTTCACTCACCAATTGATAATATTGGCAATTTTGACTTATTTCTTCAATAAATGGATTTTGTTTATTGAAAAGAAGGAAAAAGGAAAAAAAAAAAGAAGATTTCTTGAATATAATATTGTCATGCTAACTGTTATAAGGTCAATCATACAATTTGGCAGTATATGCAATTTCCTGGCATGAATGTCAAAATGATCTTGGTGCGAGCTTAAGATAAAGGACCCATTTTGTTAAATTTTATTTTACTAGACAAATTTTTTCTTTCTTTCTTTATAATGGACTGTTGGTGCAAAATAAGACAAGTAATGCTGTTCTTCTGACAGCTTTTATTTTATTGGGGTCTCAATGGCAAGCATGGATCACAGCCCCTCTAATTGTCTAGGTTCAAATCCCACTTCAGCAGGTCCTAGTGTGAGAAAGTTTTTCAGTTCGCTTGCTGAAAGTCATTGGTTTTTCTCCAGGCACTCCATTTTCCTCCACCATTCCTGAACTGACAGCCTCGATATAAGTAAAAGATTCTTGACTGTGGCGTAAAACACCATTAATCCAATCAAGTCCATAGTGAATCTTATCTTATTATATTTTGTCCAGCCTGGTATAGCCATAAGGCGAGACTTGGGTGTTACTTTTCCAGTGTTGTCATAGGCGACAGCTGTGGTGGTAGCAGTGGCGTGTCAAAATGTGAAAGTTTATGTTAAAGTAATGTATTTTCTACTTGATCAGAAAATAACCAGGCAAGATATTTGAATCTGTGGAATTCTTGTTTTTTTTTTTTTTTTGTTTTTTCAAATGATACATGTATTTAAACTGGACATCTTAATGAAACTATAAACTTGTAACATTTATATATATATAAACATGATATATATTTAGCATGTTGTGGTTTCACGAGTATAATTTATATAAGTAAGTATTATGTAAAAGGCAACACAGGTGGTTCACTTTTAACATCAACAACAAACCCTGGCAATGTTTCTAAGTTAAAGTAATATAAGTGAAGTTTTAACACTTCACCTCAAACAAAAATTTTCTACACCATAAACTGCATGATGTTAAGTTTTTAGGATGAATGCCAATGTTTTTAACCATTTTACAAACCGTAGAATAGACGAAAGTTTCTCTGACGATCAAGTTTTATTGGTGACTCACCGTTTTGCCTCTGTACAATAATTATCAGGTCAAAACACAGGCTCTGTGAATTAGGCAATGTTTTTACCATGCACTGTCAATAAATAGCCAGCCCTAAGTGGCAAGTTTTAAGTTTTCACCTTTCAAAAGTCATGCATGCATGCAAAAAGTTAATTTAAGAGCATGTAAAGATAAAGATTAAGATGACTTTCCATTTGTTTTTCTATTTTTCTCCTCCTAAATTTGAACTGTGTTTGGTAATAATTAAACATTACCTGTCATTTACTTGTCGTTATGGAATCCCAGTGTTTACATATGATGTACAAGCATGATGTACAATCATGAGATGAAAATGTCTAAATAGAAAATCACCTGAAAATATGGCTACTCTGATAACTGACTTGATATTGTATTTTGTAATGATGTATTTTACAAGGTTTTTTTTGTCATATTTTATAATGGATGGCAGTCTGAAACAAGAGAGGTTTATTTTTTGTAAAAAAAAAAAAAAAAAAAAAAGAAAGAAAAAGAAAAATTGTATATCTCTTTGCAAGATGTAGAATCTGCTGGAGATATTATGATCTTTATTTTTCACATTATAAGTTCCATAATACCGTATCACACTTTCTTTGAACCTTCAGACTGACAAGCTATACCGTCAATCTTTGTAACTGCAAAGGAAGCTCATTGTTAGAGATTTTCAATCTCTCTTCTTCTTCTTCTTATTTCCCCTCTCTCTCTCTCCTCTCTCTCTCCTCTCTCTCTCTCTCTCTCTCTCTCTCTCTCTCTCTCTCTCTCTCTCTCTCTCTCTCTCTCATATTTTGATGTTACTGTAGCTAATCTAATATGCTTACTACCATATTATGTACATGACTGCTGTCTATGCACTGTATGTATATGATATATCTAGGTAGACATGATTGTTATCTGATATTAATTACAAAAATATGCAGTAGAGTAAACTTATCTGAAGATTCTTCTATTGTAATAAAGGATTATTGTTATACCTACCAGGTTTCCTTTATCTGTAGATCAAGGTGCTCCATCTGAAGTTAACAGTAGATCAGATGAACAATATTTTTATCAATATTTATAAATTTTCTACTGGGATAGAATTCATGTTACTTATTCATATCTTATTAATACATATATACTTTTTCTTCAGTCATTTTCAGTAATCTTTCTTTTTTTTTTCTCATTTTTCTCTCTTTGTGTCTTTTTTTCTCCATTTTCTCTCAATTTTTCTATTTTTTGTTCACTACAGCTAGCTAGTCATTGTCCATTCTTTATCACAATACTTCTTAAATTTTTTAAATATTTGTTTCATGAATAAATTTTATTTATTTATTTATTTATTTATTTACTTGTTTATTTATTAATTTTATATTGTAAATTCATTATACTCTTGTAAGTTTCACTTGTTTGCTAGTATTCTTATTTTATTAATTTTTCAAAACCTTTCATCATTATATAAACCCTTTTTATAATGTGAAAAAATGCTAAATGTGAACCCTACCTCATAATGAAACCCCTTGCTTGTATTGTTAACCCTGGCTCATAGTGGAATCTTAGCTTGTATTGTAAACCCTGGCTCATAATGAAATCTTAGCTTGTATTGTAAACCCTAGCTCATAATGAAATTTTAGCTTGTATTATAAACCCTGGCTTTAACAAATTTTAGCTTGTATTGTTAACCCTGGCTCTAACAAATTTTAGCTTGCATTGTTAACCTTGGCTCATAACAAATCTCAGCTTGTATTGTTAACCCTGATTTGTAATGAAATCAAAGCTTGTATTGTTAACCCTGGCTTATAGCAAATCAACGCTTGTATCATTAACCCTGGTTTGTAATGAAATCAAAGCTTGTATTGTTAACCCTGGCTTATAGCAAATCAACGCTTGTATTGTTAACCCTGGTTTGTAATGAAATCTCTAGCTTGTATTTTTAATTCTAGCTCATAATTAATCTTATCTTTTATTTTAAACTCTGGTTCATAGCTTGTATTGTAAGTCCAAGCTTAAAATGAAAATCATAGCTTGTAATTTAAATCTTGGCTATTGATGAAAACCTTAGCCTTGGCTCATAGCAAAAACCCTGGCTTGTAATTCAAACCTTGTCTGACAATAAAAACCTTAGCCTTGGCTTATAGCAAAAACCCTGGCTTGTAATTCAAACCTTGGCTGATATTATGAAAACCTTAGCCTTGGCTCATAACAAAAACCGTGACTTGTAATTCAAACCTTGGCTGACAATGAAAACCTTAGCCTTGGCTCATAGCAAAAACCCTGGCTTGTAATTTAAACCTTGGCTGATATTATGAAAACCTGAGCCTTGGCTCATAACAAAAACCGTGACTTGTAATTCAAACCTTAGCTGACAATGAAAACCTTAGCCTTGGCTCATAGCAAAAACCCTGGCTAATGTAATTTAAACCTTGGCTGAGATTGTGAAAACCTTAGCCTTGGTTCATAGCAAAAATTCTAGTTTGTAATTTAAATCTTGTCTGATAATTATCAGTAATATTGTACTGTAAGTAGTATAACATTGTAAGCTGTAAATATCTTTATGAATAAAAGAAAACAAACAAGGACAAGATATTTTTGTAAAATTATGTGAGCAAGACATTTTGGAAACTGGGACAATATAAATAGCTATTATCACTTCCTTGGTTACCAAAAATAGCTGATATCACTTCCTTGGTTACCAAAAATAGCCGGCTCTATATATATACTAAGTAACTCACTCACTTGATTGCTGAGATGATCTTGGCCTAGGCCATTAATTAGTAAACATTTGCAGTACTAGGAGATGCCAAGATATGGGAATTACTCTATCAGTAGACATGTTCTACATATAGTAACACAAGGACTAACCACACCTATTTATATCTTGTGAGATAACTGAAATAGCTACAATATGAGTCAAATATAAACACCTCCCAAAATATGCGGGGATATAAATAAATTCAAAACATACAGATATAGTGTTGTGTGTGTGGTTTGTTGGTGTGATGTAATTCGTCTGATTGGCTGATGGATAATATTACATAATACAGCCAGTAACTATGGCCTGTTTCAATTAACTGAAAATATGCAGCTGCAACCAAATTTGTTCTGTGTGTTCTGGAACAAAAAAAAGTAAAACCGTAAATGAGAAAACACTGAATTGCACATCATTATGATGTACGTTAATTGTATTGTCATATTTATGTAGAAAATAAACAAATGATGATTATTCTAGTGTAAGAAAGGCTATTTATAAATTCTTGTTTTGAGCAGCAAAAGAATTATGTCTTTGAAATGACATTTTCTGTAAGAAAAGAATTTCTGTCATTGTTTCTTACTTCCAAATCAGCCATTGTATGTATGAATACAACATTTCACTTAAAGAATTGTATGATACCATGTATAAAAATCAAACCAAAAAAAGTATTGCCTGCTGCTTTATTAAATTATGTTGCATTGATCAAGTCTAAACACAAGCTCTTGTATTGCATGTTTTTATCTTATTGCAACTTTAAGATTCCTGTCATACTATCTGGCCCCAGTTGCACAATCATTCACTCAACTGAGTGTACACTCAACTCAAATATTTCTAGTTTTCTCTCGTCAATATTTTAAAACTTTCAAGTTTTATGAGAAAGTGTTTTGTCTTGTTCAACAAACCTACACTAAACAATTTAAATATAACATTGTGAAACTGGTGCCAGGGCTCCAGTTCTATTCATTGAATGATTAAGATTTTAAACCTTCTAAGCTCACACTCAACTTAGCCACTACATACCCAATTTTCTTATGCTTCTTCACATGCTATTATGAATGTTTAATGCCATGAGTTTTTCCCTGAAGTTTTTAGCTCACCTGGCCAGAAAACTGTTTTGTTGACACTTGTTTTTGACTTCACTTCTAAAACTACTAGGCAGATTTAAATGAGACTTAATCAGAATGTTTTATGACATTTTCTGTGAAGTTTTTAGCTCACCTAGCCAATAACTATTTGTGTGTTGACCCCTGTTTTTGACTTCACTTCTAAAACTACTGGGCAGATTTAAATGGGACTTAATCAGTAGCAAATTTAGGTCAGTACAATTAAATTGGTATCCCCTCTCCAATAGGATTCAAAAGTAGGTCACTGGGCCTTGGTTTTGAAAAGTTAAATATGATGTACTTACAGGAACTTGATGAACTGAATGAACTAATTTGAACTCTAACGTAACTTTTAAATAGGGACAGTTTATCTTTGGATACCAGATGACCAATATTGTAGAGTACACCACTCAGGACAAATACTTAGGAGTATTTAAAGATAATTCCAAAGATAATATATATGATAAACTCTGATAAGCTCTTTTTTGTATCTAAACATAGGCATTTTTATAAGTGTGCTTTTAACAGGTAGACAAATTTGTCGCAAATCGCAATCAAGGATTTTTACCTCTCATTTGACAAAAGGAAAGAAAAAAAAACAGCTGAAATTGGACTTGAACTGAGGTTATTCCCAACATTGGCAGGATGCTCTACTGACTGAGCTTGAACTGAGGTCATTCCCAACATTGGCAGGATGCTCTACTGACTGAGCTTGAACTGAGGTCATTCCCAACATTGGCAGGATGCTCTACTGACTGAGCTTGAACTGGGGTCATTCCCAACATTGGCAGGATGCTCTACTGACTGAGCTATCTGACCACTTATTGAGTCACATCTTTGTTCGTGTTTTAATTTGACATGTAAGTTTCTCAGATGTCTTTCATTCAGCTTCCACTCTATAGACCCTTTAATGTTATATAGCTCTTTTATTTTCATTTTGGAGGTCATTAATGGAATGGAAGTTTTATCACACACACACACACACACACATGCACACACACACACACACACACACACACACACACACACACACACACACACACACAGAGGGGGAGAGAGAGTTAACAAAATTATTAAACATATCAGTTTTGTGATGGTGAAGGAAACCTGAGTACCTAGAGTTAACCACTGACCTTTTCCAATTGGAACTCACAGACCATCTTTCTCATAAGGTACCCAGGATCTGCTTGAGTTGGATTCAGATGTATTCTAGCACTTTAATACAACCTGATAGAATCATAAGCCACTACATTTATAGTTTCAATCTTCGGTATTTTTAAGAAAAAATTATTTCCATTATTTGGCCATTTTCACAAACAGTGAACAGGAAAATATATTAGTTTTGTAATTTTTTTATGAAGTGGCTTAATCTAAATTATATACACTGTTTACTGATCCAGTAATGTCTGTACCTAAAACTATATATATGTAATGTACATGAATCTTATAACAAAATTTACATTTTTATTGAAGATACTCATATTTATTTATAAGAAATTTATAAATGTTATCATAAAATATAACATAAAAAAAAAAAAAAAAAAAAAAGATTTGTCACATCAAAATGGTCTGAATATTCCAGAGAGTGCCAAAAAAATAATAATAGTAAGATAGAGAAAAGGAAAAAGTATGCAAATAAATAAATAAATAAAATAGAAATAATTTTATGTTTACTTTTCAAAAGATTGCTAAGTATATTTTTAACTTTATGCAAAAATTAAACTAATTAATTTAAATAAAAATAGATTTATATGTAAGTTTTAAAAAAATAGTAAAGTATATTATTAACTTTCTGCAAAATAAAAAAAAAGAATCTTCTATTTATTTTATAATTTTCTTTAAAACTCAGAAGAGAGTAGAGTGTACAATATTAGGCTTTACCATAATTTATTTTTATAAAGGTTGATAAAAACTTTTTGCATTATTTGTACTTATCTTGCCTGTGATAAATCAGAATAATAAAATTTACACATCTATAGAAACTAGTGACATTTATATATGATAATATTGTTATAATATCGCAGTATAAACAGGAGGGAGGGACTCTATCTACATACATGTATGGAGTGTTTTATTTGTAACATATCTATTTGTTTGTTTATGGTTTTACAGAAGTGATATTGCTTTTTAAAAAGGCTTATTTCAATACTTACCATCATTGTTTGGTTATAAATTATCCTTTAAAAGTTATGTAATCATACTAAATTCTTATGTTTACAGTGTCCTTTAAAACAAGACCTTTAAAATTGATCATGTCCCAACCCCTAACACTGACTAGGTTTAGTTCTCACCATTTATAGATGGTGTGAGAAAATTTATCAATTTGCTTGCCAAAAGTTCATCATCTTACTCCAGGCAATCTGGTTTCCTCCACCATTCTAGAACTGTTCACTTTAATTAATTGATAAATAAATAAAATGCTAACTGGGGTATAAAACCACATTGCCCCCCCCCCCTCTCTCTCTCTCTCTCTCTCTCTCTCTCTCTCTCTCTCTCTCTCTCTCTCTCTCTCTCTCTCTCTCTCTTTTTCTCTCTCACACACACATACCTCCCTCCTACACACAGACATTACCTCACACACTCATCCATACACACACACACACATACACACACTTACCTCCCCCCCCCCCAAGTCCCCCCCCCCCCCCACACACACACACTATCATACCAGTCAACCAAATGTATATACAGTGTATCTTTGGATTACAAGGCAGTTTTTTTTTCTCTCTATTAAGTAAAACATCTGTAATGTACACATAAAAGCGTGAAAATGCTGGAGTGATAGTTTAACTGCCATTTTATAGCATGTGTTTTATCACTTTGTGTCGGAACAGTCACTTTGAACAATAAAATTTACTTACAGAACATGCAATCAAATGCAATTTCTTAAAATTTAAGTTTCAAGAAATCGTTTTAATCTAATATTTATTGAGGTCTCCCTAGAAACGCTAAAACTGCTAATAATTTTTTTGAATTCAGAATATATATTAACACCTGGCTTGTTATAACTGGTTGCTAAAATTGAGAATTATTTCTACAATGTCAATTCCAATTTTTAAGTAGTTTATACTGGTTATTTTGAGTAACATCAACACAACTTGTCATTATGTGATGTCACTTTGTTGCCTACATGGCTTAAGCTCTAGTTAAATGCTTACTTTGCATTGAGGTTCAGGGTTCTATCCCACAGCTCATTTGACAATGAACAGCAGCCACTGAGCAGTAAACAATGTCAAAATAGCAAAATAAAGAACCCTGTTTCAATACCATAACAGGGTTATTTAAATACTTAAAATGTTTGTCATAAACATATAGGTAAACAGGCCAGTGCTTGTCTGATTTATTTACATGAAGTTACAGGGTTTTTAATTTTTGTACTAGGATTGGACATATCATAGGTCCATCACGAAGTTAACCCCTGCAATTATTTTCTAGTAACCATTCATTGGAAATTGACTCAGGAGCAATGTAAAATCAAATTCTACCACACACACACACACACATGGCTTGGACTTAAACCCCTAACCTTGAATCATGAAACTGCAACATTAAAATGCCACCATGTGTCTGATTAATGGAATTGCTATGGTATAAATATCTAGAATCTCTCCTTAAACTGGTGATATAAAGGGTACAATCTGACATGAACATAAAGTCTTATTCTGTCTATCAACTAGTCCTTGATTTTGATGGTACATGAGTACTTAAGACCTGTGGTCAAGTGGTCTAACTCATTGACTTATAAATCACAGTGCTGGACAACTATCAAGGATTGATTCCCACTCAGTATAGATTATAACAAATTGAGTTGAGTTGAGTAATGGTGTTCAATGTCCACGTCAAGAATATTTATCTTATATCAATCTATAGGTGATTGTGCAGAAATTTTACATGTGCACGATGTGCTGATCCAGGAATTTCACAGCAGGGTTCTTTACCATGCCACACCTTTTCTGTGACATGGGACCTCATTTATCCAAAAGAACCGTGACTTTCATTTTGTAATGCCAAGTACTTGGCGAAAGAACAGTAACTACCCACTTTAAAGTCTTGGAGTCAGACTCGGTCACAGTTCGAACACACAACTGCAGTGGAAAGATTATAACAAGAAAGATTTTTCAGCAAAGATTGATGGTTCTCTTGTTTACTCCTAACAATTCATTATTATAATATACCTCGCATCATAAGTGGGAGGTCGTGGGTTTGAACACCGACCGGGTCTGACCCAAGATTTGAAAGTGGGTAGTGATTGTTTTTTCGCCAAGCACTCAGCATTAAAATGAAAGTCATAGTTCTTTGGCATGGGAACCTAAAATTAACAAGGTCCTTTGTCAAGGCAGGCATGGTACGATAAAGAACCCTGCTGTATAATGCCAACAGTGCAACGCACAGGCAAAATTTATACACTTTCGCCTATAGCTGACAACGTCTCGATATAAGTGAAATATTCTTGACTGACATGTTAAACACCATTACTCAACTCCTTATTATATACATGAAATATACTTGAAATAATAATTTAACTTTTTCAGTTTTTGAGAATAACCAGTGAGTTATAATCTTATAAGAGTTATTTATTTTGAAAATTTAAAAGATATGATTGGACAATAAATATTCATTTTCTTTGGTTATTTTGGCATAACTTTGTTTCAGTTTGATGTCAAAACTGCTTAAAGAATAAGCAGATATGTTCATAGAAATAATCAAATTTTTCCTACTCAAAATAAATTGAATTATAAGAAATACATACATTTTTCTTTTGTGGTGTATATGGTGTAAATAATTGAGATATAATCTAAAAGCCAGTATGCAAATTTAATTATATAATAACTTAGTAATAATAATAAGCTTGCATGCAAATTTTAAGGTGTACCCCAGTTTATACAAAGAGAGATTCAATCATTTTTAAATAATCCTAAATTATAACATTAGGTCCTAGTGTCCTTAGAGACTACTTGATGTATGTATGTTTTGTGTTCTTGTTCACATTAGTGATGAAAAAACAACACTAAGTAAAGTTCTAGTTAATAACACCTTTTTATTCATACCACACTACTCCCCTCTTTAAAAAAAACTCAGTTACCAGTTCACATAATTTTACTGTCAGTTTACAACAATGATATAGAATTCTTGTTTTAAATTTACTTTTAGAATAGTTGAACCCATTTAGCTTAGAATTATTAGATTTTTTTTTTTTTTTTTTTTTTTTTTTTTGTGAAAGAACTAGGTTTTTGAACTGTATACAGATAATATGGATATCCATAACCAATTCAAGTGACTTTGTAAAGAGTAAAGTTAAACAAGCCATTTACCTTTAACGACTTTCAAGTATACATGTCTATTTAAGATATTGTCACGATTTTGAACTGATATCAATCCTGAAGGACAGGACTTGTATACTTCACTGTCAATATGATTTTTGTTCTACTTAAAGCATGTTGTTTTACATGCTTGTTTTAAAGTTTTAAATTTTCGTTTTCCCTGTATGTCCTTGGCTGTTAAAATGTGTGTGGGAGGCGATGTGTATTCCCTTGATGTATGATGCATGTAGTGTTATGAACAGCAAATTTGATTGAAAGCAGAGTAACAATTTGTGTAACTTTGCTAGACAACAATGGTTTCTATTTGTATCAAGAATCATAATGGCGGTTTTAATTCTCCGGATATACATAATTTATATTATATCGTTGTAGTTCATAATTAAGCCTTTAGTTAATGGATTTGAGAGAAAACACTTACCGGGAGAAGCTGCATAGAAATATAGCTTTACTCAAATTCATATTATAATGTGTCAAATTCTTAAAACAAATATCATTATCTATTTGGCTCGTAAAAATGAAAGCATTATGGAATAAAACATTTTGTTCTTAATTGAATTGGTTATATTCTTTTGTATTTTATAACACGATTTAGATATAAAAGCTACGATTTCAAATATCTATGACTTGTATATATAATAACATAGTTTTTAACACAAAATTAATCTGAAATTCAAGCTCTGTCTGTGCATTATATGTACATGATAGATTTCAGCAGTTTTATCTACATGCTGAATTAAATGTATATAGAACTTTACTGCATCCGAATAACATGTACAGTAGCCATAGCAACCAAAGACATGTTCATAACAACAAAACGATCAAACAAAGACACATGGTAATCATGTATTGAGACCAGTGTACATTCTATAAATATAAAGTGGTGCAGTTAAAGTTCATAAACAGCCTTAATACCATCCCAGTGACTTCTACAATCTGTGGTGTTGGATGTAATGTTGTTTAACTTCACATCAGCAGTTTTTAAGCTGTTGGCAACAACAGAAAGTTTATTAATCAATAGGGATTAATATAAAACAAACATACCAGTCCTTGTCCATATCACAATCTCAAAAACAAAGTAAAAACTTTGCAAACTGGCAAACTATGTTATACACGTGAACTTCCATCAAGGAAGTGAGGCCTGATTAATCTAAGAACATGTTCGTGTACATGTGAGATATGTGAATGTATATTATGATCTGCAGGTCTGAAGTATACTGATTGCCCTAAGAGCAACTTTTTAACAAGGTGCTAGCTAGGAAAACCGCAGACAAGCATACCACACCCCTAGTCACATTATCCTGACACTAGGTGAACCAGTCGACACTTTCCTCTTTGTGCCAAGGGCCAGGAAAGAAATCAGTATCTGACAGTTTTAAGTCATATGTTAACCAAGCCAGAGTTCAAATCTGTGACCTCCAACTCTTTCTATCACTGAGTCACCAAGGCAGTCATAGTTAGCATTGCCCTTAAAAGTACTGTTATATGTCAAATAAGATTGTGATACTGGTGATTATTGTCATAAGAAGACATTGTTAACTTGGTGTTTTTTTTTTTGTTTGTTTGATTTTAATTACGTCAAATTGTTTCTAAATGATCAGATTATCAGATATGATTTAACAAATTTATTTATAAAGGAAGGTTGTAGTATATGACAGTCATTAATTATAGCTAGTTAACTGATCTATGTCTGACCCTTGACCTTGCAAACTAAATATATACATATACTATATGTATGTATAAGAATTCTTAATATATATATACACACAATTTCATGTTTTAGAAGACTGATTTTCAAAAAATTCTAAATCTTTGGAAGATTGATTTTTTAAAAAAATTCAAAATCAGCTATGATAGTTCTTTGAAACATTTGTCATACATATATGACATTCATTTTGAAGGTTGTGTAATTGTATCATTTTGACAGTTGTCTTAACTGAGGTAGTATCTATGTATTTGTACTTAACATCTGCCTAATGAGTTGTGTTTAAAATGCAACATCATCTTGTCCAATGTCAGAGAAATTTGAAATTTTGCAATACCAAGCAAATCACTAAATTTACTTTTTTAGTTCTCTTGAGGATTTTTCCAATTGTCACTCATAAATTGCTTATCTAAAGTTTTTACTAAATTTTTTATCTGTGTAACAAACTCAAGAAAATGTTTAGGCTCAAACCTAGAACCTTCCCTACTAAAGACATGTGTTCTACCAACTGAACTCCCCAGGTTGTTCCATTTAATAATGTGTTTAGGTTTTTGTGAGAAATTTTCAGGGAGGACGACTTGTTATTTTCTTAAAAGTCCAAACAGCAGATATAATGATGACATCAGAGGTTTTATGTAATTGCCTTGTTAGAACAGTGAAAGGTTAAATACAATTATTTTTCAGTCAATAGTATGGGTTGGTAAAGCAATAATTAGTCCTCAAGAGTTACAATGTCTGTCATTGATCTGCCATTGATGTTACATAGCCTCATGGGAAATAAGAAATAATTGTTTGCAGCTGTATTGTGTTGATCTCGGTCATTTGTGGTTTTGAAACAGAAGTGTATTAAGTCTTTAGAAGCATCTTAATGTCATTACCTTTTATTGTCTGAAATATTGTTCCGAGATGGCTTTGATGCTGTAATGCTTGCCCTAAATGAAAGAATTTAAATTTTGTATGAGTGTTACAGTTTTTTAGTAATTCTTGTTAGTAAGATGTTCTGACAACAACTTTTACTGATGAATAGTGTGTTTTCTTGAAGATAAAATTCATAAGTAAAATGAAAAAAAAAATTGAATATATTTTCAGGCACTGAATAAGAAAGAACACAAAGGATGTGATAGTCCAGACCCAGAATCTGACCCATACAGCAACACAATGACCCAAGATGAAAAATATAATCGTATGAATGATGAATATCAGAGAGTTCTTCAACAAAACTCTATGCGGGTAATTATGAAATGAAGATACATGTATTTTTATTGGTTTTTTTTCCCCAGGTATTGTTAACTTGGTAGACAAATTGGTTTGAAATGCTATTGCTGTTACCTTGGTAACCCCATACATACAACGTAAATAGTTTTGGTTTACGTTTTTTCTAACGGCTAAAATTGTCAGTTGAGGGTGTTTTGTGATGCTATCAGGAATCTTCTCATTTTTTAACTTGATACCACATAATTTTTAAGTATTCTAGTGCTATTAGTTGCTATTTTCTGTTAAATGTTATATTTAAACTGTTGCCCACACTGGAATTTGTAATGATGCTTAAATATTATCGAATATCATTTAGAAGTCAGAAATGCTTCCTAAAATTTGTATAAAAAATATTCTTAAAAATGTGAGTGAAAAAAAAAAGTTCTTTGAATAAAGAATGATAAAAAAAGATATAATGATGGATTCTCGTTAAATTTTATAAAAATTTATAAACTTTATATTAAAGTTACTCTAATATAAAACTTTCAGAAAATTGCAAAATAGTGGTGAAATTATGCATTTTGATTTTGGTAATTTTTCTTTCCCCGATTGAAAATTTTTGCGTTACTGTGGTAGGAGGGTGATTCTGGTTGCTTATTCTGTAACACGACAATTTAAAGGGCAAGTTTACAAGTGCATTTTAACCGTAAATTTAAATTTAAGAAAAATTAAACCGTTAAACTTGACAGTTACATGAAAGGAAAAACAGAAGCTTTAAAGTTACAGTTTTTACATCAATTAAATGCAGACATTATCTTGGAGTTCCTTAATACTGATGTTTATAAAACATATAGAAATAAATCTGACAGGTACTAGCCATTGTATTAGGCATATCCTCTTACGGGCTTATATTTAATTTACACTGTACATTACAGCACTGAAATGGTTATATCTAATATTGACATTAAAAGGCAAAGTCAAATATATAGGCTTTGTAAATACAAAACACATACCTGCTGTCCTTACCTGTAACGAGGAACTCCAGGTATCTTGCATTTAGAACCTACCTTGAAAAATTAATTAATTTAAACACCCAAGAATAGTATCTATAATTAAGCATGATAAATGAATTTTAATATTTTTATCTTTATTCACAAACTTTTCTTTTCATCTTTTTACATACGAAATGCTCAGATTGCTATAATACATGGAATGTAAATTGCATAATCTAAATATAAACTTGCTTTCTTAAAGTACATGTAGAATATTTTTTCTTGTTCCTTTTTTTTTTTTTTTTTTTTTTAAATTGAGAAGAGAAAAGAGTTAAACCTTGAAGAATAATTAAAGCACTTTATACATTCAAAACTATGGTGCTTCCAGGTGTTTTAACGTAATTAAAAGATTTTTAAAATTTTTTTGTAAAATTGGTGACGCATGAAAAAAGTTAAGATTTTTAAGATCTTTCAAATATGTTTGAAATGGAACCACTTGTCATAATGTATGAAATATTTCTCAGATATTTGAACAGATTCTGAAAAATGATATTGGCATATTGACAGTTGTCAAATTGTTGATTTTAAATTATTTTGAATATTTCAGAAAATAGAGATGTTTTTTAAAGGACTGAAATTTGTTGAATTTTAACCAGACACTATTTGCATAGTGACATAATTCAGTTAAAGCTGATTGTTTGTTTTCAAAATAAAAAAAAATTAAATTTGAAATTTTGATGTGGATTTCAAGTTAAAGTGAAGAAGATATTTAACATTTTTCAATTTCAATTGTTTTTTATTCTATTTAAGTGATTCATGTTTTTAATTCAATAATGAAGCCATATATTTTATACACCAATGGCAAATGTATTTGAAATTTTCATTTTTATTTTCTGAATCTGTATTAAGTGTCCTGGTTTTTATTTCAACTACCAAAAATATAGAACCAGAAGAATAGAGACATTATGAAATTAACGTTGAATGACTGGCATTGTGTTGAATGTCTGGAATTGATGTTGAATTGGTATTAAATACCTTGAATTGATGTTAAATGCCTTTGAATTAGTATTTAATGCTCGAAAACAGGGTTAAATGCATAGAATTGAATTTGAATACCTAGAATTATTAATGTTAAATGTATGAAATATGTGTTGAATAACAGTAGAATTTGTGTTGAATGTCTGTAACTGGTGTTAAATATCAAAACTTTTTAAATTTTTGTTTTTAAAATGTATTGGAGTGAAATTTGAATTTATTTATTTATATTGTAAAAAAAAAAAAAAATTGAGCACATGTACCTGCTTTTAATTAATTATCGGTTATTGACTTTACTCATAAATATTTGATGTGTAACTATTTTAACTTTTATGTGCAATTTATTTGATTTATTTTAACTTTTTACCAAAGTTTAGATTTACAAAACAAAAAAAACATAAATTATTGTTTTTAGTGAATATTAATTATTTTACTTATCTACCACATTTGAAAAGTTTAAAATTTTTTACTTTTTCATTTTTACACAAAACCTAAAATTTATCACTTTTTCGCTAATAAATGATTATTAATTCTTGAAGTAAACCGCAAGTGCATATCAATGTTTGTCAGTTAAATGATGTAAACAGTGACAATAAATAAGCCCTGAATACTTATTTATTTATACTGCATGGTATGCATGTCTGCCATGTACTGTCTCATGCTAGAACTTTAACATAAAGTTGCCATGGATGTACGCAGACCATAATAAACACTTGCACATTTCACAGAACTTACCCTTAGCTTTTATCCTCAGAAAATAATTAACTTTCTCTTATCACAGTTAGCTTAAATACTAGTATTTCTGATGCATTGTAAGACAACATTACAATGGACATCCAACAATTTACACTGGATAATTAGAATAACGTAAACATGGCAAATACAAATTACAGTAACAAATCATTGGACTCCATTTATAGGATATGATAATAAAATCACAAAACATGCTTTTTTTAACACTTGATCATCAATCACTTATGATAGTTCTAACGCAGTTGGTTTTTCGTATTTTGTAGCATACACTGTCGCCATATCAGAATCCTAACATGCCACCCGGAGTGACAACTGGAATGCCATTACATAATTCAGCATATATGAATCAGTCTATACCAGGACACGGCCTTGCACCACAGCACCCTCAGCTTAGTAGTAGTCCAGCTTTATTACAGCCCCCACCCATGCACCCCAGTGGCAGCCCTAGACCTCATTCTACAGGTATGGTATATAATCTTCTAACCTAATATACATGTAATTACCACCCCACTCCCCCCCCCCCCCCATCCAAAATAACTCTAGGTATATGGTATATAGTACTTGGTTTAGTACAGTCATCAAATCCACCCATCTAAAATAGCCCTAGATCTCATTCTGCAGATATGGTATATAGCCATCTAGCCTAATATGGTTACCCCTAATATGCCCCCCCCCCCCCCCCCCCAACCACACAACCACACACACCTTCCATTGCATAATGAAGTTTTCTGGTTTTCAGTCTTTCAGCTTTAACTTTCACTTAACTATTTTCAGAAAGGTTAAGTTTCCATCTTGGCTAATTTTTGCAGTCAGACATCTTTCTATACAAGACAAATATATGCAATTTTATTTATTTTTTTATTTTTATTTTTTTTTACTATTATTACAAAATGTATTATTATTATTTTTTTTTTTTTTTGCATAACTGCATGTGAATAATTTTTTTCGCTGAATTAGATACATGTACACTTATATTATTATACATGTATTTTAATTTTATTGTAGGTAACATGGTTGATCTCAGTGGATCTTCACCAGCAAACAGTTTTCACCGAGCTTCACCCTGTCCATCACCAGGATCAATGGTTAACAAAAGTTTATCTCGACAATCACCCCCATCTAGGGGACCTCCGAATATGTGCGGCATGATTCCAAATTCCAGAAATGACATGCTTAGCCCAGATGTAAATATTTACAATTTTTTTTACAATGGGGTTCACGTACTTTTGAAGTACTTGATAATTGATGAGATTGTGTGTAACAGATATTTCTATTGTCTATAGAATATGTTTGGTGGAAAATTCTAAAAGAGATGTCATTTTCGCAGAGAAAACATCCATTTATGACATTCTATGTACAATATAAATCATAGTCTCATACATTATTTGGTATATCGGTCATCCTCAGCATAGTCGAGTTATATTATTCAGTCTAGATGTTTTGTCTTGCAATACGGTAGAAAGCTCTGGAATAATAAAGAAAAAAAGAGTGCAGACACTGACCTCTGTCAAGGAACTGACAAACTTTCTAACTTGGTTTTCATATTTCATAGGTCAAATAAAGGAATTTGGATCCAAAAAATTAGTTTGATATTCTTATGGTAAATGTCATTTAAGCTTGACTGAATACTGAAAATGTTCATATTTTAAAGAAACTGAACAAATTGCCAGTCTTATACTTAGATGAATACTGGATTTCCTTGTATATGCTGGTATTTACTGACCTCAGTGATTGAGAGATATTGATTGTCCATTAAACATGTATCATAGGAAGTAACATCTTATATTGTCTTATATAAATGACGTTAGCTAAAGATTAACCAGTTAAAAATATGTACAAAATTGGAAAAATTACCTACAAATTTATATATCTATATATGAACGTTTATATACACACATGAACTTACCGGTCCATACCATAGATTCTTGGTTTAGCTCATCTGTTTATGTCATATGTAAGCTAATTACATATCACAGCCAGTGTATGTGCATATGTTTGTGTGTGTATGTGCATTCAGGTGTTTGTTTGTGTTTATGTATGTGTGTTGTAAACTCACATTTTAACTATTTATCTTGTTACATTCACAGGTTCAGCAAAGACCTTCAAGTGCAAATTTAATTTCCCGAGCAGCTGTATCACTGACCACCCCTAGTATCCAGACCTCAAATTATCCGTCCCCCTTACAATCATCATATCACCCAAGTAAGTACACAAGTACATAGTCAGATCTCTCTCTCTTTCTCTCTCTCTCTCTCTCTCTCTCTCTCTCTCTCTCTCTCTCTCTGAGATTGGATGAAAAAGTCTGATGCTGCTACTGCATTTTTGAATAAAAAGATGAGTTGTTACAAAAATATATACTAGTATTATATTTCTAGTACAGTTATACTTATAAAACGTGTTGACAAACTGTTTGTTTTTCCGCTTACTTTCACCTGTCATTAAGACTATTTACAATAACCTAATTCTGTCATATTTACATGATTAACCTTGAAAGGTGTTTCTCGCCAAGCTTCCTACTTCCCCCTTCTGTATTAAGCTTATTTTCTCCTGAGCTGATTTCCTTTTGGACATTGAAGCTCATCATGCCTGCTTCAACAACAGTAACAATCCTCTTTTTGTATTTATCAAAAGTATAATGTTTTATTATATAAGTTACCTTTAAGCTGTTACTTTTGCTTTAATAATATTATGCCATTATCCGACATTTACTTCGACTAATTACAAACTGAAATAACATGAAAGGCAGCATTTTGTGTTGTTGTTACCGTAAATATCTACATAATATTTTTTGATATAAAGTTGCACTTTATCCTGCATGTAAGGGTTAATTTTGACAGGTGCCATTGACCTTGACAATATCTATAGTACTTGATCAGAAACAGTAAAGTATGTCACTTCCAGCCTTGATCTTTGTGGACTCAAACCATTGTTGCCTGCCATTCAAATACATTGTTGTATATTGTTTCTTTGATTGGCTGAGGTCACATGACTGTAATTTTTTTTCAGATTGATTTTTATCACAATCCTATTTATTAACTATATATATATATATATATATATATATATATATATATATATATATATATACCATGAAACTTTATCTATAAAAGATCATTTCTGCCTAATGTGAACACTTGTATCTGATATAAGTTAATTGGGATATATACTGTTTAGACTACTTATGAGACAACTTTATGATAGACTTGATAACAGTATCAGCAAGGAGGGTTGTTTAGTAAACATAACATACTTGTCACAGAAACCAATCACCAAGATATCAGTTAAAAATACAATGATAAATAACTTGGACATCATTTTAATCAATTATTGATTATCATTAGTTGGTTACATTGAACCAATAACCAAGATTGTTTGGTTATATTTAATAAATTACTAATTATGAATGTTTGGTTACATTGAACCAGTAATTAATTATGATTGTTTTGTTACAATCAATCAATATTTGATTATGATTTTTTTGGTTACATTGAACCAATCACTGACTATGAATGGTTGGCTACATTGAACCAATTATTTATTATGAATGGTTGGCTACATTTATCCAATTATTTATTATGAATGGTTGGCTACATTGAAACAATTGTTTATTACGAATGGTTAGCTACAGTGAACCAATTATTTTTTATGAATGGTTGGCTTCAATAACCAATTATTTTTTATGAATGGTTGGCTACATTGAACCAATCACTGACTATGAATGGTTGGCTACATTATTTTGAATAGTTGGCTACATTGAACCAATTATTTCTTATGAATGGTTAGCTACATTGAACCAATTATTTCTTATGATTGGTTGGCTACAGTGAACCAATTATTTCTTATGAATGGTTGGCTACATTGAACCAATCACTGACTATGAATGGTTGGCTACATTGAACCAATTATTTATTATGAATAGTTGGCTACATTGAACCAATTACTTATTATGAATGGTTAGCTACATTGAACCAATTATTTCTTATGAATGGTTAGCTACATTTATCCAATTATTTATTATGAATGGTTGGCTACATTGAAACAATTGTTTATTACGAATTGTTAGCTACATTAAACCAATTATATATTATGAATGGTTAGCTACATTGAACCAATCGCTGACTATGAATGGTTGGCTACATTGAACCAATTTTTATAATGATTGGTTAGCTACATTGAACCAATTATTTATTATGAATGGTTAGCTACATTGAACCAATTATTTATTAGAATGGTTAGCTACATTGAACCAATTATTTATTATGAATGTTAAGATAAATTGAACCAATTATTTCTTATGAATGGTTAGCTACATTGAACCAATTGCTGACTATGAATGGTTGGCTACATTGAACCAATTTTTTATAATGATTGGTTAGCTACATTGAACCAATTATTGTTTTGTGAATGGTTGGCTACAGTGAACCTATTATTTTTTATGAATGGTTTGCTACATTGAACCAATTACTGACTATGAATGGTTGGCTACATTATTTTGAATAGTTGGCTACATTGAACCAATTATTTCTTATGAATGGTTAGCTACATTGAACCAATTATTTCTTATGAATGGTTGGCTACAGTGAACCAATTATTTCTTATGAATGGTTGGCTACATTGAACCAATCACTGACTATGAATGGTTGGCTACATTGAACCAATTATTTATTATGAATAGTTGGCTACATTGAACCAATTATTTCTTATGAATGGTTAGCTACATTGAACCAATTATTTATTATGAATTGTTAGTTACATTGAACCAATCAGTCTAGTTATATTGATCCATTTATTGATTAGAAAATTGTTTCTTATATCCAGTGTATAAATAATAAGTACTTTATCATTATTTTTATTAAAGATGACTATGGAATGAACACTGCTGAACTCACTGGTATGTCAAATTATTCACATCATCAGTGGGGTAACCCACATCAAGGATCCCTCACATCTGGTATACCACCTGGAGGACTGCCTGTGCCACCCCCAGGGTAAGAAAACAATATATGGTTGTATTGTATCAATATTAGGAGTGGTTTGAATATTTGAATTCTTTTCTGTGTACAGTAGAACTTATTGAATACTAACTAGAGTATAGGAATCCTATTTTAAGTACAAAAGTCTTCTATGGTTAAAAACTATCAGGTTATTTTTAGAAATTTCTTTATAGAATGTTTTTAAATATTCAAGCTAATTATTATCTGTTGACTGGCGAATAGAATGAATACACATATAATATATGATTGAAGAGGAAATATGTTAGTATTTCACATTTAATTCTGGTTAAATTTTACTTATTTTTTTTAATAAAACAAAAATATCTATTCACATTATTCTAGTTTAGTGTACACTTAAGATATTCATGAATTGGGCATAATATATCATTCAAAAACATTAACGAAAGCAACAGCATCATTAGAGGTTATTTAATTTTGAATGTTTCATTTTTAATAATTTTTAGTATGTATTATATTTCATTCATGTTACATTTATTTATTTGCAGAGCAAATGCCGGACATGTATCACCCCTGGCAGTTAACACAATGAATCAGGGTATTCCAATGCATATAAAAAGTGAGCCTATATCACCACCAAGAGATTCTACAAGTGTTTCATCCAATCACCATTCGTTACGACCTCCATCACAGGGTCAAGGTCATTTATCTCCTGTTCATCAATTAAATCAAAGTCACAGTAATAATTCTTCACCGACAGGAACTTCTCATTCTCTAGACTATGATGGACCCTTATTGAAGAGACCTAGAGTTGATGGCTGGGCCACCTGAGGTTTATTTGTGTATTATTATTAAATGGACAAAACATTATTGTACAGATGAACAGTGGAGAAAAAAATATCACTATAGTGTTGACCCTAGCTTTGACCTTTTACCTTGACACTTGAGATTTTTACCTCTATCACAAAGCCCTGTTATATTTTGTGTTACCATGGCTACACTTTTACTGTTTTGCATGTGCCTTCAAGGAGAATTGACCCAGTTTGTATATAAACATTTTCCCATTAATATTGTTAATGTGATATAATATTTGTTGAATATATGAAATTTAATATAAATTTATTTGTACAGAAAATAAACATGTCTGCTTTTACCCATGATTCACATGGAGGATATACTTATTACCCATGAAACAGTAGGGGGAAAAGATCATTACCCATAATTCACTTGGAGGAAACAATCATTACCAATAATTAATTTGGAGGAATTAGTTTCTCATTATGTTCATTGGATTTTTATCTCAACCTCCGTATTTGAAATTGATATTTTACTACATGGATGTTGAATATTTCATAATGTTGTATTTTCAAACAGTCCACTTAAAAGTTACATGAAATGGTTTTTGATAGTAAAACTCATTTTAAATGGACACCAAGCAGTTATTGGAAAATATATTTTCTGATACAGTGTGTATTAACAGGTGAGAAAATGGTATGATACAGATGCCAAAACTTTGTTTTGTGTATAATTGGGATGATAACCTGTGGAAAATATATAGAGAGAGATATGTTTTATAGTTTCTGTTGATGACCCACCTACTTACATTATAAGAAAATAATAGTGCTAATTAAATTATTCTTAAGTACGGTAATTAAATCATATTTGTAAAGCCCACCTGTTATATAGTCCAAAAAGTTAATTTTTGAAAAAAAAGGATTATTTTATAGAAAATGTATGTAAAACAGGTCAATTGAACAAATTTCAAGCAAAATAAATAGTTGTAACAATATTCCAGTAAGTCAATGTTTGTAAGTGAAGGGGAGGTAACTCTAAAAAATATAGGTTGACATGCCTTTTTTGGTCAGCACACAAATTTATTTCTCCTTTAACATGAAAATTGGAAAAATTATTGGATTTCCTACATTTTCCAGATTTATTTTTAATTTTTTTGAGGAAAAAATTATTTAGTTAGAGATTTATTATTTTCATTTTACTTGATTTTTAATCAGAAATATTCATAAATACACTGATAAACACATCAGGTTGTCTAAACTAAATAATTATATTCGGAGTTATATTTCCTTACTTTTACTTTTGTTTTTTCCTTAGTCAATAAACTGACCATAAATTCCAATGCCAATGCCTTATAATTAATCTGTAAACATATCAAGATGTGTAATATCTGTTAAATGTAATATATATGGAGGTTAGTAAGAGTCCTGAAGTTTATGACTTTAGTAGAGTAATGGGTTTATTTTTATATTTACTGACTGGATAGATATTTCCAATAAAACTGGAATTCTTGACTTATTATATGGTTCCATTCAGTCAGATTTTTTGGTCTACACATGCCTCTTACGGTGTCTGCAAAATTGTTACATGTATTATAATATGCTTACTTTGCATATTTCAAAAAATGTTATCTTTTAACAAAATGTTTAAATATGTGATTCTATTTTTTTCACATAAGCAATATGGGGCATAAATTATATAATGCTCTGTTGATCCAATCATTTTGAATTTTGCTAAATATTGTTTGAATAATCATCGCAATTCAATTTACAAAATAAATGTGCTGACTTAAAGATTACAGAAGCTTCTCAAAGCTCGAGTGTGAGTCCTGCTTATGGCAGATCCTAGTGTTTAATTGTTTGTTGATTTACAAGTTCTACTGCCAAAGTAAATGGTTTTCTTCAGGTATTCCAGTTTCCTCCACCATTTAAGTAAGAAGTTGCTGCCTTTTTATCAGTGTGATGATTTTGACTGGGCCTAAAACACTCGTCCACTTGCCCTGCCTTTAACAGTATTAAAGTCATACATTTTAGGTCTTCAGAGATTGATAAGAATGCTATATTGTACATAAAGAATGAATTTTAAAAATATTGAATAATGATGTTAGTGCTATATGAAAGATTTGCTTGATGGTGCAGCAGAAAGTGGATAAATGAATTATTTTTGTAAATTATTTATTGAATTTCATCTTGTTTGTAAATTTTTAGTTCACCTGAGCGAAAGACCTCAGGTGAGCAATAAAGCCTATGGGCTTCATTTGTTAGATCATGATTTATTTCATTTGGTGAAGATTGATTGTGAAGAATTTTTATAAATACCCTATTTATCAGTAAGAGAAAGGCATTTTTTTATGCTAAAAAGTTGCAAAGTTTAATAAACTATCTGATATGTAATAAGTGCTTTTCAACGATTTACCTGATTTTCATTGCATCTTGATAAAATAAAATCATTAAACAAGCGATTAGAAAATTCTACAGTCTAATTCTTTATTCCAAAGATTATTATACAGTTTTATATTGATCTCATGGTCTTTTTTTAATAATATCTTTTCTGTGTCCTGTAGCAAAATTTTGTGATCATTCCAAAAATTTGCTCTTGAAAATCATGTGATCAATATTAGTCATGTGATATCAAGAAAAGTTATTTTAGGTCTATTGATACAAGAAACAGAAATAAGCAGCCATGTAAATCACCAACAATGTTTCCCCTATCTTATTGTTTCTAAGTACATGTTTTTACTACAGTAAAACCTTGATATAATGTCCCTCCCTTTGTCACTTTAACTGTCTGTCCCTCCCTTTGTCACTTTAACTGTCTGTCTCTCCCTTTACCACTTTAACTGTCTGTCCTTACCTTTGCCACTTTAACTATCTGTCCCTTCCTTTGCCACTTTAACTATCTGTCTCTCCCTTTGCCACTTTAACTATCTGTCCTTCCCTTTGCCACTTTAACTGTCTGTCCCTCCCTTTGCCACTTTAACTGTCTGTCCTTCCCTTTGCCACTTTAACTGTCTGTCTCTCCCTTTGCCACTTTAACTATCTGTCCTTCCCTTTGCCACTTTAACTATCTGTCTCTCACTTTGCCACTTTAACTATCTGTCCTTCCCTTTGCCACTTTAACTGTCTGTCCCTCCCTTTGCCACTTTAACTATCTGTCTCTCCTTTTGCCACTTTAACTATCTGTCCCTCCCTTTGCCACTTTAACTATCTGTCCTTCCCTTTGCCACTTTAACTGTCTGTCCCTCCCTTTGCCACTTTAACTGTCTGTCCCTCCCTTTGCCACTTTAACTGTCTGTCTCTCCCTTTGCCACTTTAACTGTCTGTCCCTTCCTTTGCCACTTTAACTGTCTGTCCCTTCCTTTGCCACTTTAACTATCTGTCCCTCCCTTTGCCATCTAACTATCACCACAGTATTTTGAATTCCCAAAATCTCTTTTCTTTTATGTTTTTGCTATACATGCCTCCCAAAAATTATCACCATTTATTTGATTTGATTGATTTTGATTTAATGGGGTTTTTCATCCTGTTTAAGAATATTTCACTTATATTGAGACATCACCAGCGATAGGTGAAGTGGCAGAAAATCAACACCAAACTCCTTTATAATACTAATATCAGATAGAACAAATGGTGGCAATAAATACAAGTTTGTACTGTAAATTTGTAGTATAATTTACTGTGGAACATCTGGTGCCACCCAATGGCAACAATCCTAATACATGTACACTGCAATGAAATATCAAAGTCTTGGACAATTTCAAAATTTAGGTTTTGCTCTTCGCTATTAACTTTCCCTGGAAGCTATGGTTGTAGTATAGGCCTGCATATCTAAACAAGACTTTTATTTAAATCCCGCAAAAACAAAGAAATTTATTTCCACAAAAGTTGATGCAATAGAATAACATAACTGTAACTATTAGATTTAACATAAAACATGTTATAGTAAATATAATCTTACTGAACTCAAAACTTCAGATAATTCACTAATATCTCTATAGAAGATAATGGTTGGATGTTTGCTAATTTTCCCAGCAGTTTTGAGAAAACATAGAATTTGGAAGTTCTAAATATTATAGGAGAGCTATGAATGAATAATACAGTATTTGTAAAATTTTACTCTAATTTGAATATTTTAAATAAAGTTTAGTTGGTTACTTCAGTTGAAATATGGTGTGTTGTAAGTCTGGTGGGTGGGCGGGTTGGTTGCTTTGTTAGAATCAATCAAATATTTAGTACATAAAATGTTATCACAGTATCATCATTATCCCCAATCATCTTACTGTTTATCACTATCATCATTATCGGTAAATAAACAACAAATTATCAAATTTTAATATAAATATTATTATGTGCATCGAATGGAGGCATGGTTATTGTACGATTTAAAGATTTAACAAATTTGTGCCATATCATGTGAAATATGCCTTTTCAAGAAGATTATTTGTAATATGTTATCAAATTATAAATATTTGTATAAAATGTATAATAATGATAATAATTAATATATATATTATATATAGGTAAAAAATAGTTATTGGGCATTATCGCTCTCTGGTTCTCTATAAAAACACAGATTTCACATACATTGTACCAAATACACAGATTTCAATATTTTAATTTCTGAAGGAAATGTTTGATGAAGTAAAAATTAACCCAAATTTTGTTGTCTATTTTATATACATACTTAAAGCCAAAATTGTTTTTGTTTGTTTTATTTTTGATAAATTTTTTACAGGTACAATCAACAGCATACAATCAAAATTTAAGATTTTTTATCTTCGGTAACTCTTAATTGGTATAAGTCATTATTTTTAAATTTGAAGAAAATTTAGCGATCAATTCATCATTGGAATGCATAAAACAAAAGTAGTTGAAGTGTGTATACAAATACTTGATGGATATAGACTTTTGACTGTATGGGTTCGGCAACTGAAATGGGAAAGCATCCTGCTAACGAGCTAGGGTCAATTAGCAGGTTCATTTCATCAAATTTTTCGGGTTGCCGGGTAATTTTTATAAATTCTGTTAAATATTTTTTGACATTTTGATTGGTTAACAAGTGTTTCGGCACTGATCTGGACAGACACGAGAAATGTTTAAGTAATACTGATATTTCAAGATCATAAGCCATGTGTTTAATAATTATTTCTTACCTATATTCCAATGTAATTATAAAATTTTATTTTTCATTACCTCCAAAAAATCAAAATAAATGTTGGTGTCTTTTTCCCCCACTTATGTAGACTTGTACACCAATATATAAACTATTCCACAAAATACTATATTCCATAGTTATGACTGTAGAATATAATAATATCACAGATTTAGATTTATAATTTGTATTTATTCTTAAGATTTCACACACTGTATATCAGTATTCAAAATCTTGAGATAAAGATATCATTAGGTATAATCAGTAGTCAATGAGTTATGTCCCCTTGACAGTAATGTTTCATATAATTATTTTTTTGTGGTGCTGCTTATTCATTGTAATAATTTCAGCCAATCAGGAGATTGAAAATATGTAAATTAATCGATTTTTGCTAATTTTCTTCCAAGCAAGTTTTAAAGTATTTTTTAAAAAGAAATCGTAAGGTGTAATTATCTAGGTCAAACCGGTGTAAGTATTTTTTGTCGAGTGACCTAATTTATTAAATTAAATGTTAGTTTGTGATAATTCATTATTTTTCTTGATTTTAAATGTTGCCTTATTATATTATTGTTTTGTTTTCTTTGGTGTTAAATAAATTTCAGTTTGTTATGTTGTAAATGAAATACCATACAATCAAATTTATTAATTTTAAGACTATCAATTCTTGAAGAAGGGAAAAGGTATTTTAAAACTTACAACATCGATTTTTAAATTTTGTTTAAAACTTGCAAAAAGTTTGTTTTAATTGTTTTAAAAATTAGGTCTATGTTTATTTTTTACAAAATATTAATGATAAAAAATTAATTATATAATTGGCCTTGCCAGATAACATTGTGATCAAAAACTTAAACTTCTGTGCCGAACACTATAGAAATTATTTATATTGCAAATTCTTAGAGTACATTTTTTAAGGAAAACAAATTATCAGAAGAAAATAATAGTTACGCACAAAAATTTTAGGATACCTTTTGGGGTACTATATGTGGTACCATTTGGTACACTGTTGAAGTAGATTAATATTGAAATTTTATTTGATTTTGTAACTTTTAAACTAGCTAGGTCTTTTTAATATTTTACAAAAAACTAGAGAACGAAAATAATTTTATGGTTCCATATTGTTGGTTGAATCTCTTTTATGGCTATTAAAAATAGGGGTTTTTTTTTAATCATGATTAATACATGAAATGCCTTAAAATCTTAATTTGTAGAAAAAATTGATTGTTTTTTGTGTAAATAGGTACATTGTTGTAGGCCAGTTTTACTGGTCAGAATCACAATCATTTTACTTTTGTTTTTAAAAGTTGTCTTAAAGATAGACCTGAATGTACAGGTAAATTGAGTTAATGCATACCTGAGTACAAAGGTAAACCTGAATGAACAGGTAACTTGAGTTAATGTATATCTGAGTACAAGTGTATACCTGAGTATACAGGTAACTCAAGTTAATGCATACCTGAGTATACAGGTAGCTCAAGTTAATGCATAACTCGAGTATACAGGTAACTCAAGTTAATGCATACCTGAGTACAAGTGTATACCTGAGTATACAGGTAATTTGAGTTAGTGTTTATCTTAGTACACAGAAGTGATGATATCCAGACTTTATATATGGCAAAACTTTTAATGATAGTCCGTTATTGATTATAAGATTTTTTGGAAAAACATGGATATTTAACTTTGAAATGATTTGCCCTGAATACCAACAATTCTATGTTCTTTATGAAAGATGTGGAAACAAAGCAAATTTAGAAATCATTTTCATAGTTGAAGTTCTCGGTTTTCATACTGATACATGTATAGTGATAATCAGATTATAAGTCTGATCTTTACTTGTTAAAATTTCCAAAAGATGAGTCAGATGATGTTTAAGTTTTGCCATAAAAATGGATAATCATTTACAAAAAAAGTAGTTGACAAGAAAATGCAAATATCTTTACCATTATTTTATAACATCAGCATGAAATGACTGTATCATAAATAAAATTTGACTTATGTCACCCCTGTGGTCATATTGGTATAACCCAAGTAAATGCAGCAAGGATAAACTATTATTATTTCAAGGGTTTTCAGAACGTACGACTTAAGTCAAGCCACAACATTTTTTAAAATGTTTGGCTTTAAGTTGGAAAGATAAAGTAACTAATAATGAACTTGTGTAATGCCGATATCTTTTCCTAAATAGGTTACTATGGAAATATCATTAGTTTATCATTATGTAAATGTTACATTGTAGTCAGAAAAATATGTTAGATATAATGTTTTAAGCCTTAAAGAAATGGTAAAGAATTTTGTATTTTGTTTTGTAATATTTACAATAGATGTTATTTATTTTGATACTGAAAGAGATAATATACAGTCGTTTTCTGATACCAAATACACGGTAAAAATCAATTGTTTCATTTTTACGCCTAGTTTGTTTTGTGCAATGTTATGTTTGTATTAGTTAATAAATTGGATGAAAACAACATATAATGTTATTATTATTCTTTGGTTAGTACAACCATCTTTAAAATTAGGCCATAATAAATAAATTACTAGATTTTCAACTCCACTCACTTAATTTTTTTAGCCCCAGATTTATTTATTTACATTTTCCAGAACTGGGCAAGTTTTAAATGTAGAAAATGTGTTTTTATTGACAAACATGTTGTATGGATGACTTTTGACAATTAAATGATAAATGATAAAGTCAGTTCCAACATCTTTACGTTTAAAATACATGCATTTGAATGAAATCTAGAATTTTTTTATGGCCTTATATCAACTGGTTTTATCTTACTGCAAACTATAAAAGGGATTCAAGAAAAAGTGAAACAGTTATTACTTTTTTCAGTGCCACATTGTTATTAACCTTCAACAATATACAATCTAATTAATCTTAAGAATCCATGTTCATGGGGAATTGGTTTAAAATCCGTGTTTAAATTTATGGTATACAACGTCGCCTACGATTCAAATTCCCATGAGAGTAGATTGAAGTATGAGAAAGTTTGTTAGCCATTAGGTAGTTGGTTTTCTCCATACACTCCAGTTTTCTCCATCTCATTCCAGAAATAACCTCCTCTGTATAAGTAAAATCTTGACAGAGGCCTTAAACCAATTCTCCACTACACTCATGTATGATATGGATATGTTCAGTATGCTGTTGTAGAGAAGGTAGCTGATGATGACTCTATGAGTACTAGATAGATTAGCTGACAGTTAAGTCTCCTTACAGACCTGATACATGGATTACATCAAACTAGACCCAGGACAGCTAAAATGCCATAAAGAGAAAGAAACCCTTACACACTTTTTGTCAATCAATAGTGACATTTCATATGTACAATGTGGTTAACCAGATGATATATTTCTACAGTGAAGATATTGCTGGCTAGGCCTTTACTAGTTGGCTCAGTGCCAATATAATGAGTAAAGTGGTCTATGATGCTCATCTTGGACATTGCAGTAAAGTGGTCTGTGATGCTCATCTTGGACATTGCAGTAAAGTGTTCTAACACTCTGAAAGATGCCAAAAATTATCACTAGTACAATGCAGATCAGAAACACTCGCAAAACCTCAAAATAAATATTGTCTTATTACAAATAGCTGAGAAATTGTTGATGTTACATAAAACAAATCTCAAGTCTAATGTATGACCCAGCCAGGATTTGAACCCACTTAAGAGGTAAAAGCTTTACCATTGAGCTATTAATACAGTATACTTTCAGTCAAAGGGGCATAATTCCTAATAAAATGGCTGTGCACAAATAGGAGAGATTTATTGTTCATTAGCTGTATTTATTATTTTTAAAAGAATCCATTTAAGATCACAGCCTGTAATGTTGGCAATAATCTGTTAGGACAGGGGGACAGCACTGTAACATAATATGTCTTGGAAAATCAGACTTATAAAAATTTAACCACAAACTTTTATGTTGTATGATGATAAAAGTTTGTGCTTCTGTTACAGTTAAGCCAAGGCCTACTGATACACTATCTGTAGCCTACTGGTATAGAAAACAGATACATTTTTTTATCATTGCTTCTGTTACAGTTAAGCCAAGGTCTACTGAAACACTATCTGTAGCCTACTGGTATAGAAAACGGATACATTTTTTTATCATTGCTTCTGTTACAGTTAAGCCAAGGTCTACTGATACACTATCTGTAGCCTACTGGTACAGAAAACAGATACATTTTTTTTTCATTATTTATGTTTTTTTTAAATTTATTTTTAGAGTAAACATCAGACATGTATCAAAACAGATTATCATAATAACAGATTGAGAATATGAGAAAAATGACAAATTGTTTCGCTTTCAAACATGTACAATATTTATTTGATGAATACACAATTAATGACGATGATGATTGTACCGTAGTTTTTAGTAAATAAAGTTTACAATGTATTGAAATTCTGAAAGTAAAATTTTTTTACAGTATAACCATTTAACTGGAATCTTTACAACTTTTTAACAGTTATTTGTTTACCATATATTAAATGAGACAAAATCTTAACAAACTGCAAGCTTTAAATTTTTATTAATTTTTCTTCTCTTTCTTTTTTTTAACAAACTTTCTAAAAATTGATTTTGATCTTGAAACTTGAATGTATTTTTATAATAACTTCATGTTTTCTACAAAAAATAATTTTGTCTATTTCAATAAAATTCAAGAGTTCTAATGTAGGCAGCTAGCAACTGGTAAGCTTTTTTACTTAATATTTTTATCAAAACTCCCTTGAAATTAAAATCTGTTGGCTTCAGAAATGCCAAGAAAACCAACAAGATATAAATGTACAAATTACTTAGAAAAAAATCCAAACATTACAAAGAACAAATTTTGATTTTCTTGGGATACAAAAAATGAGAGAAAAATTTAACCCTGTAAATATTCCAACTGATTAAGTAATAAATATATTACAATACAACAAATAACAAAGTGATGAGAATCTGATAATATCAACTGTTACTTAAACAATGAGCCTTTAATAATGAAAAATATCAAAACAAAACAATTTTAAAAATCAAATAAAGCTAAAAATATTTAAGTTAGTAGAGTGAGCGAGTTATTGTTAAAAGCTGCATCAGAGTTACAGCAGCTATTCCTGGAAGTTGAGCCTTTTTTTTCTATCTGTTGTTTTCGTTTTTTCATTTGGATCATGTTGTCCTCTCAACATTATTGTAGCTATTCTGTGAAGTTGAACCTTTTTCCATCTGTGGCCTTCGTTTCTTCATTTGGATCTTTTTGTCCTCTCAGCATTATTGTAGCTATTCTGTGGAAGTTAAATGTTTTTCTATCTGTGGCTTTTGTTTTCTTCATTACAATCTTTTTATATCATAAATAGACAGGATAATTCAATACTAAAGTTATAACACCGTAAATGTACAGATGAATGGGCTACCTGACAACATACATTTCATGAAACATCTGTGTAAGTGGTACATAGCCTTAATTAATACATATACACTACAGATATACATGTACAATAAACTAAAGAATGCTTATATATCTGCCACAGAAGTATTAGTGACTTTTAGAGAAAAACATATAAATCCCCATGATACAAATGTACTACAAATTTTTAAAAGTTGTACAGGAGTACAAAAAGGACATAACTCACATGGTATTGTTGTAAAACAAGAAGTATAAATTCACTAATGGTGTTTATAATCCATTATAATCTTCAAGCATCCTTTCTACTGACTGTGTGACTCTTAAAGACATTTTATCATTGAAATACATAATTATTTAAGTACAATATTTATTGCAAAAAATGTTTGTCATGGAAAAGTGTATGATGATAATGATAACCATGCATTCATATTATATAAATTATTCAGCAATTTTACACATTCATCCCAAGGCTGCCATTTTATGAAAATTTATATACTAGTATATATATATTACAATTTAAACTGATCATTAAATCTTAACTTATATATTAATTTTAACTTTGTTTTACTTTTCATTTTACATTTATATCACAATGTGACAATTATCTGTTGCAATTTCTTACTGAAAGTCTGCCTGCAGAATTGCTGTCACAATGCAAGACTTTTTTAAGAAATTTCTGTAAATTCCAAAATAACTTATTTAAAAAAAAAATGGAATACCTGTATAAGTAAAATTAATCAATTAAAATCAATTACTTTAGAAAATCAAAAAAGCATTGACATGTATCAGTTAAAAATATATTCTAAAGAAGCTACCTATATGGAAGAATCAAAATGAGATGGTTTAGTTAAGAATTGTATGTTGATTTTTCTCTAAAGGCTACTACCAAGTAGTATGAGTAGAAAAAATACACTACTGAAAAATCTAGACTTTACTCATATTAATCAACAATATGGCACTACATTATATTATAATTTTTATCTAAAAATAATCTTCTTCAAGTTTTCCAGAATAAATTAATAAATCAAAAATTTTGATTGTTTCTAAAAGAACAAATTAAGTTTACAAAAACAATCAGAATTTATTCAAAAAAGACACATCTTATTTGGAAGGATTTTTTTTTTAAAATTAGAAAATTCATCATTGCCAAATTCTGCATCAATGTCAAACAAAATATTGACCTCTTTTAAATTTGGATTAAGAGATTTTTCATTAAATCAAATTCTAAATTCAAGTGATTTTTTTCTAGCAATTACAAGAATCTGTAAAACCTTGATGTTGATTTACAATTTATAACATGATACAATACCATTATTTTAAAATCTAGTTAATAATTCAATCATCAAATTTAGACATCAAAATAATTCACTTTAATTACTGCATATTAAAAATGAAATTTATTCAATGAATATACATGTCTGATTTAAACAATCCACATAACAAATACCTCCTATGAAGGCACTAAATATAGATGATCATGTGACACTCATGATAGATGATAATCATGTGACACTCAAGATAGATGATAATCATATGACAAGTCATGTGATATGTTATACCTAACACAATTCATATTTTATGTAGAAGTTACAAGTTCAGCATAGACTATTTATGTCAGTCAGAAAATTTTGTTGTATGAAAAACCAGATTTTGCTTTCAGAGGGAACAGAAAAACATTTTTTTCTTTTTATTTTGGTTAATCGACTGCAATTTTACGTATGTTGAATAACAAAAATACAGTTGGAACTTTTCAAGTTTCAGAATTATGGGTTTAAAAAAGTAGCAAAAAGCAATAGATTCAGAATAACAGGTTTAAAAAAGTAGCAAAAAGCTGAATTAGAAAAACTCTTATGAATGATCTAGATTCTCCATATCATTACATGTATTAAGACTGTAATACATTAAGTATTTTATGATAAATGAAAAAAAAAATCATAACAAAACAAAATAAATAACAACCATTTCACAAGACCTGGAATTTCTTTTTTTTTTTTTAACTTTAGTGAATTATGAACTTCAAAACTTTGAAAAAATATCATAAATCTATTATTATAAAATATGAAATGTATTTATTGTATAACCCACTGAGTGATGGTAATTCTACAAATGTGTATCTATTCACAAATTTCTAATGAGGTTTATATTAACAAGTTTATATACTAGTATTTACATATATATACATAATCTCCTATTAAAAACAAAATTACATAAAAATAATGGAATAATGTATAAATGAAATAATGATACATTATCTCATCATTTACATTAATCTCATCACACTGAAGCCTTTAAAAATCTAATGTGAGCAAACAAAAAACAAATATAACATATTTTATAACTGGTTTCAAAACATTATGATAATAGGGTGCTTAAAGCTGCATTAAGTTTTTCTATGCATAATATAAAACGGCAGATTTTATTTTGAGTATGCCACTCATGAGAAATGCAATACATGTACTTGGTTCCATAATAAATACTTTACTTATGTTGAAATTTGCAGGAATATCTCTGCTAGTTTGATCTACCAAAGATCTTATTTTAGAACAATGATCAAATGATTCTTTATCGAAAACGAGGCAATATCAACACAACAAAGAAGCATGATTTCTGAAAAAGGAAGTAGCGATACAGTAAATAAACACACAAGTTGATTACCGGTAAATATGTCATTTATGACTGAGTGAAAGGATAAATAACATTATAATAATCTATTTATTTTTGATGGATACAATTCAGCAATATCTTTCTCGCACAAAAATGTTTTCTTTCTTCCAACACCACTGTTTACTTTTATGTATGACTTCTGCACATGCTCCACGCTGATAATTTACATATTATCCAGTTGGCCAAAACTTTTAGGATTCCCATTTATTATGGGCAAATAAGAGTGAACTTAAGAAAATGAATCACAAGATTGTAATAACAACCAAGTTAAAATATATTAATAAAAATATTTTTAGAATATTTTTTTTTTCAATAATGGGTAAACTTAATGCAGCTTTGACACACCTGAAATTAAAAATGATTGATAAAGGTTTATATCTGTCCAAATAGTGGAGTAGACTAATCATGTTTATACTCCATTCAAGATGATTACACTTACACTGTTGTAATTACTCCTATAATGGTGGAGGAAACCAGAGTGGTAAGAGAAAATCATCAAACTTCAGCAAGGGAAACAATGAAATTTCTCTCATTTGGATGTCTATTTGTGACAATAATGACATTATATTGTGATAAATTCTTAATTACACAAAAATGTGATGATTTTTTTCATAATATAGCACTTAGTGATTGGATTTCTAAAAAAAATAATAATAATGTTCACGTATATATCATGTGAAACACCATTACAAAAGAATACCAAGCAATGTACAATACTGTGATGTTAGAATCTCAATGGTGAAAAATTGTATGAGAGTTTTTTTTTTTTTTAAATTTTGCAAGAATTTCATATTGAACTTTCAGTTATCTGTTTAAAGTGAAGAATGCAAGCTAAAAATACCAATACAAAAAAAATACCACAAAAATCATGATGCTTTTATGACTAACGAATGACACAATTAGAATAAAACAGAACAGGTGTTACTTAAAATAAAGAAATAAAAATTCTTCACCAAAATAATTAAACCTGGTTTAACATTTCCTTTTTATCTGCACCTTCCTTTGATATAAAAGTTAAACAGACTTGACTGATATAGAGACATTTTGTTTTTCAGCTTTGCCCTGCAAGCCTTAAAAAGTCTAGAATTGAATACACACATATTTCCTGTAGATATACACATGTGTTATTTCATACACACAATTCACACCTGTACACGATAAAGTCACACCTATAAAAGACTTGCTAAAAGGATGACTTTATATATTGCTGATATGTGTTGTCTTATATACATATATACATTCTATGTACAATTATCACTGTCATCCGTCAGACATGATACGACCCTGTTTTTCTGGTGGCTCATCCCCTTCTCCAAGCCGCCGTTGCGATAATAGCCGTTTATGTGCTTCTGGTGGCTGACTTGTGGACGCCTTCACTGCATCATTTGGAGATGCTGGTTCTGCTTTAACTCCACTTGATGTTAATAATTTTAATGCTGCAGCCTGTGAGGCAGGAATCAACAAGTTATGTAATCCACTACCTGATGGTGTTAATGCCCTATAACAGATACATAATAAGATACAGTAGACAAAAAAATAACAAAAGCTACTAGAGAAAGGGCACAGCCCATCTATAATAAAAATAATTCTGAATTTAAAACTCTAACATTGGGCACATGTGCTAGTGGTGTGACAAATGTCTTTATGGGTAAGGAAATTCAACAAAGATAATGGTAGCTTAAACATTAAAACTGAATCATATGCTTGGTTTATATCCAAAGTGTAATAGGACAAATTAGCAAGTGATATCTGTAAGATATTCTGTCACAGGAAGAAATGATTGGGACAAAGGGACGCAACTCAATAGTATCTCAATTAACAAGTTTTTTTAAAAAAATAATATTCAAGATAATTTCATCTTTTATAGACATTATTAATGAACTTTAGGGAGGAAAGGGGGTGAATGCCAATTTGATAACAAAAACGTTTAACCACCATTCTTAGCATTAGGAAGTAACTGTAGACAGCAAACACTTTAGTGATAACATAAATTATACCAAATGTTATATACTTACGCAGGTGTTAATGTTATTCCTGAAGCCTGCACAGCTGCTGTTAGTGGTCCTGCTCCTGCTGAAGGAAAATTCTGGAAAGCCATCGGATCAAGTAATTTGGCTAAATCTGCACTGTTTATCTGTAAGTCACCTAAATATAAAACATCTTTTGTTAACAAAGATAGGCACTTGTACAAGTAGTAACAAAATAATTATATACTGTAATCATAATAACACTGTAGCTTTACTGGTCGTGGACAGAAGTTAGAAACTTGATCCCCAGCCTGGTCTGACTTAATTTCCTACCTTTTTAAGAGCAATCAGGAAAACAAATACTGGATAATTAAAACCTCACAAAACATGCATTTCATTTAAAAGGTAACAAAAACAAGAATTATATCTGTATTTTTAACATCAATATCCCCTGTGTTATCTTGGAAAAAGAGTGTTTATTAGGGGGGAAAAACTATAATTTAATCATAAGTACTTACTTGGTAAAAGTCCAGATCCCAAAGTTGTAAGTGTAGGGATGCCTTGGTTCCCAGGGGTTGCTATGGACACTAATGGGGTTTCTAGAGCAGTTGACTTATTCCGATTTTCCTGAAAGAGTATAATAAAATGTTTAATATGTTATCTGGTAAATTCATTTTTTTCAATTGACATTTCTATAAATTCAAAATACCCAATTTTGGACTAACAGAAAAAGATCTTCAATGTTCTATACTGTTATTTTTATGTCAAAAAAATTCTGTTCATCTGATGCTATCTTTATTAAATATCACTGTGGATAAGTGTTTTTACAACAATGCTCATAGCAATATTATCTCACAATATAAAAGTATTACACCTAGAGATTTCAGTGGAAATTTACCTGATACAATCTCAAGTTAAAGCTGTATCAATACTGCTACTTACTTCATTTGGTTTTGCGGGAATTATCACTCGTAAATTAGGTCGTTTTCCGGCGGCTAGCTGTTCGTTCAATTCTTTACTGCTAAAAACACCTGTAGGTACAGGTGATACACTTTGAGGGGCTGGCGGTGCTGGAGATGTACGGGTCACTGTGGCACTGGGACTGGGTTTACTTCCTACAATTAAAATTAGAATTACCTTCAATGATATTTCTCTTTTTTATCACATATATGGTAATGTCAGTTTTTGCATAACAATGCGTGTCAGAAGAAAATCTACTCTAACAAGAAAACGTTGGTCGAACACTTAACACATAACATAAAAGAGGTATTAAGTTAAAACCAGACATTAATTTACAGTTTTGTCAACAACAGAAAGTAACTGTATATGTTGTCCCTCATCTACATCTCAATGACACAAAATTTAATGGTTAACTTCTGGGATAAATCTCAATAATACAATACTATTAAAAATCCTCCTCCGTTTCTTATCCGATCAGGTTAAAATTTTGTCAAGTGGTAGGGATTGACCATGGGTAGGTCGCTTCCTCACTGTTTTTCGGAATTCAGAAGGAATTTAAAGAAATCCGGTTAAAATCAATAAATTCCACAGTTCTTTCTTTCTTGGAATTTCCTCTGCTTTTTGAAGCACCACTTTAGAGAGCTGATACGCAGACATATACTTGCTCGCACGTATACATTCTAGTTATAATTTTATACTTGTTTTGGAATCTAAATATACAATTAGGTACTTTAATGTGATTATGTGATTTTTATTTCATCAATTATGAAATGAAATGATCACTTTCTGTGTGGAAAAACCAGTACAACTTAAGCAAGCTGAGTTAAATGGTAAATGTTTATAAATGTACTCAGTCTTTGCAAATCTTATTGTTTTTAATGTTAAAACTGAGGTTCTCCTACTTTCTGAAGTCTTATTTAATTGAAATAGAGGTAAAAGAAGGTCATGCTGTTAAAATTGTTTACCGTAACTTGATGACTGGCATATATTACACATTAAATAGTGTCTTTTTATAAATTGAATTTAAAGAATTCCATGACTTTTAATTTATGCAATGAAAAAAGTTGAAAATAGTTTATTAAAATAGCATGCTAGTGTAAAAACATCTTAATATATATAAATATATACCAATATATATTTTTTTCCGAAATTTAAAATCACAATAAAAACCAGTATTCTTGTAAGTACATATATATTATGTTATGTACCACTAGAAATAATACTTAAGAAATAATTTAGAAATACTGCATAATTCTAGAAAGTGAAAAAAATTGATTTTATTTAAATGCTGTCTCTTTAATGATGCATTTGTGATATGTAGATCTCTTTTCTCCTTTTTTATTACCTGAAGAAGTAGCATTGGGACTAACTGTTAGAGGGGCTGTGGAATTATGGGCTGTTGGAGGCTGCAACAATAACACTGATGATGATTGCTGTGGATTTCCACTGGCTGCTGCCATCTGTTGGGCAAAATTTTGTGAATTCACTGGCACTGATACAGTCATTGGATTTGTCTGATATTGGACATTCTAAAAAACAATTTATCATAAAATATTACATCTCAATATACAATATATCTTATGTGCAGGTAAAGCATGAACACCTGCAAAATGATATAAAGCAATTTCTCATGTGAATCTAAAGATGTCAATACCAGTGCCTTTCTACATTTCTAAATGTAAAACAATCAAACATAACAATGGCAACAAACCCTTTTATATGTGTGTGTGTGTGTGTGTGTGTGTGTGTGTGTGTGTGTGTGTGTGTGTGTGTGTGTGTAAATTGGAGTTGCAGTGGCTAACTGTCCAAGATGTATAATGGACCAAATGGTCTAAGATGTTTATGCCCAATCTAACAGAAACCATTAACATATGGTTCCAATACTCATATCAAGAGTATGACATAAGGCACTTTTCTTTAACAATCAACACGTTGGGTAAGCTGAAACAATAAAAATTTGTTTACCTTTGGACCACCCTGTTGCATGATTTTGGCATACTCCTGGTCTATTTTTCGGTAGTTTGCTTCTGTATTTGGAGTTAAGGTACAATTATCATCATCATCATCAAATCCTCCCCCTTGATTTTCTTTCTTGTTTAACATCTACAAAAATATAAACAGCAAATCTTATCATATTATATCATATTATATCAATCATGATAAATCATATCATACCATATATCAATCATATCATTTATCACATCACATCATATATCATATCATATATCAAAAATACCATATATCACATCACATCATATATCATATATCACATCACATTATATATCATATCATATCATATCATATATCAATCATATCATTTATCACATCATATCATATATCAATCATATCATTTATCACATCATATCATATATCATATCATATATCAATCATATCATTTATAACATCACATCATATATCATATATCACATCACATTATATATCATATCATATCATATATCAATCATATCATTTATCACATCATATCATATATCAATCATATCATTTATCACATCATATCATATATCATATCATATATCAATCATATCATTTATTACATCACATCATATATCATATATCAATCATATCATATCATATATCAATCATATATCATATCATATCATATATCAATCATATCATATATCATATCATATCATATCATATCATATCATATCATATCATATCATATTATATCATAGCAGTTGAATGTTTGTACTGTATACACTAATAATTTTTTTTTGCATGCATAACAAAATATCATAAAAAAATTGCTGAAATACTAACAGTAACATATACATGAGTAATTTCACATCACCTAAAATAAGGGATGACTTCCTAATGTACGAAATCTCCCCATACAATTACCATAAAACATGTCTCTACTGAGTACCCATTGGTCTGACCAACTACTGTATCATTATATTTTGTATACTTCTGTGACATCATAAATATAAACAAAGACTGTTTTGTTGCCAATACAACTTACCTCTACAATGTCCTTGTTGGTCTGACTGACCACTGTATCATTATATTCTGTATACTTCAGTAACACTTTGTCCATGTCTGAGCTGGCATACTGGTAAAGTTTGTTGTTGGATGTGAAAATAATCAAAGCTATTTCACAATCACACAATACACTCAATTCATAGGCTTTCTTCATCAAACCAAACTTCCTCTTAGTAAATGTAACCTGAAAAAAGTAGTACACTGGATATAGTATATAGAATATGGAATAAATTGTTCTTTTTTTTCCTTGGAGTCTAATTTTTTTTAAACCGTGAAATACATCTGAAGTAGTGGATACTAATAAGTGACAATTTGAATTATAGTGAAGTAATAAAATATCTTAATACATGTGCATGTATTTCACAAACTGCTGTGGAAAAGACTATTCATGAATTTCAATCACTTTGAATAAGGCAGGGCTCAAATTAGGTTTTAAAATAGGGAGTAGTGACTTCTCCCTCAGCCAAAATTAGGGAGAAGTTTTTCAAAACATGGAGAAGTTTTTGCGTGACACAATTCACGACATTGGAATTTCTGTCATCCTGTTGCAACTGTACATTTTATATCTTGTATTACAAAATAGACATTGTAATATGCTGGTCCATCTTTAGAAATATGCATGAGATAAAAAGATCTCCATAACTTTGATAAAATCCTATTTTTGGTGGAAAAACCCCTTATACAAGACACATTTGAAATTGGAAGCAAAAGTGCTATCTTTCATAATTTGCTTAAGTTTGTCATCAACTGGCACCTAAACGTTAAAATTTGTTCATTTAGGATCATATTTTTCAGGACCAGATCTCATCCTGATTTTGTTTCAAAATGTTATTTTTTATTTATATATTTAAATATTTATTTATATGTTTTAAGTATTTATTGCCTTTTTCATAAATAATGATAATAGAGATGAGCAGTTTATAATTAAACTGTTATATATATTTTTTTATGTAACATTTACATTATACAGATGGCAATATATAAAATATTTGTGAAAGTAAATTATAAAAATATTGTTATAAGAATTTTGATACTTTATTTTTATTAAAAATAAATTTGGATTTTCACAAAATAATTTTTCCTCAGTGAACGTAAATTTGAGGTGTTTAAACTGGTTGTCTTATCTATGAAAAGAGAAGAACCACCTTACCATCCAAAAGCATGATCATTTTGTTCAACTTTGACCTGCCCAATGAAAAATGTCAAAGTCATATGTCGGTCAAATGGCGAATGGTAAACAGATTGCCCGGTGATGTCTCATTTTAGTATGTTGATACTTGTGTTAAAGCTTTTACAATGATTTTATTTTGAAAATAAGTTATCTTTCTTTGATATCACAGTGGTTTTATTCACTTTCAATTTCATTGAAAAATTACAGATGTGATCCCATACAAATATTGCCAAAAATCCATAACACAAGGAATACTGTATCAGATAATCAATGTATACTTGGGCTGTAAGACATCATTTGATTAACTGCCTATTATCTTAGGTGCATGGAAGAAGTCATTTTGTGAAGTGTAAATCCGCTAATTACTCAACCTATCAGGATAATTAACATGCTTTATAACACCTGTAAATCACTCACCAGCAGCCTGAACATCTCGGGTTTTATCATTAGATTAGATAACTAACACAAAAGAGTTCAAGATAATGGGTTTCAAAAATAAGGGCGACTTCTACTTCGCTTTTTCAGAAATATAGGGCGAAGTTTATAAAAACAGGGACGAACTTATCGCTCAACTTGGCCCTTATTTTGAGCCCTGATAAGTATTAAAGATATTTAATGTAGTTTTATGCATGAGAGATGGTAATTATGCTGCCTTCTTTATAAATGCCTTCACCATCAATGATATCCACAGTGGCACAAATATTCTGACTTGGCATACCACAGAAGACAGGTGGATGAACCTGGCATTATGGGACCAGGACATATCACTTATAGACAAAAACTTTTCAGGGAAAGCTTATGAGCCTCAGCTCTCAAATCTAATACATGTACTACCCAATATTATGTTCATGTAATATCCCTAAGGGCTTGTCACTATATAAAATTCTTTTCATTGCATTGTGAAAAACACAAAAGTGACCAATACAACCAGTTTGTACAAATTATGACCAGATCAGAGTGTTTGCAGATTTGCATATTAACATGATAATTATCATCTAAATGAAACTCACCTGTCGATTTCTCTCATCATTAATTCTGCTTATTTGAATCTTTTTTCTTCCCATGATGTTAAATGGTATTTAACAAGTAAGTTTTATGTTAAAAACAATGTAAGTTGTATTAATCTGCAAATACAAAAATAATAAAATGCATCAGCACAAACAAAATGTAATTTTAGATTACAAAAGCATTTAATGGGTAATATACAACTTACTTGGTTATTTACTCACTTATAATGTCAACAATGTCAATACATAAGTATGAATACACAAATGTAATGATACTTAGTAGTTCTATTGAAAAGCGTGTCAAAAATTAGGCTGAAATTCTAACCTCCCTAAATCTCTAACCAGCATTTTCTGTAAAAACATACACTGAGAATCTAAAAATTATTATAGGTTTGTAAAAAGTGAATCAGTCTCAGACTGAAAGATAGGTCTAAATACTACCCTGTGCAGTCAAAAAAAATGCCATTTAGCAAAATCTTCAGCTGTCTTAATTTTTTTTAAATTTATTCAGAACTAAGATTTGTTCCCTCACGCAAAGCATTCTTTCACTGGATTTGGATTCATATAATTTTGGAACTTTAGATTCAGTAATTTTCAAATTTAATTTGGCTTATGTTTTTTATCTATCAAACTTTTCATTCATTCTAGTGTCACTGATGAGGTATGGCACATTAAAATTAAACAGGTATTTGTGTTATACAAGTATATTTCAAAAATTGTTAAAAATAAGAACAAATTATATCTACCAGTATGTCAAAAGTTAAAACCCTACCAGGCCCGTAGGCAGGTATTTTAGAAAGGGGTGCGATTTTGAAGAATATCGTCGCACACACCAATGGTGCACCTCACTAGGGGTCTTGGGGCATGCCCCCCCCCCCCCCCCCAATTAAACTTTTGAAAGGAAACGCAAAATGGTGCATTTTGATGTATTTTAATGAACAATTAATAGTCAAATATGATGTATCTAAATGTTTGAAATTAATCAAAATTAATGTTTTCAAAACCAATTTTAAAGGGTTTAATAGTGATAAATGATTTTTAACGATGGCTTTTACAGTGCTTAATGGTTTTTCAAAGGGGGTGCGTTTGCACCCTTCGCACCCCATCTGAATACGGGCCTGCCTACTGTTTTGCCACACTAAGAAATATAATTAAATTGAAAACAAGAAATAACAAAATAAATTTTGTTAAGAAATATACTAAGACTAGGGCAGAGTTAAAATTGGGTTGAAAACTAAAGGTAAGCAGCAGCATTTATCTACAGGTACTTCAATGTTGTATGTGTCACTATTTTAACGTACATATTAATTAATTTCTGTCATATTTCTATTTATATCAACCATTATGACAGCAATTTGTTTTTGTTGCATTTAAATGTTTAAGCATCCCCATTTTTGTGCATGACCAAAATAAATTTTTTCAAAATAAATAATAAAATTAAAAAAATTAATGTATGGTGATACAAATCATTGATTTACAGAAAATATCAAATGCAAAAAAATAAATTGCTTTTGGTTTGGGAATTTTTATATGCGTATGATAGATATCCAACCTTCATATGGGAAAGCAACAATAATTTATTGTAAAAACTCAATGTAAAATTACTGAAAACGTTTGTGAAATGGTCGAGAAAATCCAGTTGAGATGCCTGCTAATCATTAAAGTATACAATACTTGTGTACCTTTTTGAAGACATTGTCATGACTGACTAGTCACTAGACCCTCATCACCAATAAATATAAGATAGTCTATGACACTTACATATAGTACATGTTGTATAGCATTTCTTTTCTTTATAATCTACCTGTGCTGTCTTTTTTAATTTTTTGATATTTGTGTATAAATTTATGAAATTTGAATAAATAGAACCTTTGTAGGGTCATTAATTTAAAGTTGGTTTCTGATGCATTTGCATCCATCATTTAATGAGTTTAACTCACCAAAAATAACAGACTTTGTTCAATCCTTACATGTATATAATATAAAGGCTATTCAGACCAGTCCTAAAATCCAAGTTATAGATGTGAACAAAACAACCTTCCCCCTCCCCTCAAAAACAAGTTCATTGCAAGGTTAACTCCTAGCATTTCTGTTGGAAACCCATAGACTCTGAATCAGCACCTTGGATGACATAATAGTGTTGCTCTGGCAATCCAAGTGACCTACTAATCTGGTAGGACCTCAAACCACAACCTACTGTTAATGGAGACAGGCGGAATAAAACCCAAGTACCCAAAGTACAATACTGTAAATCAAATAAAAATTTGGTAAATATAAATTATTACCTTGATACTTTGGTCAATGGTAATCTTTGGGAACACAGCAATTTGAGGCATTGATTATTTTTAAATCTTTTTATACTCATACCATTAAAAATAATGGCCATTTTAATTTTTTAAAAATATAATTGAAATACAAATTTAAAAAAAAAACAAAAAAAAATCTGCTAAAATTAAAATAATGACAATTTTGTTAGATTCAAAGTTTGGTAACAAGCATAAGACAGTAAACTAGTATTACTCACCATTAGCTAAATTTAACTGTATTTAAAACAAAAAATTAAATTCATGTCTGGGAAAACCCAATGTTAGTATATATATACCACACATTAAATAAAACAACATTGATCTGTCTATATGAACTATGGCAAAATTATATCAGTAGATTGATGGATGGATTGCATTCTTCATCGTTTAATTCAAATGAAAAAAATAAATATATTTTTTTTTTCACTGTATCCTTTTTTTCTTCTCCTTTCTCCATTTTATTTTTTTTTTTTCAATTAAAACCAAGAAAAGATCTATCAGTTAATTACTGATTAATGCTAAATTTGTAATCAAAAGACTATTAAAATTTAGTTATGATTTGTATTGATACCTACATGTACCTTGAAAGCACTCCCTCCTTTCCCCTACCCTCACCCCACCCTAATCGTTATAATGATTGTATGATAAAATTCTAGTTAACTATGACTTCCTGGTTGTTTTATTACATGAATGACGTCAGTTAAGAGATTTAAACGTTCAATACATGTATTTTTTTTTATTTAGACAGGATTTCCCAGTAAGTTTTTTTATCTACCTATGAAATATATAAATGTTTAACAACACTTATCACTGAAATCTATAACACCAAATCAAATATATACAGAAATATTTCATAGCAGCTACTAATAAATCCTATATGTCCTGTACATAATTGTATTATAAAATGAACCATCAGAAACTGGTACCAAGTTAGAATCTACTTCTACTGACACATAAACACATTAACCCTGTCTACCTTATCTGTAACTACTGATTCAAAATACTTGGCCCAAAAAAAATTACTGAACAGTTCATGACTCTTTTATATACCGAAATTAGTGTCCTATTTACATATTATACTGTATTCTACCTACCCAAACAAGGGACTAGTATTAAATTCATAAACCTCTGATGCAGCCATGTGTAAATTATAAACTTGTTAAAATCTACAACTCTCTCATGTGGAACAAAGCAAAACATCATGACAAAAAAGGCATATATGAAATGGACCTATGTATCATCTCATATACATGTACATTTACAATAACATTTTTTTTCACTGGTCAAATATTGATTTAAATAAATTTAAAATATGTAAATTACAAACATATATATATAAATATATCAGCAATCAATGTTTACAAACAAAATTATGATTAGTGTATAAGTTACCTGTGATATGATAACACATGTGCTTGAGGTTATTAGAATGATTGAGTCAGCAAACAAGTTGAAAATAGAACAAGTCCTGACCTGAATAACCTGTTACCTTCAGTTCAGTAGTATACATTACACTATCGCCTGCTGATGTCATGTATTTGTGGAATCATGGGGATTTCCACCGTTACTATATTAAGCTATGACAATACACACATAGTGTATAATATCTTGTGGTTAAAACAAAATGGCTGACATTATAATAGGAGTAAATTTTAAACAAAATAGATTAAAACAGAAGTATGAAAATAAAATTACTGTTATAATTCAATGACTTCAAAGTATTTCTTGTTACAGGTAATGTCAAAGGGCTTACAGAGAAAAACAAATTAAATATAGGAGATTTAAAAAAAATCTGACCAGAGATCTTTATTTTTTCCCTTAAATTTAGCATTATACAGGGGCTGAAATTGTAAAATTTTGTATTAAAAAATAACAAAATAATTTTTTTTTAAATTTAAAAATTCAAACCAAATCAAGTCAATTGTTTTTACAGGTAATTAAGACAATTTAATTGATAAATGTATTATAAAAACTGAAGCTCAGATGAAATATTGTTTAAATCTAAAACAAACCATACAGGTAAAGTGTGTTAGAATTATTTTATCTTTACTGGTGAAATAGTTTACATTAAACCAGTAATGGGTTTCATCGGTAACTTCATTTGATATCCTGTAATACTGCTGTGGAACAATTACTGTTGAAATTATACAAGTTGATGTTTTCCATTAAAAATACCATAACATGTACTGGTCACTGGCAAGCCTAACAAACAGTAAGATAATTATACAGTTACTTGCAAGCCTAACAAACAGTAAAATACAGTTAACTAAACCATCACCAAGCCTGTTAAACCATTTAACTAACCACCTATGTCTAGGGGGTCAGAGGTAACATAAATGTGTTCCTACATATCACACAGCTAATACATGTACCAAATTTGATTAAAACTGTCCAGCAGTTTCAGAGGAGAAGACTGAGTAATGGGCAAACAAAAAAAATAAAGGCATTTTCAATACAGGTATTAAAAAAACATTTTACATTGTGTGTTTTTCAATTTTTACTTCTGTCAGTTCTAAAATGGTAGAACAAAAAAGCACCAGGAAATATTCACTGACCTTCTGCTTCTGAAAAACTTTCTCACATTAAGATCTGCCTAAATGGGATTCAAACAAAGGCAGCGAGATGAACGTGAACCATGAATACCTGGTTGTTTGTAATGTTGTTTAAAACAAACTATTCATAATAAAAGGAAGTTCATTAATCTCTAGAAGAAGTGTATGCAGGAGATGCGCAAGCATGTTTAACAGTTTATGTTGTAGTATGAGGTGACTTCAATATACTAGCTCACAGACTGAATATACCACGGACAAGCTACCACTCAAATACCCCAGTTACATTATTTTGACACTGGATGAACCAGTTAACACTGTCACGTAAATGCGGACTGCTAAGCATGGGAGCATTATCTCAAATCTTAAAGTCTTCTGTATGATTCCACTGAGGTTTAAACTGACTTCCCACTCCTGAGGTTAACATTCTATGACTGAGCTACTGGGACAGTACTCCCAGAGTTGAAATAGGTATGTAGGCATTACTAATGTTAATACATGTATACACCAATTTTTTTTTAACTTACACACAGTGCTGTATATAATATTTACCAATTGATTTGTACTTTGAGTATAGAATAGGGGCACAGTTTACAAATCTCGACTTTTCCAGAACTTAACATGATTACGGTACAATTTTAACCAATTTAGGCATTTTTACAGCATAGAGGAAAAAGACAAAATAAACACCAGTCATCAATTAATCATCATGACAAGTTGCTAGGATCTATGGATCCCAGATAACCATCAAGAACAGTACAGGATGGATATTTAGGATCCATACACTGGCCATTGGGGTAGACCAAAACTGACCTGGGATGACCTCATGAAACAGGACTGCAAGTCCCTAAGAATGGGTAAATACAAATACACTGGATTGCTGAACATGGAGGGGGAGACTTGGTTCTCAACTGGCCAGGCCACACTCCTGTAAAAAGAATAATCAAAGGCCTGGAAAATCTGAACAGGATAATTACGATGACATTGCAAAATAGACTTAGTGCTATCAAAATCACAATGTTTGTACAAAAATTTTATATAAAAATCATTAAGTTTAATGTTTGATAATTTTCATAAATGAAAATCATTAAGTGTTTTTCTGTATTACTAATGAGGAAGTAAAATTATTGGTGCTATGAAGTTTACAGTGGCAGTGTCTACACCGAAAGTAATACCAATGCTGAAAAAAAATTTATTAGAGACACATATAACCTATACATCTCTCTTGTCTTATTCTCAATTTTGTCTAGTTTTTCCAAACGTAAATTGCCAGTGCATCAACATTTTATAATTTTACAGATATGATATGATAATCTTGAGATGTGAATAGAAGGTAATTTTCAGATGCAACTACTAAGAGTAAAACACAAAACTTTTTTTTTCAAATTCAATGGATTTGTTAGAAAATGTTTGCATTATTCAGTGACACAATTAAAGTAACCCCAAACATACATTTATTTATCAAAACATTCTGGTAAGAAAATACATAACTTAAATCAAATCCATATTTACTTTATCTAAATTTATGATAATGGGATTTACAATATTCTAAATAAAGAAACCAAAATACAGTAACATTATTTTTAGTACAAATCATATTTTTGACAGGTAAACTCATTAACAATATTCTGACATATTATCAATATTTGTTTTATCTAGATGATAAAAATAGTTCAAAGTACAAACATTTTGAGATCTAAAAATATATGCAATATTGTACAGTTAATTTGGCCGTTGTCATGGAAAGGGAAAGAAATACAAATCGTACGGTGAAATCGAACACCAACAATGGTCATGTGACCTGGTTCTGATATAGGCTGATGTGTATTGCATGAAAGAAAAAAGGAGTCCTGCATGTGTTCCAACACGAAATAAAGTCTCTTTAACAACAAATAGTCAAAATATACACACCATAATTTGATTTTCACATTAGAGAATAATTTCATACCAAACTTATAATTATAAACATGAAATCTATAAATACATTGGTCTAAATATAAATCGACGAAGACTGCCCTTCTCGCGGACAACATGAGCACTTCGCCCACCACAAAAACCTTACCCTACATAAAACTGCCATTTTGTACATATTCACATCATTGTTAGAATACATAGATTTTATAAATATTCAATGATATTAAGTTATCAAAATATAATTAAAAGTTTAGCTAAAATATACAAGCAGTTTCTATTTTTACTAACCAGTAAAATCTGATGTAAAAATCCAAGTTCTGTTGTGCTATTTTGGGCATGGAAATTACTTTGGTATTTATAGCAATATCCAATATGGCGATTCGTCCGCGCATGAAAGTAGTGATGTCACTCAACACTCATTTTCCATGATTGACATATTATATACTAAATTGAGATCAAAAATATTTTAAATTAGTGGTTTAATTTTTTCTGAATCTTTACAGAAATATCAATTTGAGTTCTATTGATTGCCTCACACTTTATTTTACGACCTATTTTTCATCTCGCAATGTGATATTTTAATCTTCTGTAAAACGGTTTCAGCTTTATTACAATATTTGTAAAAACAGTTAGATATTTTTTCACAATGTTTTATTCACTTTTTCTCGACAATTATAACATTTGATTTAATGATGACATGTTTTTAGTTCAATAGTGGTTTGATATGGATTATATCTGAATTCTTAAAGGTATGAAGATTTCGTAATCAAAGAGGAGTAACTCCATAATGCTACGAGTGCGGGTTGAGGCGGCAATTTATATTAAAAAAACCTCAAAGAATAATTAACATAAGTAAGAAAACAAACAGAGTACTTATATTAAAAATGAATAACAAAATCGATTCGATAGTAACAGTTGTGTCATGTGCTGATTTTTAATATCAGCACATGACATGATTTTGAATGCATTCATGATTTTATTATAAATTCAAAATCAGCACATAACAGTTGCATGACCTGGGCATCTAGATCTAATCAGTAGGCGTCTTTGACGAGATTTTTTTTTAATGGTGATTTAACGTCATTTCTTTTTAAAGATATACGGATTGTTCGGGTTACTAAATGCATATTAGCAGTGGCGACGCATGATTACAACGGTGCTTAAGAATAATAAAAATTTATTTAAAGAAATTCCTTAGCCCAAGTTACTGATTTTCTGCCGGTAGTGCGACATATTAATTTTACTATGCGACATCTTAAATTTACTGGTAATGCGACAAGATGGGACTTAGGATTCCTTTAATTCAATCTTCATTCAACTAAGGCTAATAGGGAAAATAGTGTGGAATTTATCTCTCTGCTAAACCCCGTTCCGTCATATGCAAATTTAAAGTGTTTAAAAATTTGCATATGACAACTTTGTCGATTCAAAAACTAGCACATGACACTAACCTTATTCCCTTAAACGCGACGCTCAACTGCTCAATGGAATCAGTCGTATTCACAGTAAACAAAGCAGGTAGAAAATGGCCTTTGGTTACTCTAATCCATTTTAAATGGAAAATGTAGAATTTTTTAAAGTCTTTTTAAATGGTAACTTGATCCATCAACTTGAGTAAAAACTTTGAAGTCACAAGAGCTAAAATTTACAATTTACAATTTACAATCCACCATTAAAATAAGACACCCTCACCATGATTTAAATCTTTACAACATGAAATATTATATCACTAGGCTTTAAGCATCTGATCGTATGTTGCATGGCGATCTAGTTTAAATTTTAATAAGCAAAATGATTTTTATAATTGTTTATCTATATTACCTCACCTAATCAGCGGTATTAAAAATATTTTAATTGAAGCTGATCTGGTCTCAGTATCACAATCATTCCGCCTCGAATGAGCGTACACTCACATATTCCCACGGTCATATTTTTAAAAATTAAGTTTTATGAGGCAATATTTTGTTTTAACGGTTCAACAAATCATTTAAATATAACATTAAATATTCAATTTTAACTGTGTAATGTCTTAAAATGACATCGAAATGTTCTTGAATTTGAGTTGAGTGTACACTCGAGTGAAAGATTGTGAAAATTCTCAGTTTTGGCGGGAACTTTTACGGAATTCTGAAACGCTTCCTAATCAGCTTTTACATTCTACCTAAGAACGTGTTTATGTTTTTGATATTAATTTTTCAGGTAACATTGACGTTTAACTTTCTTGTTTATTTGAATTTTTTGCATTGGTTTTGTTATGTTACTTTTCATGCATGTTACGTCAAAGTTTTCTCTTTTCATTGTAAGAGGGTTGTTTGTCATCGGGTGTGGGGTGGGGGGTGTCTCCTCGTGGTTTCAGAATATTTCCTTCTATGAGATATTTCGGACAATTCCATTATAGTTTCATCTATTGTAAGCAATGGATATTACTGCTGTCATAATTTTTAAACCATGATGTGCTGACATCTCTGCTGTGTTTCATACTGTATTGAGAAGTGTAGATTGACAGAGCTAGTTGTGGTGTTGTTGTTGTATGTACTTAGGTAATAGAATAATTTACTGCCAGACTATCAGGTCCGGATCTGTTTAAGTCTTGTGGTAGAATGCATGCTTATCATCAGTAAGAGCCAGGTTCGATCCTCAGCCAGGACACATGGTAAGGATATTGTTTTTATGTGTTTCTCTATCCTGTTACAAAAGAAATGCATAGATCATGTTATTGTTGTATAACAGGAAAGTGGATAAACGGCGGCCAAACCGGGACTCAAACCTGGGACCTTTCCAGTACTAGCAGAATTCTCTACCGCCTGAGCTACTGGCAAACTTTTCAAACCTGGTTCACTACAATCATCCCTCCCTTTTTCGATTGAGCTACTTTGAATCCAAACAACCAGGTTGTTTCTTCCCTTCCTTTTTCTGAAAGAGGCTTTTGCCTCTTATAGTATTTTATCTGTAGTTGGTATTTTTAAATACAAGCCCTGTGTTGGATGGGTGTTTATAAGGAATAAACTTTTGCCAAAATGTCGTAAGAAAATTGTTTATTTAAATGAAAATTGTTCTAGCTTATCAAATCTTATAAATAAAGCTCATAAATTCAGTTACATGTATTATGTAACCATTTAAAGGGTGATGTTTTCTTTATTGTAATATCTTAGTTTGACAGATGAATGAAGTTGATGTGTTTTTCCTTCCAGATAATTAGTTGGTTATTATGTGGTTATTTAGCATTTTGTATTTGTACTACAGATGTGAACTTGCAATATGACTGCAGTAAATGGAAAACCAGAGGTTCCAGCTCAAGTAAAAATAAATGTCAGATCTGTGTTACTGTCAAAAGCTGGAGGAGTTCTAGTTAGCGATTTTATCAAAGATTACAAAGAACTTGTTAAAAAAAGTTTATTTATCAAAGATTATGGATATGATAACATGAGTGATTTTATCAAAGCACTTCCTGATGTTGCAAGGTAAGTGTTTAGATTAGGATCTTTACACATTCTTGTACAGATCTTTTTATAATGTGATTATTAAAATTACTAGTATCAGTTAGTGATGTTCACGATTGCCAATGATCGATTGTCAGTCATTGTCAGGGCAGCGATCCTTAAAAATTGAGCACAAGATAAATAGAATTGATCATCGCTAACATTGGCGAGTATAGTTCCGGATTTTTAGTCAAGTCTGTTTCCTTTCCAGTTTTTGCTACTAAAAACAACAATGGCAGGTGGTGATCAGATATTTATTTGTATTCAGACACTTTTTACAACAGTGAGATGCTTTGGCCACAGTCTGTCAGGGCAAGGAGCTATCTAGCCTTTAACTTGCTATTACTAAGCAAGAACACTTGGCTTTCACAATACAAGCAATTATATTCAGCTTTATTTGTTACTAAATACTGATGTACATTTACTTAGTAATTCTGAAAATTTAGGCGATAAAGAATAAGTCATTGTGTTAATTGCAAAAAATATGTGTTTACATAGTTGAAGATTATGGATTTATCTGTTCGCAAATGAACTTCTTATAGCATTGTTGCAAACAAATTTCCACTTAAAAATAGGACTTGAAGTCTTACAAATAATTGAAATTGTAAACTGTGGTATACTAAAAGTATAACTTTTTGCCATAAATTTGTGCACTGTGCCATTGAAAAAAATCCATTTATTTGATTACTGTCTGTATTTTTGCAGATTAGAATATGATGACAAGTGCATGGCACACGATGTATGGTATTGGTGATCCCAACTCGTACATGCTGTCGGCAAAAAATGCACAGAATCCCAAAAATCCAAACAGAGGACGGAATAGAGGTGGGAGGAGTGGTGGTAATAAAATTGGTATGTATCTTGTACAAAACTGCTGAACAATTCATGTTAATCAAGATGGAGGGAATAGAGGTGGAGGAGGAGATGGTGGTAATAAAAGTGGTATGTATCTTGTACAAAACTGCTGAACAATTCATGTTAATCAAGATGAGGAATAGAGGTGGAGGAGGAGTGGTGGTAATAAAAGTGGTATGTATCTTGTACAAAACTGCTGAACAATTCATGTTAATCAAGATGGAGGGAATAGAGGTGGAGGAGGAGATGGTGGTAATAAAAGTGGTATGTATCTTGTACAAAACTGCTGAACAATTCATGTTAATCAAGATTGAGGGAATAGAGGTGGAGGAGATGATGGTATAAAAGTGGTATGTATCTTGTACAAAATGCTGAACAATTCATGTTAATCAAGGGAGGGAATAGAGGTGGAGGGGAGATGGTGGTAATAAAAGTGGTATGTATCTTGTACAAAACTGCTGAACAATTCATGTTAATCAAGATGGAGGGAATAGAGGTGGAGGAGGAGATGGTGGTAATAAAAGTGGTATGTATCTTGTACAAAACTGCTGAACAATTCATGTTAATCAAGAGGGATAGAGGTGGAGGAGGAGTGGTGGTAATAAAAGTGGTATGTATCTTGTACAAAACTGCTGAACAATTCATGTTAATCAAGAGGAGGGAATAGAGGTGGAGGAGGAGTGGTGGTAATAAAAGTGGTATGTATCTTGTAAAACTGCTGAACAATTCATGTTAATCAGATGGAGGGAATAGAGGTGGAGGAGGAGGTGGTAATAAAAGTGGTATGTATCTTGTACAAAACTGCTGAACAATTCATGTTAATCAAGATGGAGGGAATAGAGGTGGAGGAGGAGTGGTGGTAATAAAAGTGGTATGTATCTTGTACAAAACTGCTGAACAATTCATGTTAATCAAGATGGAGGGAATAGAGGTGGAGGAGAGGGGTGGTAATAAAAGTGGTATGTATCTTGTACAAAACTGCTGAACAATTCATGTTAATCAAGATGGAGGGAATAGAGGTGGAGGAG
>CM056600.1:39739369-39976393 GCA_029721355.1 Tegillarca granosa | reverse complement strand
CATTCAGCTCACAGTTGACAGTGAGCCTGAGTGGCTTAGTTGTATGAAGCACTGAATCACAGTACCTTGTCTTACCCTAGGTTCAAATTCAGCTCACAGTTGGCAGTGAGCTCGAGTGGCTTAGTTGTATGAAGCACTGAATCACAGTACCTTGTCTTACCCTAGGTTCAAATTCAGCTCACAGTTGACAGTGAGCCTGAGTGGCTTAGTTGTATGAAGCACTGAATCACAGTACCTTGTCTTACCCTAGGTTCAAATTCAGCTCACAGTTGGCAGTGAGCTCGAGTGGCTTAGTTGTATGAAGCACCTGAATCACAGTACCTTGTCTTACCCTAGGTTCAAATTCAGCTCACAGTTGGCAGTGAGCTCGAGTGGCTTAGTTGTATGAAGCACTGAATCACAGTACCTTGTCTTACCCTAGGTTCAAATTCAGCTCACAGTTGACAGTGAGCCTGAGTGGCTTAGTTGTATGAAGCACTGAATCACAGTACCTTGTCTTACCCTAGGTTCAAATTCAGCTCACAGTTGGCAGTGAGCTCGAGTGGCTTAGTTGTATGAAGCACTGAATCACAGTACCTTGTCTTACCCTAGGTTCAAATTCAGCTCACAGTTGACAGTGAGCCTGAGTGGCTTAGTTGTATGAAGCACTGAATCACAGTACCTTGTCTTACCCTAGGTTCAATTCAGCTCACAGTTGACAGTGAGCCTGAGTGGCTTAGTTGTATGAAGCACTGAATCACAGTACCTTGTCTTACCCTAGGTTCAAATTCAGCTCACAGTTGGCAGTGAGCCTGAGTGGCTTAGTTGTATGAAGCACTGAATCACAGTACCTTGTCTTACCCTAGGTTCAAATTCAGCTCACAGTTGGCAGTGAGCCTGAGTGGCTTAGTTGTATGAAGCACTGAATCACAGTACCTTGTCTTACCCTAGGTTCAAATTCAGCTCACAGTTGACAGTGAGCCTGAGTGGCTTAGTTGTATGAAGCACTGAATCACAGTACCTTGTCTTACCCTAGGTTCAAATTCAGCTCACAGTTGACAGTGAGCCTGAGTGGCTTAGTTGTATGAAGCACTGAATCACAGTCCCTTGTCTTACCCTAGGTTCAAATTCAGCTCACAGTTGACAGTGAGCCTGAGTGGCTTAGTTGTATGAAGCACTGAATCACAGTACCTTGTCTTACCCTAGGTTCAAATTCAGCTCACAGTTGACAGTGAGCCTGAGTGGCTTAGTTGTATGAAGCACTGAATCACAGTACCTTGTCTTACCCTAGGTTCAAATTCAGCTCACAGTTGGCAGTGAGCTCGAGTGGCTTAGTTGTATGAAGCACTGAATCACAGTACCTTGTCTTACCCTAGGTTCAAATTCAGCTCACAGTTGACAGTGAGCCTGAGTGGCTTAGTTGTATGAAGCACTGAATCACAGTACCTTGTCTTACCCTAGGTTCAAATTCAGCTCACAGTTGGCAGTGAGCTCGAGTGGCTTAGTTGTATGAAGCACTGAATCACAGTACCTTGTCTTACCCTAGGTTCAAATTCAGCTCACAGTTGACAGTGAGCCTGAGTGGCTTAGTTGAATGAAGCACTGAATCACAGTACCTTGTCTTACCCTAGGTTCAAATTCAGCTCACAGTTGACAGTGAGCCTGAGTGGCTTAGTTGTATGAAGCACTGAATCACAGTACCTTGTCTTACCCTAGGTTCAAATTCAGCTCACAGTTGACAGTGAGCCTGAGTGGCTTAGTTGTATGAAGCACTGAATCACAGTACCTTGTCTTACCCTAGGTTCAAATTCAGCTCACAGTTGACAGTGAGCCTGAGTGGCTTAGTTGTATGAAGCACTGAATCACAGTACCTTGTCTTACCCTAGGTTCAAATTCAGCTCACAGTTGTCAGTGAGCCTGAGTGGCTTAGTTGTATGAAGCACTGAATCACAGTACCTTGTCTTACCCTAGGTTCAAATTCAGCTCACAGTTGACAGTGAGCCTGAGTGGCTTAGTTGTATGAAGCACTGAATCACAGTACCTTGTCTTACCCTAGGTTCAAATTCAGCTCACAGTTGACAGTGAGCCTGAGTGGCTTAGTTGTATGAAGCACTGAATCACAGTACCTTGTCTTACCCTAGGTTCAAATTCAGCTCACAGTTGGCAGTGAGCTCGAGTGGCTTAGTTGTATGAAGCACTGAATCACAGTACCTTGTCTTACCCTAGGTTCAAATTCAGCTCACAGTTGACAGTGAGCCTGAGTGGCTTAGTTGTATGAAGCACTGAATCACAGTACCTTGTCTTACCCTAGGTTCAAATTCAGCTTACAGTTGGCAGTGAGCCCTAGTGGCATAGTTGTATGAAGCACTGAATCACAGTACCTTGTCTTACCCTAGGTTCAAATTCAGCTCACAGTTGGCAGTGAGCTCGAGTGGCTTAGTTGTATGAAGCACTGAATCACAGTACCTTGTCTTACCCTAGGTTCAAATTCAGCTCACAGTTGGCAGTGAGCTCGAGTGGCTTAGTTGTATGAAGCACTGAATTACAGTCCCTTGTCTTACCCTAGGTTCAAATTCAGCTCACAGTTGACAGTGAGCCTGAGTGGCTTAGTTGTATGAAGCACTGAATCACAGTACCTTGTCTTACCCTAGGTTCAAATTCAGCTCACAGTTGGCAGTGAGCCCTAGTGGCTTAGTTGTATGAAGCACTGAATCACAGTCTCTTGTCTTATCCTAGGTTCAAATTCAGCTCACAGTTGGCAGTGAGCCTGAGTGGCTTAGTTGTATGAAGCACTGAATCACAGTCCCTTGTCTTACCCTAGGTTCAAATTCAGCTCACACTTGACATTGAACCCCAATGACTAAGTGGTCTGAAGCACTGAATCAAACTCATCTCAACTCATCTTGGATTCTCAAATTCTAGAATGATATCCATAAATCATTCCCTTTATTGTTTAAAGCCACATTAAGTTTATTGCCGCTATTCACAGCTCATTGTAGTGATAAAGAAAGTGCTTGTGGAGCATTATTATAAGGTTTTTTAGTACTTTATAATTGACATTATAGTTCTATATTGTTAGTGAGTGTATAATGTGGATATATGTGGATGGTGACCATTTTATGGGCTGTTTAATTTACAGTTTTAATTTATAAATTTCAGGTTACCTTCACAAAAAGAAAGTTTGGGTTAATGAAGAAGGCATATGAATTAAGTATCCTGTGTGATTGTGAAATAGCTTTGATTATATTTAACGGTGCCAATAAATTGTTCCAGTATGCCAGTACCGATATGGACAAAGTATTGCTGAAATATACAGAATACAATGAACCACATGAAAGTCGAACTAATAAGGACATTATTGAGGTAGGTGCAGAATTATTTAATAGAACTGGTCTGAAGATTACACAGCCAAATTTGCAGTCTAGACATGGCTTCACTTTACTCGAGAATTTTATAGTACAATTTGTACCTCTGTTTCATGGGCATCATGTGTATGGGAACCTTCTGATTTCTGAAAATAAAGCCAATGTTCTGTATTTTGTTTTGATCTTACAGACAAGTCGCATAGTGTGTACATACACCTTTTGACTGAGATTTATTTCAAGAATCCTGTTTGAATAACTAGAAGCATCATATATGTATTTCAAGACTGTCACATTACCCTCTCCTTTGGAAAATGATGCCCTGAAGAAAGTGGCTGCTTATAGAAAGATTTCTAACTAAGCATTAAATGCTCAGAAAATTTACCGTACCAATCATAGGCATTTATTTCAATATACAAAAAACATCATTTTAATAACTTTTTTTTTTCTTCTCTTGGGGTTCTGGCTGTGTGTATAAATTAAAATATATGATATTTGTCAACAGCTACTAGTAGGGACACCTGTCATATTTTAGAGGAAATATCAACATAACATGCCTTAAATCATCAACTATCAACACTGTGATATTTCATAATCATTGGATGTTACATTTGACATTAAAACTTTCAGATCAATTCATGATTAGCTATCAGCGGGGACATTCCCTGATTCAGTATATTTGGTCAGGCCTTTTGTGTTTAGTAACCAAAGAGTTTGGTATCCATGGACTTTTTTTTCACTCACCAATTGATAATATTGGCAATTTTGACTTATTTCTTCAATAAATGGATTTTGTTTATTGAAAAGAAGGAAAAGGGGAAAAAAAAGAAGATTTCTTGAATATAATACTGTCATGCTAACTGTTATAAGGTCAATCATACAATTTGGCAGTATATGCAATTTCCTGGCATGAATGTCAAAATGATCTTAATGCAAGCTTAAGATAAAGGACCCATTTTGTTAAATTTTATTTAACTAGACAAATCTTAAAACTTTTTTTTTTCTTTCTTTCTTTATAATGGACTGTTGGTGCAAAACAAGACAAGTAATGCTGTTCTTCTGACAGCTTTTATTTTATTGGGGTCTCAATGGCAAGCATGGATCACAGCCCCTCTAATTGTTTAGGTTCAAATCCCACTTCAGCAGGTCCTAGTGTGAGAAAGTTTTTCAGTTCACTTGCTGAAAGTCATTGGTTTTTCTCCGGGCACTCCATTTTCCTCCACCATTCCTGAACTGACAGCCTCGATATAAGTAAAAGATTCTTGACTGTGGCGTAAAACACCATTAATCCAATCAAGTCCATAGTGAATCTTATCTTATTATATTTTGTCCAGCCTGGTATAGCCATAAGGCGAGACTTGGGTGTTACTTTTCCAGTGTTGTCATAGGCGACAGCTGTGGTGGTAGCAGTGGCGTGTCAAAATGTGAAAGTTTATGTTAAAGTAATGTATTTTCTACTTGATCAGAAAATAACCAGGCAAGATATTTGAATCTGTGGAATTCTTGTTTTTTTTTTTTTTTTGTTTTTTCAAATGATACATGTATTTAAACTGGACATCTTAATGAAACTATAAACTTGTAACATTTATATATATATAAACATGATATATATTTAGCATGTTGTGGTTTCACGAGTATAATTTATATAAGTAAGTATTATGTAAAAGGCAACACAGGTGGTTCACTTTTAACATCAACAACAAACCCTGGCAATGTTTCTAAGTTAAAGTAATATAAGTGAAGTTTTAACACTTCACCTCAAACAAAAATTTTCTACACCATAAACTGCATGATGTTAAGTTTTTAGGATGAATGCCAATGTTTTTAACCATTTTACAAACCGTAGAATAGACGAAAGTTTCTCTGACGATCAAGTTTTATTGGTGACTCACCGTTTTGCCTCTGTACAATAATTATCAGGTCAAAACACAGGCTCTGTGAATTAGGCAATGTTTTTACCATGCACTGTCAATAAATAGCCAGCCCTAAGTGGCAAGTTTTAAGTTTTCACCTTTCAAAAGTCATGCATGCATGCAAAAAGTTAATTTAAGAGCATGTAAAGATAAAGATTAAGATGACTTTCCATTTGTTTTTCTATTTTTCTCCTCCTAAATTTGAACTGTGTTTGGTAATAATTAAACATTACCTGTCATTTACTTGTCGTTATGGAATCCCAGTGTTTACATATGATGTACAAGCATGATGTACAATCATGAGATGAAAATGTCTAAATAGAAAATCACCTGAAAATATGGCTACTCTGATAACTGACTTGATATTGTATTTTGTAATGATGTATTTTACAAGGTTTTTTTTTGTCATATTTTATAATGGATGGCAGTCTGAAACAAGAGAGGTTTATTTTTTGTAAAAAAAAAAAAAAAAAAAAAAGAAAGAAAAAGAAAAATTGTATATCTCTTTGCAAGATGTAGAATCTGCTGGAGATATTATGATCTTTATTTTTCACATTATAAGTTCCATAATACCGTATCACACTTTCTTTGAACCTTCAGACTGACAAGCTATACCGTCAATCTTTGTAACTGCAAAGGAAGCTCATTGTTAGAGATTTTCAATCTCTCTTCTTCTTCTTCTTATTTCCCCTCTCTCTCTCTCTCTCTCTCTCTCTCTCTCTCTCTCTCTCTCTCTCTCTCTCTCTCTCTCTCTCATATTTTGATGTTACTGTAGCTAATCTAATATGCTTACTACCATATTATGTACATGACTGCTGTCTATGCACTGTATGTATATGATATATCTAGGTAGACATGATTGTTATCTGATATTAATTACAAAAATATGCAGTAGAGTAAACTTATCTGAAGATTCTTCTATTGTAATAAAGGATTATTGTTATACCTACCAGGTTTCCTTTATCTGTAGATCAAGGTGCTCCATCTGAAGTTAACAGTAGATCAGATGAACAATATTTTTATCAATATTTATAAATTTTCTACTGGGATAGAATTCATGTTACTTATTCATATCTTATTAATACATATATACTTTTTCTTCAGTCATTTTCAGTAATCTTTCTTTTTTTTTTCTCATTTTTCTCTCTTTGTGTCTTTTTTTTCTCCATTTTCTCTCAATTTTTCTATTTTTTGTTCACTACAGCTAGCTAGTCATTGTCCATTCTTTATCACAATACTTCTTAAATTTTTTAAATATTTGTTTCATGAATAAATTTTATTTATTTATTTATTTATTTATTTACTTGTTTATTTATTAATTTTATATTGTAAATTCATTATACTCTTGTAAGTTTCACTTGTTTGCTAGTATTCTTATTTTATTAATTTTTCAAAACCTTTCATCATTATATAAACCCTTTTTATAATGTGAAAAAATGCTAAATGTGAACCCTACCTCATAATGAAACCCCTTGCTTGTATTGTTAACCCTGGCTCATAGTGGAATCTTAGCTTGTATTGTAAACCCTGGCTCATAATGAAATCTTAGCTTGTATTGTAAACCCTAGCTCATAATGAAATTTTAGCTTGTATTATAAACCCTGGCTTTAACAAATTTTAGCTTGTATTGTTAACCCTGGCTCTAACAAATTTTAGCTTGCATTGTTAACCTTGGCTCATAACAAATCTCAGCTTGTATTGTTAACCCTGATTTGTAATGAAATCAAAGCTTGTATTGTTAACCCTGGCTTATAGCAAATCAACGCTTGTATCATTAACCCTGGTTTGTAATGAAATCAAAGCTTGTATTGTTAACCCTGGCTTATAGCAAATCAACGCTTGTATTGTTAACCCTGGTTTGTAATGAAATCTCTAGCTTGTATTTTTAATTCTAGCTCATAATTAATCTTATCTTTTATTTTAAACTCTGGTTCATAGCTTGTATTGTAAGTCCAAGCTTAAAATGAAAATCATAGCTTGTAATTTAAATCTTGGCTATTGATGAAAACCTTAGCCTTGGCTCATAGCAAAAACCCTGGCTTGTAATTCAAACCTTGTCTGACAATAAAAACCTTAGCCTTGGCTTATAGCAAAAACCCTGGCTTGTAATTCAAACCTTGGCTGATATTATGAAAACCTTAGCCTTGGCTCATAACAAAAACCGTGACTTGTAATTCAAACCTTGGCTGACAATGAAAACCTTAGCCTTGGCTCATAGCAAAAACCCTGGCTTGTAATTTAAACCTTGGCTGATATTATGAAAACCTGAGCCTTGGCTCATAACAAAAACCGTGACTTGTAATTCAAACCTTAGCTGACAATGAAAACCTTAGCCTTGGCTCATAGCAAAAACCCTGGCTAATGTAATTTAAACCTTGGCTGAGATTGTGAAAACCTTAGCCTTGGTTCATAGCAAAAATTCTAGTTTGTAATTTAAATCTTGTCTGATAATTATCAGTAATATTGTACTGTAAGTAGTATAACATTGTAAGCTGTAAATATCTTTATGAATAAAAGAAAACAAACAAGGACAAGATATTTTTGTAAAATTATGTGAGCAAGACATTTTGGAAACTGGGACAATATAAATAGCTATTATCACTTCCTTGGTTACCAAAAATAGCTGATATCACTTCCTTGGTTACCAAAAATAGCCGGCTCTATATATATACTAAGTAACTCACTCACTTGATTGCTGAGATGATCTTGGCCTAGGCCATTAATTAGTAAACATTTGCAGTACTAGGAGATGCCAAGATATGGGAATTACTCTATCAGTAGACATGTTCTACATATAGTAACACAAGGACTAACCACACCTATTTATATCTTGTGAGATAACTGAAATAGCTACAATATGAGTCAAATATAAACACCTCCCAAAATATGCGGGGATATAAATAAATTCAAAACATACAGATATAGTGTTGTGTGTGTGGTTTGTTGGTGTGATGTAATTCGTCTGATTGGCTGATGGATAATATTACATAATACAGCCAGTAACTATGGCCTGTTTCAATTAACTGAAAATATGCAGCTGCAACCAAATTTGTTCTGTGTGTTCTGGAACAAAAAAAAGTAAAACCGTAAATGAGAAAACACTGAATTGCACATCATTATGATGTACGTTAATTGTATTGTCATATTTATGTAGAAAATAAACAAATGATGATTATTCTAGTGTAAGAAAGGCTATTTATAAATTCTTGTTTTGAGCAGCAAAAGAATTATGTCTTTGAAATGACATTTTCTGTAAGAAAAGAATTTCTGTCATTGTTTCTTACTTCCAAATCAGCCATTGTATGTATGAATACAACATTTCACTTAAAGAATTGTATGATACCATGTATAAAAATCAAACCAAAAAAAGTATTGCCTGCTGCTTTATTAAATTATGTTGCATTGATCAAGTCTAAACACAAGCTCTTGTATTGCATGTTTTTATCTTATTGCAACTTTAAGATTCCTGTCATACTATCTGGCCCCAGTTGCACAATCATTCACTCAACTGAGTGTACACTCAACTCAAATATTTCTAGTTTTCTCTCGTCAATATTTTAAAACTTTCAAGTTTTATGAGAAAGTGTTTTGTCTTGTTCAACAAACCTACACTAAACAATTTAAATATAACATTGTGAAACTGGTGCCAGGGCTCCAGTTCTATTCATTGAATGATTAAGATTTTAAACCTTCTAAGCTCACACTCAACTTAGCCACTACATACCCAATTTTCTTATGCTTCTTCACATGCTATTATGAATGTTTAATGCCATGAGTTTTTCCCTGAAGTTTTTAGCTCACCTGGCCAGAAAACTGTTTTGTTGACACTTGTTTTTGACTTCACTTCTAAAACTACTAGGCAGATTTAAATGAGACTTAATCAGAATGTTTTATGACATTTTCTGTGAAGTTTTTAGCTCACCTAGCCAATAACTATTTGTGTGTTGACCCCTGTTTTTGACTTCACTTCTAAAACTACTGGGCAGATTTAAATGGGACTTAATCAGTAGCAAATTTAGGTCAGTACAATTAAATTGGTATCCCCTCTCCAATAGGATTCAAAAGTAGGTCACTGGGCCTTGGTTTTGAAAAGTTAAATATGATGTACTTACAGGAACTTGATGAACTGAATGAACTAATTTGAACTCTAACGTAACTTTTAAATAGGGACAGTTTATCTTTGGATACCAGATGACCAATATTGTAGAGTACACCACTCAGGACAAATACTTAGGAGTATTTAAAGATAATTCCAAAGATAATATATATGATAAACTCTGATAAGCTCTTTTTTGTATCTAAACATAGGCATTTTTATAAGTGTGCTTTTAACAGGTAGACAAATTTGTCGCAAATCGCAATCAAGGATTTTTACCTCTCATTTGACAAAAGGAAAGAAAAAAAAACAGCTGAAATTGGACTTGAACTGAGGTTATTCCCAACATTGGCAGGATGCTCTACTGACTGAGCTTGAACTGAGGTCATTCCCAACATTGGCAGGATGCTCTACTGACTGAGCTTGAACTGAGGTCATTCCCAACATTGGCAGGATGCTCTACTGACTGAGCTTGAACTGGGGTCATTCCCAACATTGGCAGGATGCTCTACTGACTGAGCTATCTGACCACTTATTGAGTCACATCTTTGTTCGTGTTTTAATTTGACATGTAAGTTTCTCAGATGTCTTTCATTCAGCTTCCACTCTATAGACCCTTTAATGTTATATAGCTCTTTTATTTTCATTTTGGAGGTCATTAATGGAATGGAAGTTTTATCACACACACACACACACACACATGCACACACACACACACACACACACACACACACACACACACACACACACACACAGAGGGGGAGAGAGAGTTAACAAAATTATTAAACATATCAGTTTTGTGATGGTGAAGGAAACCTGAGTACCTAGAGTTAACCACTGACCTTTTCCAATTGGAACTCACAGACCATCTTTCTCATAAGGTACCCAGGATCTGCTTGAGTTGGATTCAGATGTATTCTAGCACTTTAATACAACCTGATAGAATCATAAGCCACTACATTTATAGTTTCAATCTTCGGTATTTTTAAGAAAAAATTATTTCCATTATTTGGCCATTTTCACAAACAGTGAACAGGAAAATATATTAGTTTTGTAATTTTTTTATGAAGTGGCTTAATCTAAATTATATACACTGTTTACTGATCCAGTAATGTCTGTACCTAAAACTATATATGTAATGTACATGAATCTTATAACAAAATTTACATTTTTATTGAAGATACTCATATTTATTTATAAGAAATTTATAAATGTTATCATAAAATATAACATAAAAAAAAAAAAAAAAAAAAAAGATTTGTCACATCAAAATGGTCTGAATATTCCAGAGAGTGCCAAAAAAATAATAATAGTAAGATAGAGAAAAGGAAAAAGTATGCAAATAAATAAATAAATAAAATAGAAATAATTTTATGTTTACTTTTCAAAAGATTGCTAAGTATATTTTTAACTTTATGCAAAAATTAAACTAATTAATTTAAATAAAAATAGATTTATATGTAAGTTTTAAAAAAATAGTAAAGTATATTATTAACTTTCTGCAAAATAAAAAAAAAGAATCTTCTATTTATTTTATAATTTTCTTTAAAACTCAGAAGAGAGTAGAGTGTACAATATTAGGCTTTACCATAATTTATTTTTATAAAGGTTGATAAAAACTTTTTGCATTATTTGTACTTATCTTGCCTGTGATAAATCAGAATAATAAAATTTACACATCTATAGAAACTAGTGACATTTATATATGATAATATTGTTATAATATCGCAGTATAAACAGGAGGGAGGGACTCTATCTACATACATGTATGGAGTGTTTTATTTGTAACATATCTATTTGTTTGTTTATGGTTTTACAGAAGTGATATTGCTTTTTAAAAAGGCTTATTTCAATACTTACCATCATTGTTTGGTTATAAATTATCCTTTAAAAGTTATGTAATCATACTAAATTCTTATGTTTACAGTGTCCTTTAAAACAAGACCTTTAAAATTGATCATGTCCCAACCCCTAACACTGACTAGGTTTAGTTCTCACCATTTATAGATGGTGTGAGAAAATTTATCAATTTGCTTGCCAAAAGTTCATCATCTTACTCCAGGCAATCTGGTTTCCTCCACCATTCTAGAACTGTTCACTTTAATTAATTGATAAATAAATAAAATGCTAACTGGGGTATAAAACCACATTGCCCCCCCCCCCTCTCTCTCTCTCTCTCTCTCTCTCTCTCTCCTCTCTCTCTCTCTCTCTCTCTCTCTCTCTCTTTTTCTCTCTCACACACACATACCTCCCTCCTACACACAGACATTACCTCACACACTCATCCATACACACACACACACATACACACACTTACCTCCCCCCCCCCCAAGTCCCCCCCCCCCCCCCACACACACACACACTATCATACCAGTCAACCAAATGTATATACAGTGTATCTTTGGATTACAAGGCAGTTTTTTTTTCTCTCTATTAAGTAAAACATCTGTAATGTACACATAAAAGCGTGAAAATGCTGGAGTGATAGTTTAACTGCCATTTTATAGCATGTGTTTTATCACTTTGTGTCGGAACAGTCACTTTGAACAATAAAATTTACTTACAGAACATGCAATCAAATGCAATTTCTTAAAATTTAAGTTTCAAGAAATCGTTTTAATCTAATATTTATTGAGGTCTCCCTAGAAACGCTAAAACTGCTAATAATTTTTTTTGAATTCAGAATATATATTAACACCTGGCTTGTTATAACTGGTTGCTAAAATTGAGAATTATTTCTACAATGTCAATTCCAATTTTTAAGTAGTTTATACTGGTTATTTTGAGTAACATCAACACAACTTGTCATTATGTGATGTCACTTTGTTGCCTACATGGCTTAAGCTCTAGTTAAATGCTTACTTTGCATTGAGGTTCAGGGTTCTATCCCACAGCTCATTTGACAATGAACAGCAGCCACTGAGCAGTAAACAATGTCAAAATAGCAAAATAAAGAACCCTGTTTCAATACCATAACAGGGTTATTTAAATACTTAAAATGTTTGTCATAAACATATAGGTAAACAGGCCAGTGCTTGTCTGATTTATTTACATGAAGTTACAGGGTTTTTAATTTTTGTACTAGGATTGGACATATCATAGGTCCATCACGAAGTTAACCCCTGCAATTATTTTCTAGTAACCATTCATTGGAAATTGACTCAGGAGCAATGTAAAATCAAATTCTACCACACACACACACACACATGGCTTGGACTTAAACCCCTAACCTTGAATCATGAAACTGCAACATTAAAATGCCACCATGTGTCTGATTAATGGAATTGCTATGGTATAAATATCTAGAATCTCTCCTTAAACTGGTGATATAAAGGGTACAATCTGACATGAACATAAAGTCTTATTCTGTCTATCAACTAGTCCTTGATTTTGATGGTACATGAGTACTTAAGACCTGTGGTCAAGTGGTCTAACTCATTGACTTATAAATCACAGTGCTGGACAACTATCAAGGATTGATTCCCACTCAGTATAGATTATAACAAATTGAGTTGAGTTGAGTAATGGTGTTCAATGTCCACGTCAAGAATATTTATCTTATATCAATCTATAGGTGATTGTGCAGAAATTTTACATGTGCACGATGTGCTGATCCAGGAATTTCACAGCAGGGTTCTTTACCATGCCACACCTTTTCTGTGACATGGGACCTCATTTATCCAAAAGAACCGTGACTTTCATTTTGTAATGCCAAGTACTTGGCGAAAGAACAGTAACTACCCACTTTAAAGTCTTGGAGTCAGACTCGGTCACAGTTCGAACACACAACTGCAGTGGAAAGATTATAACAAGAAAGATTTTTCAGCAAAGATTGATGGTTCTCTTGTTTACTCCTAACAATTCATTATTATAATATACCTCGCATCATAAGTGGGAGGTCGTGGGTTTGAACACCGACCGGGTCTGACCCAAGATTTGAAAGTGGGTAGTGATTGTTTTTTTCGCCAAGCACTCAGCATTAAAATGAAAGTCATAGTTCTTTGGCATGGGAACCTAAAATTAACAAGGTCCTTTGTCAAGGCAGGCATGGTACGATAAAGAACCCTGCTGTATAATGCCAACAGTGCAACGCACAGGCAAAATTTATACACTTTCGCCTATAGCTGACAACGTCTCGATATAAGTGAAATATTCTTGACTGACATGTTAAACACCATTACTCAACTCCTTATTATATACATGAAATATACTTGAAATAATAATTTAACTTTTTCAGTTTTTGAGAATAACCAGTGAGTTATAATCTTATAAGAGTTATTTATTTTGAAAATTTAAAAGATATGATTGGACAATAAATATTCATTTTCTTTGGTTATTTTGGCATAACTTTGTTTCAGTTTGATGTCAAAACTGCTTAAAGAATAAGCAGATATGTTCATAGAAATAATCAAATTTTTCCTACTCAAAATAAATTGAATTATAAGAAATACATACATTTTTCTTTTGTGGTGTATATGGTGTAAATAATTGAGATATAATCTAAAAGCCAGTATGCAAATTTAATTATATAATAACTTAGTAATAATAATAAGCTTGCATGCAAATTTTAAGGTGTACCCCAGTTTATACAAAGAGAGATTCAATCATTTTTAAATAATCCTAAATTATAACATTAGGTCCTAGTGTCCTTAGAGACTACTTGATGTATGTATGTTTTGTGTTCTTGTTCACATTAGTGATGAAAAAACAACACTAAGTAAAGTTCTAGTTAATAACACCTTTTTATTCATACCACACTACTCCCCTCTTTAAAAAAAACTCAGTTACCAGTTCACATAATTTTACTGTCAGTTTACAACAATGATATAGAATTCTTGTTTTAAATTTACTTTTAGAACAGTTGAACCCATTTAGCTTAGAATTATTAGATTTTTTTTTTTTTTTTTTTTTTTTTTTTTTGTGAAAGAACTAGGTTTTTGAACTGTATACAGATAATATGGATATCCATAACCAATTCAAGTGACTTTGTAAAGAGTAAAGTTAAACAAGCCATTTACCTTTAACGACTTTCAAGTATACATGTCTATTTAAGATATTGTCACGATTTTGAACTGATATCAATCCTGAAGGACAGGACTTGTATACTTCACTGTCAATATGATTTTTGTTCTACTTAAAGCATGTTGTTTTACATGCTTGTTTTAAAGTTTTAAATTTTCGTTTTCCCTGTATGTCCTTGGCTGTTAAAATGTGTGTGGGAGGCGATGTGTATTCCCTTGATGTATGATGCATGTAGTGTTATGAACAGCAAATTTGATTGAAAGCAGAGTAACAATTTGTGTAACTTTGCTAGACAACAATGGTTTCTATTTGTATCGAGAATCATAATGGCGGTTTTAATTCTCCGGATATACATAATTTATATTATATCGTTGTAGTTCATAATTAAGCCTTTAGTTAATGGATTTGAGAGAAAACACTTACCGGGAGAAGCTGCATAGAAATATAGCTTTACTCAAATTCATATTATAATGTGTCAAATTCTTAAAACAAATATCATTATCTATTTGGCTCGTAAAAATGAAAGCATTATGGAATAAAACATTTTGTTCTTAATTGAATTGGTTATATTCTTTTGTATTTTATAACACGATTTAGATATAAAAGCTACGATTTCAAATATCTATGACTTGTATATATAATAACATAGTTTTTAACACAAAATTAATCAGAAATTCAAGCTCTGTCTGTGCATTATATGTACATGATAAATTTCAGCAGTTTTATCTACATGCTGAATTAAATGTATATAGAACTTTACTGCATCCGAATAACATGTACAGTAGCCATAGCAACCAAAGACATGTTCATAACAACAAAACGATCAAACAAAGACACATGATAATCATGTATTGAGACCAGTGTACATTCTATAAATATAAAGTGGTGCAGTTAAAGTTCATAAACAGCCTTAATACCATCCCAGTGACTTCTACAATCTGTGGTGTTGGATGTAATGTTGTTTAACTTCACATCAGCAGTTTTTAAGCTGTTGGCAACAAAAGAAAGTTTATTAATCAATAGGGATTAATATAAAACAAACATACCAGTCCTTGTCCATATCACAATCTCAAAAACAAAGTAAAAACTTTGCAAACTGGCAAACTATGTTATACACGTGAACTTCCATCAAGGAAGTGAGGCCTGATTAATCTAAGAACATGTTCGTGTACATGTGAGATATGTGAATGTATATTATGATCTGCAGGTCTGAAGTGTACTGATTGCCCTAAGAGCAACTTTTTAACAAGGTGCTAGCTAGGAAAACCGCAGACAAGCATACCACACCCCTAGTCACATTATCCTGACACTAGGTGAACCAGTCAACACTTTCCTCTTTGTGCCAAGGGCCAGGAAAGAAATCAGTATCTGACAGTTTTAAGTCATATGTTAACCAAGCCAGAGTTCAAATCTGTGACCTCCAACTCTTCTATCACTGAGCCACCAAGGCAGTCATAGTTAGCATTGCCCTTAAAAGTACTGTTATATGTCAAATAAAATTGTGATACTGGTGATTGTTGTCATAAGAAGAAGACATTGTTAACTTTTTTTTTTTTTTTGTTTTGTTTGTTTGTTTGATTTTAATTACGTCAAATTGTTTCGAAATGATCAGATTATCAGATATGATTTAACAAATTTATTTATGAAGGAAGGTTGTACGTACATGACAGTCATTAATTATAGCTAGTTAACTGATCTATGTCTGACCCTTGACCTTGCAAACTATATACATACATATATATGTATGTATACGAATTCTTAATATACATATATATATATTTATATATATATATATATATATATATATATATATATATATATATATATATATATATATATATATATATATACACACAATTTCATGTTTTAGAAGACTGATTTTCAAAAAATTCTAAATCTTTGGAAGATTGATTTTTTAAAAAATTCAAAATCAGCTATGATAGTTCTTTGAAACATTTGTCGTACATATATGACATTCATTTTGAAGGTTGTGTGATTGTATCATTTTGACAGTTGTCTTAACTGAGGTAGTATCTATGTATTTGTACTTAACATCTGCCTGAGTTGTGTTTAAAATGCAACATCAGCTTGTCCAATGTCAGAGAAATTTGAAATTTTGCAATACCAAGCAAATCACTAAATTTACTTTTTTAGTTCTCTTGAGGATTTTTCCAATTGTCACTCATACATTGCTTAACTAAAGTTTTTACTAAATTTTTTATCTGTGTAACAAACTCAAGAAAATGTTTAGGCTCAAACCTAGAACCTTCCTTACTAAAGACATGTGTTCTACCAACTGAACTCCCCAGGTTGTTCCATTTAATAATGTGTTTGGGTTTTTGTGAGAAATTTTCAGGGAGGACGACTTGTTATTTTCTTAAAAGTCCAAACAGCAGATATAATGATGACATCAGAGGTTTTATGTAATTGCCTTGTTAGAACAGTGAAAGGTTAAATACAATTATTTTTCAGTCAATAGTATGGGTTGGTAAAGCAATAATTAGTCCTCAGGAGTTACAATGTCTGTCATTGATCTGCCATTGATGTTACATAGCCTCATGGGAAATAAGAAATAATTGTTTGCAGCTGTATTGTGTTGATCTCGGTCATTTGTGGTTTTGTAACAGAAGTGTATTAAGTCTTTAGAAGCATCTTAATGTCATTACCTTTTATTGTCTGAAATATTGTTCCGAGATGACTTTGATGCTGTAGATAAGATCTCTCTCTCTCTCTCTCTCTCTCTCTCTCTCTCTCTCTCTCTTTCTCTCTTTCTCTCTCTCTCTCTCTCTCTCTCTCTCTCTCTCTCTCTCTCTCTCGCGCACACACACACACACACACACACACACACACACACACACACACACACACTTTGCCATTAAGACACCTTAAACAAGGAGAACCTGCTGTCTTAAATACAATCAGCTAATTTCTTGCCCTAAATGAAAGAATTTAAATTTTGTATGAGTGTTACAGTTTTTTGGTAATTCTTGTTAGTAAGATGTTCTGACAACAACTTTTACTGATGAATAGTGTGTTTTCTTGAAGATAAAATTCATAAGTAAAATGAAAAAAAAATTGAATATATTTTCAGGCACTGAATAAGAAAGAACACAAAGGATGTGATAGTCCAGACCCAGAATCTGACCCATACAGCAACACAATGACCCAAGATGAAAAATATAATCGTATGAATGATGAATATCAGAGAGTTCTTCAACAAAATTCTATGCGGGTGAATATGAAATGATGAATTTATGAAATGAAGATACATGTATTTTTATTGTGATTTTTTTTCCCCAGGTATTGTAAACTTGGTAGACAAATTGGTTTGTAATGCTATTGCTGTTACCATGGTAACCCCATACATACAACGTAAATAGTTTTGGTTTACGTTTTTTCTAACTGCTAAAATTGTCAGTTGAGGGTGTTTTGTGATGCTATCAGGAATCTTCTCATTTTTTAACTTGATACCACATAATTTTTAAGTATTCTAGTGCTGTTAGTTGCTATTTTCTGTTAAATGTTATATTTAAACTGTTGCCCACACTGGAATTTGTAATGATGCTTAAATGTTATCGAATATCATTTAGAAGTCAGAAATGCTTCCTAAAATTTGTATAAAAAATATTTTTAAAAATGTGAGTGAAAAAAAAAAGTTCTTTGAATAAAGAAGGATAAAAAAAGATATAATGATGGATTCTCGTTAAATTTTATAAAAATTTATAAACTTTATATTAAAGTTACCCTAATATAACACTTTCAGAAAATTGCAAAATAGTGGTGATATTATGCATTTTGATTTTGGTAATTTTTCTTTCCCCGATTGAAAATTTTTGCGTTACTGTGGTAGGAGGGTGATTCTGGTTGCTTATTCTGTAACACTACAATTTAAAGGGCAAGTTTACAAGTGCATTTTAACCGTAAATTTAAATTTAAGAAAAATTAAACCGTTAAACTTGACAGTTACATGAAAGGAAAAACAGAAACTTTAAAGTAACAGTTTTTACATCAATTAAATGCAGACATTATCTTGGAGTTCCTTAATACTGATGTTTATAAAACATATAGAAATAAATCTGACAGGTACTAGCCATTGTATTAGGCATATCCTCTTACTGGCTTATATTTAATTTACACTGTACATTACAGCACTGAAATGGTTATATCTAATATTGACATTGAAAGGCAAAGTCAAATATATAGGCTTTGTAAATACAAAACACATACCTGCTGTCCTTACCTGTAACGAGGAACTCCAGGTATCTTGCATTTAGAACCTACCTTGAAAAATTAATTAATTTAAACACCCAAGAAAAGTATCTATAATTAAGCATGATAAATGAATTTTAATATTTTTATCTTTATTCACAAACTTTTCTTTTCATCTTTTTACATACGAAATGCTCAGATTGCTATAATACATGGAATGTAAATTGCATAATCTAAATATAAACTTGCTTTCTTAAAGTACATGTAGAATATTTTTTCTTGTTCCTTTTTTTTTTTTTTTTTTAAATTGAGAAGAGAAAAGAGTTAAACCTTGAAGAATAATTAAAGCACTTTATACATTCAAAACTATGGTGCTTCCAGGTGTTTTAACATAATTAAAAGATTTTTAAAATTTTTTTGTAAAATTGGTGACGCATGAAAAAAGTTAAGATTTTTAAGATCTTTCAAATATGTTTGAAATGGAACCACTTGTCATAATGTATGAAATATTTCTCAGATATTTGAACAGATTCTGAAAAATGATATTGGCATATTGACAGTTGTCAAATTGTTGATTTTAAATTATTTTGAATATTTCAGAAAATAGAGATGTTTTTTAAAGGACTGAAATTTGTTGAATTTTAACCAGACACTATTTGCATAGTGACATAATTCAGTTAAAGCTGATTGTTTGTTTTAAAAATAAAAAAAAAATTAAATTTGAAATTTTGATGTGGATTTCAAGTTAAAGTGAAGAAGATATTTAACATTTTTCAATTTCAATTGTTTTTTATTCTATTTAAGTGATTCATGTTTTTAATTCAATAATGAAGCCATATATTTTATACACCAATGGCAAATGTATTTGAAATTTTCATTTTTATTTTCTGAATCTGTATTAAGTGTCCTGGTTTTTATTTCAACTACCAAAAATATAGAACCAGAAGAATGGAGACATTATGAAATTAACGTTGAATGACTGGCATTGTGTTGAATGTCTGGAATTGATGTTGAATTCTTGAATTGGTATTTAATACCTTATTGGTATTAAATACCTTGAATTGATGTTAAATGCCTTTGAATTAGTATTTAATGCTCGAAAACAGGGTTAAATGCATAGAATTGAATTTGAATACCTAGAATTATTAATGTTAAATGTATGAAATATGTGTTGAATAACAGTAGAATTTGTGTTGAATGTCTGTAACTGGTGTTAAATATCAAAACTTTTTAAATTTTTGTTTTTAAAATGTATTGGAGTGAAATTTGAATTTATTTATTTATATTGTAATAAAAAAAAAAAAAAATTGAGCACATGTACCTGCTTTTAATTAATTATCGGTTATTGACTTTACTCATAAATATTTGATGTGTAACTATTTTAACTTTTATGTGCAATTTATTTGATTTATTTTAACTTTTTACCAAAGTTTAGATTTACAAAACAAAACATAAATTATTGTTTTTAGTGAATATTAATTATTTTACTTATCTACCACATTTGAAAAGTTTAAAATTTTTTACTTTTTCATTTTTACACAAAACCTAAAATTTATCACTTTTTCGCTAATAAATGATTATTAATTCTTGAAGTAAACCGCAAGTGCATATCAATGTTTGTCAGTTAAATGATGTAAACAGTGACAATAAATAAGCCCTGAATACTTATTTATTTATACTGCATGGTATGCATGTCTGCCATGTACTGTCTCATGCTAGAACTTTAACATAAAGTTGCCATGGATGTACGCAGACCATAATAAACACTTGCACATTTCACAGAACTTACCCTTAGCTTTATCCTCAGAAAATAATTAACTTTCTCTTATCACAGTTAGTATACTAGTATTTCTGATGCATTGTAAGACAACATTACAATGGACATCCAACAATTTACACTGGATAATTAGAATAACGTAAACATGGCAAATACAAATTACAGTAACAAATTAATGGACACCAATAATAGGATATGATAATAAAATCACAAAACATGCTTTTTAACACTTGATCATCAATCACTTATGATAGTTCTAACGCAGTTGGTTTTTCGTATTTTGTAGCATACACTGTCGCCATATCAGAATCCTAACATGCCACCCGGAGTGACAACTGGAATGCCGTTACATAATTCAGCATATATGAATCAGTCTATACCAGGACACGGCCTTGCACCACAGCACCCTCAGCTTAGTAGTAGTCCAGCTTTATTACAGCCCCCACCCATGCACCCCAGTGGCAGCCCTAGACCTCATTCTACAGGTATGGTATATAGTCTTCTAACCTAATATACATGTAATTACCACCCCACTCCCCCCCCCCCCCCAATCCAAAATAACTCTAGGTATATGGTATATAGTACTTGGGTTTAGTATAGTCATCAAATCCACCCATCTAAAATAGCCCTAGATCTCATTCTGAAGATATGGCATATAGTCATCTAGCGTAATATAGCCCCCCCCCCCCCCCCTCCATTGCATAATGAAGTTTTTTTTTTTGAGGTTTTCAATCTTTCAGCTTTAACTTTCACTTAACTATTTTCAGAAAGGTTAAGTTTCCATCTTGGCTAATTTTTGCAGTCAGACATCTTTCTATACAAGACAAATATATGCAATTTTATTTTTTTTTTTTTTATTATTTTTTTTTTTTTCACTATTATTATTATTTATTTTATTTTTTTTTTTTTTGCATAACTGCATTTAAATAATTTTTTTCCCTGAATTAGATACATGTACACTTATATTATTATACATGTATTTTAATTTTATTGTAGGTAACATGGTTGATCTCAGTGGATCTTCACCAGCAAACAGTTTTCACCGAGCTTCACCCTGTCCATCACCAGGATCAATGGTTAACAAAAGTTTATCTCGACAATCACCCCCATCTAGGGGACCTCCGAATATGTGCGGCATGATTCCAAATTCCAGAAATGACATGCTTAGCCCAGATGTAAATATTTACAATTTTCTTTTACAATGGGGTTCACGTACTTTTGAAGTACCTGATAATTGATGAGATTGTGTGTAACAGATATTTCTATTGTCTATAGAATATGTTTGGTGGAAAATTCTAAAAGAGATGTCATTTTCGCAGAGAAAACATCCATTTATGACATTCTATGTACAATATAAATCATAGTCTCATACATTATTTGGTATATCGGTCATCCTCAGCATAGTCGAGTTATATTATTCAGTCTAGATGTTTTGTCTTGCAATACGGTAGAAAGCTCTGGAATAATAAAGAAAAAAAGAGTGCAGACACTGACCTCTGTCAAGGAACTGACAAACTTTCTAACTTGGTTTTCATATTTCATAGGTCAAATAAAGGAATTTGGATCCAAAAAATTAGTTTGATATTCTTATGGTAAATGTCATTTAAGCTTGACTGAATACTGAAAATGTTCATATTTTAAAGAAACTGAACAAATTGCCAGTCTTATACTTAGATGAATACTGGATTTCCTTGTATATGCTGGTATTTACTGACCTCAGTGATTGAGAGATATTGATTGTCCATTAAACATGTATCATAGGAAGTAACATCTTATATTGTCTTATATAAATGACGTTAGCTAAAGATTAACCAGTTAAAAATATGTACAAAATTGGAAAAATTACCTACAAATTTATATATCTATATATGAACGTTTATATACACACATGAACTTACCGGTCCATACCATAGATTCTTGGTTTAGCTCATCTGTTTATGTCATATGTAAGCTAATTACATATCACAGCCAGTGTATGTGCATATGTTTGTGTGTGTATGTGCATTCAGGTGTTTGTTTGTGTTTATGTATGTGTGTTGTAAACTCACATTTTAACTATTTATCTTGTTACATTCACAGGTTCAGCAAAGACCTTCAAGTGCAAATTTAATTTCCCGAGCAGCTGTATCACTGACCACCCCTAGTATCCAGACCTCAAATTATCCGTCCCCCTTACAATCATCATATCACCCAAGTAAGTACACAAGTACATAGTCAGATCTCTCTCTCTTTCTCTCTCTCTCTCTCTCTCTCTCTCTCTCTCTCTCTTTCTCTCTCTCTCTCTCTCTCTCTCTCTCTCTCTCTCTCTCTCTCTCTCTCTCTCTCTGAGATTGGATGAAAAAGTCTGATGCTGCTACTGCATTTTTGAATAAAAAGATGAGTTGTTACAAAAATATATACTAGTATTATATTTCTAGTACAGTTATACTTATAAAACGTGTTGACAAACTGTTTGTTTTTCCGCTTACTTTCACCTGTCATTAAGACTATTTACAATAACCTAATTCTGTCATATTTACATGATTAACCTTGAAAGGTGTTTCTCGCCAAGCTTCCTACTTTCCCCTTCTGTATTAAGCTTATTTTCTCCTGAGCTGATTTCCTTTTGGACATTGAAGCTCATCATGCCTGCTTCAACAACAGTAACAATCCTCTTTTTGTATTTATCAAAAGTATAATGTTTTATTATATAAGTTACCTTTAAGCTGTTACTTTTGCTTTAATAATATTATGCCATTATCCGACATTTACTTCGACTAATTACAAACTGAAATAACATGAAAGGCAGCATTTTGTGTTGTTGTTACCGTAAATATCTACATAATATTTTTTGATATAAAGTTGCACTTTATCCTGCATGTAAGGGTTAATTTTGACAGGTGCCATTGACCTTGACAATATCTATAGTACTTGATCAGAAACAGTAAAGTATGTCACTTCCAGCCTTGATCTTTGTGGACTCAAACCATTGTTGCCTGCCATTCAAATACATTGTTGTATATTGTTTCTTTGATTGGCTGAGGTCACATGACTGTAATTTTTTTTCAGATTGATTTTTATCACAATCCTATTTATTAACTATATATATATATATATATATATATATATATATACCATGAAACTTTATCTATAAAAGATCATTTCTGCCTAATGTGAACACTTGTATCTGATATAAGTTAATTGGGATATATACTGTTTACACTACTTATGAGACAACTTTATGATAGACTTGATAACAGTATCAGCAAGGAGGGTTGTTTAGTAAACATAACATACTTGTCACAGAAACCAATCACCAAGATATCAGTTAAAAATACAATGATAAATAACTTGGACATCATTTTAATCAATCATTGATTATCATTAGTTGGTTACATTGAACCAATAACCAAGATTGTTTGGTTATATTTAATAAATTACTAATTATGAATGTTTGGTTACATTGAACCAGTAATTAATTATGATTGTTTTGTTACAATCAATCAATATTTGATTATGATTTTTTTGGTTACATTGAACCAATCACTGACTATGAATGGTTGGCTACATTGAACCAATTATTTATTATGAATGGTTGGCTACATTTATCCAATTATTTATTATGAATGGTTGGCTACATTGAAACAATTGTTTATTACGAATGGTTAGCTACAGTGAACCAATTATTTTTTATGAATGGTTGGCTTCAATAACCAATTATTTTTTATGAATGGTTGGCTACATTGAACCAATCACTGACTATGAATGGTTGGCTACATTATTTTGAATAGTTGGCTACATTGAACCAATTATTTCTTATGAATGGTTAGCTACATTGAACCATTTATTTCTTATGATTGGTTGGCTACAGTGAACCAATTATTTCTTATGAATGGTTGGCTACATTGAACCAATCACTGACTATGAATGGTTGGCTACATTGAACCAATTATTTATTATGAATAGTTGGCTACATTGAACCAATTACTTATTATGAATGGTTAGCTACATTGAACCAATTATTTCTTATGAATGGTTAGCTACATTTATCCAATTATTTATTATGAATGGTTGGCTACATTGAAACAATTGTTTATTACGAATTGTTAGCTACATTAAACCAATTATATATTATGAATGGTTAGCTACATTGAACCAATCGCTGACTATGAATGGTTGGCTACATTGAACCAATTTTTATAATGATTGGTTAGCTACATTGAACCAATTATTTATTATGAATGGTTAGCTACATTGAACCAATTATTTATTAGAATGGTTAGCTACATTGAACCAATTATTTATTATGAATGTTAAGATAAATTGAACCAATTATTTCTTATGAATGGTTAGCTACATTGAACCAATTGCTGACTATGAATGGTTGGCTACATTGAACCAATTTTTTATAATGATTGGTTAGCTACATTGAACCAATTATTTTTTTGTGAATGGTTGGCTACAGTGAACCAATTATTTTTTATGAATGGTTTGCTACATTGAACCAATTATTTATTATGAATGGTTAGCTACATTGAACCAATTGTTTATTAGGAATGGTTAGCTACAGTGAACCAATTATTTTTTATGAATGGTTGGCTTCAATAACCAATTATTTTTTATGAATGGTTGGCTACATTGAACCAATCACTGACTATGAATGGTTGGCTACATTATTTTGAATAGTTGGCTACATTGAACCAATTATTTCTTATGAATGGTTAGCTACATTGAACCAATTATTTCTTATGAATGGTTGGCTACAGTGAACCAATTATTTCTTATGAATGGTTGGCTACATTGAACCAATCACTGACTATGAATGGTTGGCTACATTGAACCAATTATTTATTATGAATAGTTGGCTACATTGAACCAATTATTTCTTATGAATGGTTAGCTACATTGAACCAATTATTTATTATGAATGGTTAGCTACATTGAACCAATTATTTCTTATGAATGGTTAGCTACATTGAACCAATGACTTATTATGAATTGTTAGTTACATTGAACCAATCAGTCTAGTTATATTGATCCATTTATTGATTAGAAAATTGTTTCTTATATCCAGTGTATAAATAATAAGTACTTTATCATTATTTTTATTAAAGATGACTATGGAATGAACACTGCTGAACTCACTGGTATGTCAAATTATTCACATCATCAGTGGGGTAACCCACATCAAGGATCCCTCACATCTGGTATACCACCTGGAGGACTGCCTGTGCCACCCCCAGGGTAAGAAAACAATATATGGTTGTATTGTATCAATATTAGGAGTGGTTTGAATATTTGAATTCTTTTCTGTGTACAGTAGAACTTATTGAATACTAACTAGAGTATAGGAATCCTATTTTAAGTACAAAAGTCTTCTATGGTTAAAAACTATCAGGTTATTTTTAGAAATTTCTTTATAGAATGTTTTTAAATATTCAAGCTAATTATTATCTGTTGACTGGCGAATAGAATGAATACACATATAATATATGATTGAAGAGGAAATATGTTAGTATTTCACATTTAATTCTGGTTAAATTTTACTTATTTTTTTTAATAAAACAAAAATATCTATTCACATTATTCTAGTTTAGTGTACACTTAAGATATTCATGAATTGGGCATAATATATCATTCAAAAACATTAACGAAAGCAACAGCATCATTAGAGGTTATTTAATTTTGAATGTTTCATTTTTAATAATTTTTAGTATGTATTATGTTTCATTCATGTTACATTTATTTATTTGCAGAGCAAATGCCGGACATGTATCACCCCTGGCAGTTAACACAATGAATCAGGGTATTCCAATGCATATAAAAAGTGAGCCTATATCACCACCAAGAGATTCTACAAGTGTTTCATCCAATCACCATTCGTTACGACCTCCATCACAGGGTCAAGGTCATTTATCTCCTGTTCATCAATTAAATCAAAGTCACAGTAATAATTCTTCACCGACAGGAACTTCTCATTCTCTAGACTATGATGGACCCTTATTGAAGAGACCTAGAGTTGATGGCTGGGCCACCTGAGGTTTATTTGTGTATTATTATTAAATGGACAAAACATTATTGTACAGATGAACAGTGGAGAAAAAAATATCACTATAGTGTTGACCCTAGCTTTGACATTTTACCTTGACACTTGAGATTTTTACCTCTATCACAAAGCCCTGTTATATTTTGTGTTACCATGGCTACACTTTTACTGTTTTGCATGTGCCTTCAAGGAGAATTGACCCAGTTTGTATATAAACATTTTCCCATTAATATTGTTAATGTGATATAATATTTGTTGAATATATGAAATTTAATATAAATTTATTTGTACAGAAAATAAACATGTCTGCTTTTACCCATGATTCACATGGAGGATATACTTATTACCCATGAAACAGTAGGGGGAAAAGATCATTACCCATAATTCACTTGGAGGAAACAATCATTACCAATAATTAATTTGGAGGAATTAGTTTCTCATTATGTTCATTGGATTTTTATCTCAACCTCCGTATTTGAAATTGATATTTCACTACGTGGATGTTGAATATTTCATAATGTTGTATTTTCAAACAGTCCACTTAAAAGTTACATGAAATGGTTTTTGATAGTAAAACTCATTTTAAATGGACACCAAGCAGTTATTGGAAAATATATTTTCTGATACAGTGTGTATTAACAGGTGAGAAAATGGTATGATACAGATGCCAAAACTTTGTTTTGTGTATAATTGGGATGATAACCTGTGGAAAATATATAGAGAGAGATATGTTTTATAGTTTCTGTTGATGACCCACCTACTTACATTATAAGAAAATAATAGTGCTAATTAAATTATTCTTAAGTACAGCAATTAAATCATATTTGTAAAGCCCACCTGTTATATAGTCCAAAAAGTTAATTTTTGAAAAAAAAGGATTATTTTATAGAAATGTATGTAAAACAGGTCAATTGAACAAATTTCAAGCAAAATAAATAGTTGTAACAATATTCCAGTAAGTCAATGTTTGTAAGTGAAGGGGAGGTAACTCTAAAAAATATAGGTTGACATGCCTTTTTTGGTCAGCACACAAATTTATTTCTCCTTTAACATGAAAATTGGAAAAATTATTGGATTTCCTACATTTTCCAGATTTATTTTTAATTTTTTTGAGGAAAAAATTATTTAGTTAGAGATTTATTATTTTCATTTTACTTGATTTTTAATCAGAAATATTCATAAATACACTGATAAACACATCAGGTTGTCTAAACTAAATAATTATATTCGGAGTTATATTTCCTTACTTTTACTTTTGTTTTTTTTTTAGTCAATAAACTGACCATAAATTCCAATGCCAATGCCTTATAATTAATCTGTAAACATATCAAGATGTGTAATATCTGTTAAATGTAATATATATGGAGGTTAGTAAGAGTCCTGAAGTTTATGACTTTAGTAGAGTAATGGGTTTATTTTTATATTTACTGACTGGATAGATATTTCCAATAAAACTGGAATTCTTGACTTATTATACGGTTCCATTCAGTCAGATTTTTTGGTCTACACATGCCTCTTACGGTGTCTGCAAAATTGTTACATGTATTATAATATGCTTACTTTGCATATTTCAAAAAATGTTATCTTTTAACAAAATGTTTAAATATGTGATTCTATTTTTTTTCACATAAGCAATATGGGGCATAAATTATATAATGCTCTGTTGATCCAATCATTTTGAATTTTGCTAAATATTGTTTGAATAATCATCGCAATTCAATTTACAAAATAAATGTGCTGACTTAAAGATTACAGAAGCTTCTCAAAGCTCGAGTGTGAGTCCTGCTTATGGCAGATCCTAGTGTTTAATTGTTTGTTGATTTACAAGTTCTACTGCCAAAGTAGATGGTTTTCTTCAGGTATTCCAGTTTCCTCCACCATTTAAGTAAGAAGTTGCTGCCTTTTTATCAGTGTGATGATTTTGACTGGGCCTAAAACACTCGTCCACTTGCCCTGCCTTTAACAGTATTAAAGTCATACATTTTAGGTCTTCAGAGATTGATAAGAATGCTATATTGTACATAAAGAATGAATTTTAAAAATATTGAATAATGATGTTAGTGCTATATGAGAGATTTGCTTGATGGTGCAGCAGAAAGTGGATAAATGAATTATTTTTGTAAATTATTTATTGAATTTCATCTTGTTTGTAAATTTTTAGTTCACCTGAGCGAAAGACCTCAGGTGAGCAATAAGGCCTATGGGCTTCATTTGTTAGATCATGATTTATTTCATTTGGTGAAGATTGATTGTGAAGAATTTTTATAAATACCCTATTTATCAGTAAGAGAAAGGCATTTTTTTATGCTAAAAAGTTGCAAAGTTTAATAAACTATCTGATATGTTATTAGTGCTTTTCAACGATTTACCTGATTTTCATTGCATCTTGATAAAATAAAATCATTAAACAAGCGATTAGAAAATTCTACAGTCTAATTCTTTATTCCAAAGATTATTATACAGTTTTATATTGATCTCATGGTCTTTTTTTAATAATATCTTTTCTGTGTCCTGTAGCAAAATTTTGTGATCATTCCAAAAATTTGCTCTTGAAAATCATGTGATCAATATTAGTCATGTGATATCAAGAAAAGTTATTTTAGGTCTATTGATACAAGAAACAGAAATAAGCAGCCATGTAAATCACCAACAATGTTTCCCCTATCTTATTGTTTCTAAGTACATGTTTTTACTACAGTAAAACCTTGATATAATGTCCCTCCCTTTGTCACTTTGCCACTTTAACTATCTGTCCCTCCCTTTGCCACTTTAACTATCTGTCCTTCCCTTTGCCACTTTAACTGTCTGTACCTCCCTTTGCCACTTTAACTGTCTGTCCCTCCCTTTGCCACTTTAACTGTCTGTCCCTCCCTTTGCCACTTTAACTGTCTGTCTCTCCCTTTGCCACTTTAACTATCTGTCTCTCCCTTTGCCACTTTAACTATCTGTCCCTCTCTTTGCCACTACAACTGTCTGTCCCTTCCTTTGCCACTTTAACTGTCTGTCCCTCCCTTTGCCACTTTAACTATCTGTCCCTCCCTTTGCCATCTAACTATCACCACAGTATTTTGAATTCCCAAAATCTCTTTTCTTTTATGTTTTTGCTATACATGCCTCCCAAAAATTATCACCATTTATTTGATTTGATTGATTTTGATTTAATGGGGTTTTTCATCCTGTTTAAGAATATTTCACTTATATTGAGACATCACCAGCTATAGGTGAAGTGGCAGAAAATCAACACCAAACTCCTTTATAATACTAATATCAGATAGAACAAATGGTGGCAATAAATACAAGTTTTTACTGTAAATTTGTAGTATAATTTACTGTGGAACATCTGGTGCTACCAAATGGCAACAATCCTAATACACTGCAATGAAATATCAAAGTCTTGGACAATTTCAAAATTTAGGTTTTGCTCTTCGCTATTAACTTTCCCTGGAAGCTATGGTTGTAGTATAGGCCTGCATATCTAAACAAGACTTTTATTTAAATCCCGCAAAAACAAAGAAATTTATTTCCACAAAAGTTGATGCAATAGAATAACATAACTGTAACTATTAGATTTAAAATAAAACATGTTAGAGTAAATATAATCTTACTGAACTCAAAACTTCAGATAATTCACTAATATCTCTATAGAAGATAATGGTTGGATGTTTGCAGCTATATAATCCGTTTTCTAATTTTCCCAGCAGTTTTGAGAAGACATAGAATTTGGAAGTTCTAAATATTTTAGGAGAGCTATGAATGAATAATACAGTATTTGTAAAATTTTACTCTAATTTGAATATTTTAAATAAAGTTTAGTTGGTTACTTCAGTTGAAATATGGTGTGTTGTAAGTCTGGTGGGTGGGCGGGTTGGTTGCTGTGTTAGAATCAATCAAATATTTAGTACATAAAATGTTATCACAGTATCATCATTATCCCCAATCATCTTACTGTTTATCACTATCATCATTATCGGTAAATAAACAACAAATTATCAAATTTTAATATAAATATTATTATGTGCATCGAATGGAGGCATGGTTATTGTACGATTTAAAGATTTAACAAATTTGTGCCATATCATGTGAAATATGCCTTTTCAAGAAGATTATTTGTAATATGTTATCAAATTATAAATATTTGTATAAAATGTATAATAATGATAATAATTAATATATATATTATATATAGGTAAAAAATAGTTATTGGGCATTATCGCTCTCTGGTTCTCTATAAAAACACAGATTTCACATACATTGTACCAAATACACAGATTTCAATATTTTAATTTCTGAAGGAAATGTTTGATGAAGTAAAAATTAACCCAAATTTTGTTGTCTATTTTATATACATACTTAAAGCCAAAATTGTTTTTGTTTGTTTTATTTTTGATAAATTTTTTACAGGTACAATCAACAGCATACAATCAAAATTTAAGATTTTTTATCTTCGGTAACTCTTAATTGGTATAAGTCATTATTTTTAAATTTGAAGAAAATTTAGCGATCAATTCATCATTGGAATGCATAAAACAAAAGTAGTTGAAGTGTGTATACAAATACTTGATGGATATAGACTTTTGACTGTATGGGTTCGGCAACTGAAATGGGAAAGCATCCTGCTAACGAGCTAGGGTCAATTAGCAGGTTCATTTCATCAAATTTTTCGGGTTGCCGGGTAATTTTTATAAATTCTGTTAAATATTTTTTGACATTTTGATTGGTTAACAAGTGTTTCGGCACTGATCTGGACTACACGAGAAATGTTTAAGTAATACTGATATTTCAAGATCATAAGCCATGTGTTTAATAATTATTTCTTACCTATATTCCAATGTAATTATAAAATTTTATTTTTCAATTACCTCCAAAAAATCAAAATAAATGTTGGTGTCTTTTTCCCCCACTTATGTAGACTTGTACACCAATATATAAACTATTCCACAAAATACTATATTCCATAGTTATGACTGTAGAATATAATAATATCACAGATTTAGATTTATAATTTGTATTTATTCTTAAGATTTCACACACTGTATATCAGTATTCAAAATCTTGAGATAAAGATATCATTAGGTATAATCAGTAGTCAATGAGTTATGTCCCCTTGACAGTAATGTTTCATATAATTTATTTTTTTGTGGTGCTGCTTATTCATTGTAATAATTTCAGCCAATCAGGAGATTGAAAATATGTAAATTAATCGATTTTTGCTAATTTTCTTCCAAGCAAGTTTTAAAGTATTTTTTAAAAAGAAATCGTAAGGTGTAATTATCTAGGTCAAACCGGTGTAAGTATTTTTTGTCGAGTGACCTAATTTATTAAATTAAATGTTAGTTTGTGATAATTCATTATTTTTCTTGATTTTAAATGTTGCCTTATTATATTATTGTTTTGTTTTCTTTGGTGTTAAATAAATTTCAGTTTGTTATGTTGTAAATGAAATACCATACAATCAAATTTATTAATTTTAAGACTATCAATTCTTGAAGAAGGGAAAAGGTATTTTAAAACTTACAACATCGATTTTTAAATTTTGTTTAAAACTTGCAAAAAGTTTGTTTTAATTGTTTTAAAAATTAGGTCTATGTTTATTTTTTACAAAATATTAATGATAAAACTTTAATTATATAATTGGCCTTGCCAGATAACATTGTGATCAAAAACTTAAACTTCTGTGCCGAACACTATAGAAATTATTTATATTGCAAATTCTTAGAGTACATTTTTTAAGGAAAACAAATTATCAGAAGAAAATAATAGTTACGCACAAAAATTTTAGGATACCTTTTTGGGGTACTATATGTGGTACCATTTGGTACACTGTTGAAGTAGATTAATATTGAAATTTTATTTGATTTTGTAACTTTTAAACTAGCTAGGTCTTTTTAATATTTTACAAAAAACTAGAGAACGAAAATAATTTTATGGTTCCATATTGTTGGTTGAATCTCTTTTATGGCTATTAAAAATAGGGGTTTTTTTTTAATCATGATTAATACATGAAATGCCTTAAAATCTTAATTTGTAGAAAAAATTGATTGTTTTTTGTGTAAATAGGTACATTGTTGTAGGCCAGTTTTACTGGTCAGAATCACAATCATTTTACTTTTGTTTTTAAAAGTTGTCTTAAAGATAGACCTGAATGTACAGGTAAATTGAGTTAATGCATACCTGAGTACAAAGGTAAACCTGAATGAACAGGTAACTTGAGTTAATGTATATCTGAGTACAAGTGTATACCTGAGTATACAGGTAACTCAAGTTAATGCATACCTGAGTATACAGGTAGCTCAAGTTAATGCATAACTCGAGTATACAGGTAACTCAAGTTAATGCATACCTGAGTACAAGTGTATACCTGAGTATACAGGTAATTTGAGTTAGTGTTTATCTTAGTACACAGAAGTGATGATATCCAGACTTTATATATGGCAAAACTTTTAATGATAGTCCGTTATTGATTATAAGATTTTTTGGAAAAACATGGATATTGAAATGATTTGCCCTGAATACCAACAATTCTATGTTCTTTATGAAAGATGTGGAAACAAAGCAAATTTAGAAATCATTTTCATAGTTGAAGTTCTCGGTTTTCATACTGATACATGTATAGTGATAATCAGATTATAAGTCTGATCTTTACTTGTTAAAATTTCCAAAAGATGAGTCAGATGATGTTTAAGTTTTGCCATAAAAATGGATAATCATTTACAAAAAAAGTAGTTGACAAGAAAATGCAAATATCTTTACCATTATTTTATAACATCAGCATGAAATGACTGTATCATAAATAAAATTTGACTTATGTCACCCCTGTGGTCATATTGGTATAACCCAAGTAAATGCAGCAAGGATAAACTATTATTATTTCAAGGGTTTTCAGAACGTACGACTTAAGTCAAGCCACAACATTTTTTAAAATGTTTGGCTTTAAGTTGGAAAGATAAAGTAACTAATAATGAACTTGTGTAATGCCGATATCTTTTCCTAAATAGGTTACTATGGAAATATCATTAGTTTATCATTATGTAAATGTTACATTGTAGTCAGAAAAATATGTTAGATATAATGTTTTAAGCCTTAAAGAAATGGTAAAGAATTTTGTATTTTGTTTTGTAATATTTACAATAGATGTTATTTATTTTGATACTGAAAGAGATAATATACAGTCGTTTTCTGATACCAAATACACGGTAAAAATCAATTGTTTCATTTTTACGCCTAGTTTGTTTTGTGCAATGTTATGTTTGTATTAGTTAATAAATTGGATGAAAACAACATATAATGTTATTATTATTCTTTGGTTAGTACAACCATCTTTAAAATTAGGCCATAATAAATAAATTACTAGATTTTCAACTCCACTCACTTAATTTTTTTAGCCCCAGATTTATTTATTTACATTTTCCAGAACTGGGCAAGTTTTAAATGTAGAAAATGTGTTTTTATTGACAAACATGTTGTATGGATGACTTTTGACAATTAAATGATAAATGATAAAGTCAGTTCCAACATCTTTACGTTTAAAATACATGCATTTGAATGAAATCTAGAATTTTTTTATGGCCTTATATCAACTGGTTTTATCTTACTGCAAACTATAAAAGGGATTCAAGAAAAAGTGAAACAGTTATTACTTTTTTCAGTGCCACATTGTTATTAACCTTCAACAATATACAATCTAATTAATCTTAAGAATCCATGTTCATGGGGAATTGGTTTAAAATCCGTGTTTAAATTTATGGTATACAACGTCGCCTACGATTCAAATTCCCATGAGAGTAGATTGAAGTATGAGAAAGTTTGTTAGCCATTAGGTAGTTGGTTTTCTCCATACACTCCAGTTTTCTCCATCTCATTCCAGAAATAACCTCCTCTGTATAAGTAAAATCTTGACAGAGGCCTTAAACCAATTCTCCACTACACTCATGTATGATATGGATATGTTCAGTATGCTGTTGTAGAGAAGGTAGCTGATGATGACTCTATGAGTACTAGATAGATTAGCTGACAGTTAAGTCTCCTTACAGACCTGATACATGGATTACATCAAACTAGACCCAGGACAGCTAAAATGCCATAAAGAGAAAGAAACCCTTACACACTTTTTGTCAATCAATAGTGACATTTCATATGTACAATGTGGTTAACCAGATGATATATTTCTACAGTGAAGATATTGCTGGCTAGGCCTTTACTAGTTGGCTCAGTGCCAATATAATGAGTAAAGTGGTCTATGATGCTCATCTTGGACATTGCAGTAAAGTGGTCTGTGATGCTCATCTTGGACATTGCAGTAAAGTGTTCTAACACTCTGAAAGATGCCAAAAATTATCACTAGTACAATGCAGATCAGAAACACTCGCAAAACCTCAAAATAAATATTGTCTTATTACAAATAGCTGAGAAATTGTTGATGTTACATAAAACAAATCTCAAGTCTAATGTATGACCCAGCCAGGATTTGAACCCACTTAAGAGGTAAAAGCTTTACCATTGAGCTATTAATACAGTATACTTTCAGTCAAAGGGGCATAATTCCTAATAAAATGGCTGTGCACAAATAGGAGAGATTTATTGTTCATTAGCTGTATTTATTATTTTTAAAAGAATCCATTTAAGATCACAGCCTGTAATGTTGGCAATAATCTGTTAGGACAGGGGGACAGCACTGTAACATAATATGTCTTGGACTTATAAAAATTTAACCACAAACTTTTATGTTGTATGATGATAAAAGTTTGTGCTTCTGTTACAGTTAAGCCAAGGCCTACTGATACACTATCTGTAGCCTACTGGTATAGAAAACAGATACATTTTTTTATCATTGCTTCTGTTACAGTTAAGCCAAGGTCTACTGAAACACTATCTGTAGCCTACTGGTATAGAAAACGGATACATTTTTTTATCATTGCTTCTGTTACAGTTAAGCCAAGGTCTACTGATACACTATCTGTAGCCTACTGGTACAGAAAACAGATACATTTTTTTTTCATTATTTATGTTTTTTTTAAATTTATTTTTAGAGTAAACATCAGACATGTATCAAAACAGATTATCATAATAACAGATTGAGAATATGAGAAAAATGACAAATTGTTTCGCTTTCAAACATGTACAATATTTATTTGATGAATACACAATTAATGACGATGATGATTGTACCGTAGTTTTTAGTAAATAAAGTTTACAATGTATTGAAATTCTGAAAGTAAAATTTTTTTACAGTATAACCATTTAACTGGAATCTTTACAACTTTTTAACAGTTATTTGTTTACCATATATTAAATGAGACAAAATCTTAACAAACTGCAAGCTTTAAATTTTTATTAATTTTTCTTCTCTTTCTTTTTTTTAACAAACTTTCTAAAAATTGATTTTGATCTTGAAACTTGAATGTATTTTTATAATAACTTCATGTTTTCTACAAAAAATAATTTTGTCTATTTCAATAAAATTCAAGAGTTCTAATGTAGGCAGCTAGCAACTGGTAAGCTTTTTTACTTAATATTTTTATCAAAACTCCCTTGAAATTAAAATCTGTTGGCTTCAGAAATGCCAAGAAAACCAACAAGATATAAATGTACAAATTACTTAGAAAAAAATCCAAACATTACAAAGAACAAATTTTGATTTTCTTGGGATACAAAAAATGAGAGAAAAATTTAACCCTGTAAATATTCCAACTGATTAAGTAATAAATATATTACAATACAACAAATAACAAAGTGATGAGAATCTGATAATATCAACTGTTACTTAAACAATGAGCCTTTAATAATGAAAAATATCAAAACAAAACAATTTTAAAAATCAAATAAAGCTAAAAATATTTAAGTTAGTAGAGTGAGCGAGTTATTGTTAAAAGCTGCATCAGAGTTACAGCAGCTATTCCTGGAAGTTGAGCCTTTTTTTTCTATCTGTTGTTTTCGTTTTTTCATTTGGATCATGTTGTCCTCTCAACATTATTGTAGCTATTCTGTGAAGTTGAACCTTTTTCCATCTGTGGCCTTCGTTTCTTCATTTGGATCTTTTTGTCCTCTCAGCATTATTGTAGCTATTCTGTGGAAGTTAAATGTTTTTCTATCTGTGGCTTTTGTTTTCTTCATTACAATCTTTTTATATCATAAATAGACAGGATAATTCAATACTAAAGTTATAACACCGTAAATGTACAGATGAATGGGCTACCTGACAACATACATTTCATGAAACATCTGTGTAAGTGGTACATAGCCTTAATTAATACATATACACTACAGATATACATGTACAATAAACTAAAGAATGCTTATATATCTGCCACAGAAGTATTAGTGACTTTTAGAGAAAAACATATAAATCCCCATGATACAAATGTACTACAAATTTTTAAAAGTTGTACAGGAGTACAAAAAGGACATAACTCACATGGTATTGTTGTAAAACAAGAAGTATAAATTCACTAATGGTGTTTATAATCCATTATAATCTTCAAGCATCCTTTCTACTGACTGTGTGACTCTTAAAGACATTTTATCATTGAAATACATAATTATTTAAGTACAATATTTATTGCAAAAAATGTTTGTCATGGAAAAGTGTATGATGATAATGATAACCATGCATTCATATTATATAAATTATTCAGCAATTTTACACATTCATCCCAAGGCTGCCATTTTATGAAAATTTATATACTAGTATATATATATTACAATTTAAACTGATCATTAAATCTTAACTTATATATTAATTTTAACTTTGTTTTACTTTTCATTTTACATTTATATCACAATGTGACAATTATCTGTTGCAATTTCTTACTGAAAGTCTGCCTGCAGAATTGCTGTCACAATGCAAGACTTTTTTAAGAAATTTCTGTAAATTCCAAAATAACTTATTTAAAAAAAAAATGGAATACCTGTATAAGTAAAATTAATCAATTAAAATCAATTACTTTAGAAAATCAAAAAAGCATTGACATGTATCAGTTAAAAATATATTCTAAAGAAGCTACCTATATGGAAGAATCAAAATGAGATGGTTTAGTTAAGAATTGTATGTTGATTTTTCTCTAAAGGCTACTACCAAGTAGTATGAGTAGAAAAAATACACTACTGAAAAATCTAGACTTTACTCATATTAATCAACAATATGGCACTACATTATATTATAATTTTTATCTAAAAATAATCTTCTTCAAGTTTTCCAGAATAAATTAATAAATCAAAAATTTTGATTGTTTCTAAAAGAACAAATTAAGTTTACAAAAACAATCAGAATTTATTCAAAAAAGACACATCTTATTTGGAAGGATTTTTTTTTTAAAATTAGAAAATTCATCATTGCCAAATTCTGCATCAATGTCAAACAAAATATTGACCTCTTTTAAATTTGGATTAAGAGATTTTTCATTAAATCAAATTCTAAATTCAAGTGATTTTTTTCTAGCAATTACAAGAATCTGTAAAACCTTGATGTTGATTTACAATTTATAACATGATACAATACCATTATTTTAAAATCTAGTTAATAATTCAATCATCAAATTTAGACATCAAAATAATTCACTTTAATTACTGCATATTAAAAATGAAATTTATTCAATGAATATACATGTCTGATTTAAACAATCCACATAACAAATACCTCCTATGAAGGCACTAAATATAGATGATCATGTGACACTCATGATAGATGATAATCATGTGACACTCAAGATAGATGATAATCATATGACAAGTCATGTGATATGTTATACCTAACACAATTCATATTTTATGTAGAAGTTACAAGTTCAGCATAGACTATTTATGTCAGTCAGAAAATTTTGTTGTATGAAAAACCAGATTTTGCTTTCAGAGGGAACAGAAAAACATTTTTTTCTTTTATTTTGGTTAATCGACTGCAATTTTACGTATGTTGAATAACAAAAATACAGTTGGAACTTTTCAAGTTTCAGAATTATGGGTTTAAAAAAGTAGCAAAAAGCAATAGATTCAGAATAACAGGTTTAAAAAAGTAGCAAAAAGCTGAATTAGAAAAACTCTTATGAATGATCTAGATTCTCCATATCATTACATGTATTAAGACTGTAATACATTAAGTATTTTATGATAAATGAAAAAAATCATAACAAAACAAAATAAATAACAACCATTTCACAAGACCTGGAATTTTTTTTTTTTTTTAACTTTAGTGAATTATGAACTTCAAAACTTTGAAAAAATATCATAAATCTATTATTATAAAATATGAAATGTATTTATTGTATAACCCACTGAGTGATGGTAATTCTACAAATGTGTATCTATTCACAAATTTCTAATGAGGTTTATATTAACAAGTTTATATACTAGTATTTACATATATATACATAATCTCCTATTAAAAACAAAATAATGGAATAATGTATAAATGAAATAATGATACATTATCTCATCATTTACATTAATCTCATCACACTGAAGTCTTTAAAAATCTAATGTGAGCAAACAAAAAACAAATATAACATATTTTATAACTGGTTTCAAAACATTATGATAATATGGTGCTTAAAGCTGCATTAAGTTTTTCTATGCATAATATAAAACGGCAGATTTTATTTTACGTATGCCACTCATGAGAAATGTAATACATGTACTTGGTTCCATAATAAATACTTTACTTATGTTGAAATTTGCAGGAATATCTCTGCTAGTTTGATCTACCAAAGATCTTATTTTAGAACAATGATCAAATGATTCTTTATCGAAAACGAGGCAATATCAACACAACAAAGAAGCATGATTTCTGAAAAAGGAAGTAGCGATACAGTAAATAAACACACAAGTTGATTACCGGTAAATATGTCATTTATGACTGCGTGAAAGGATAAATAACATTATAATAATCTATTTATTTTTGATGGATACAATTCAGCAATATCTTTCTCGCACAAAAATGTTTTCTTTCTTCTGACACCACTGTTTACTTTTATGTATGACTTCTGCACATGCTCCACGCTGATAATTTACATATTATCCAGTTGGCCAAAACTTTTAGGATTTCCATTTATAATGGGCTAATAAGAGTGGACTTAAGAAAATGAATCACAAGATTGTAATAACAACCAAGTTAAAATATATTAATAAAAATATTTTTAGAATATTTTTTTTTCAATAATGGGTAAACTTAATGCAGCTTTGACACACCTGAAATTAAAAATGATTGATAAAGGTTTATATCTGTCCAAAAAGTGGAGTAGACTAATCATGTTTATACTCCATTCAAGATGATTACACTTACACTGTGGTAATTACTCCTATAATGGTGGAGGAAACCAGAGTGGTAAGAGAAAATCATCAAACTTCAGCAAGGGAAACAATGAAATTTCTCTCATTTGGATCTGTCTATTTGTGACAATAATGACATTATATTGTGATAAATTCTTAATTACACAATAATGTGATGATTTTTTTCATAAAATAGCACTTAGTGATTGGATTTCTAAAAAAAAAATAAAAATAATGTTCACGTATATATCATGTGAAACACCAATACAAAAGAATACCAAGCAATGTACAATACTGTGATGTTAGAATCTCAATGGTGAAAAATTGTATGAGAGTTTTTTTTAAAAAAATTTTGCAAGAATTTCATATTGAACTTTCAGTTATCTGTTTAAAGTGAAGAATGCGAGCTAAAAATACCAATACAAAAAAATAACACAAAAATTGTGATGCTTTTATGACTAACGAATGACACAATTAGAAAAAAACAGAACAGGTGTTACTTAAAAAAAAAAGAAACAAAAATTCTTCACCAAAATAATTAAACCTGGTATAACATTTCCTATTTATCTGCACCTTCCTTTGAAATAAAAGTTAAACAGACTTGACTGATATAGAGACATTTTGTTTTTCAGCTTTGCCCTGCAAGCCTTAAATAGTCTAGAATTGAATACACTCATATTTCCTGTAGATATACACGTGTTATTTCATACACAATTCACACCTGTACACGATAAAGTCACACCTATAAAAGACTTTGCTAAAAGGATGACTTTATATATTGCTGATATGTGTTGTCTTATATACATATATACATTCTATGTACAATTATCACTGTCATCCGTCAGACATGATACGACCCTGTTTTTCTGGTGGCTCATCCCCTTCTCCAAGCCGCCGTTGCGATAATAGCCGTTTATGTGCTTCAGGTGGCTGACTTGTGGAAGCCTTCACTGCATCATTTGGAGATGCTGGTTCTGCTTTAACTCCACTTGATGTTAATAATTTTAATGCTGCAGCCTGTGAAGCAGGAATCAACAAGTTATGTAATCCACTACCTGATGGTGTTAATGCCCTATAACAGATACATAATAAGATACAGAAGACAAAAAAATAACAAAAGCTACTAGAGAAAGGGAACAGCCCATCTATAATAAAAATAATTCTGAATTTAAAACTCTAACATTGGGCACATGTGCTAGTGGTGTGACAAATGTCTTTATGGGTAAGGAAATTCAACAAAGATAATGGTAGCTTAAACATTAAAATTGAATCAAATGCTTGATTTATATCCAAGGTGTAATAGGACAAATCAGCAAGTGATATCTGTAAGATATTCTGTCACAGGAAAAAATGATTCGGACAAAGGGACACAACTCAATAGTATCTCAACTAACAGGTTTTTAAAAAAATAATATTCAAGATAATTTCATCTTTTATAGACATTATTAATGAACTTTAGCATGGAGTTAAAATACTAAATTTTATTAATTCAACTTCATAAATAGCTGACTTAATGACAATGATTAAAAAATATGACAATCATCTGTTTTAACTATGTAGTCATTTCATTTAGAGATCTGCCAAGTTTCATTACCTGAAAACAATTAATGGCCATCGAGGATTAGCTCATCTGTACACCCTATCACACAACTTTTCATATTTACACCAAAGGAGGAAAGGGGGTGAATGCCAACTTGATAACAAAAACGTTTAACCACCATTCTTAGCATTAGGAAGTACATGTAACTGTAGATAGCAAACAGTTTAGTGATAACATAAACTATACCAAATGTTAAATACTTACGCAGGTGTTAAAGTTATTCCTGAAGCCTGCACAGCTGCTGTTAGTGGTCCTGCTCCTGCTGAAGGAAAATTCTGGAAAGCCATCGGATCAAGTAATTTGGCTAAATCCGCACTGTTTATCTGTAAGTCACCTAAATGTAAAACATCTTTTGTTAACAAAGATAGGCACTTGTACAAGTAGTAACAAAATATTTATATACTGTAATCATAATAACACTGTAGCTTTACTGGTCGTGGACAGAAGTTAGAACCTTGATCCCCAGTCTGGTCTGACTTAATTTCCTACCTTTTTAAGAACAATCAGGAAAACAAATACTGGATAATTAAAACCTCACAAAACATGCATTTCATTTAAAAGGTACAAAAACAAGAATTATATATCAATATCCCCTGTGTTATCTTGGAAAAAGAGTAGTTATTAGGGGGGAAAAAACTATAATTTAATCATAAGTACTTACTTGGTAAAAGTCCAGATCCCAAAGTTGTAAGTGTAGGGATGCCTTGGTTCCCAGGGGTTGCTATGGACACTAATGGGGTTTCTAGAGCAGTTGACTTATTCCGATTTTCCTGAAAGAGTATAATAAAATGTTAAATATGTTATCTGGTAAATTCAGTTTTTCAATTGACATTTCTATAAATTCAAAATACCCAATTTTGGACTAACAGAAAAAGATATTCAATGTTCTATACTGTTATTTTTATGTCAAAAAAATTCTGTTCATCTGATGCTATCTTTGTTAAATATCACTGTGGATAAGTGTTTTTACAACAATGCTCATAGCAATATTATCTCACAATATAAAAGTATTACACCTAGAGATTTCAGTGGAAATTTACCTGATACAATCTCAAGTTACAGCTGTATCAATACTGCTACTTACTTCATTTGGTTTTGCGGGAATTATCACTCGTAAATTAGGTCGTTTTCCGGCGGCTAGCTGTTCGTTCAATTCTTTACTGCTAAAAACACCTGTAGGTACAGGTGATACACTTTGAGGGGCTGGCGGTGCTGGAGATGTACGGGTCACTGTGGCACTGGGACTGGGTTTACTTCCTACAATTAAAATTAGGAATTACCTTCAATGATATTTCTCTCTTTTATCACATATATGGTAATGTCAGTTTTTGCATAACAATGCGTGTCAGACTAACAAGAAAATGTTGGTCGAACACTTAACACATAACATAAAAGAGGTATTAAGTTAAAACCAGACATTAATTTACAGTTTTGTCAACAACAGAAAGTAACTGTATATGTTGTCTCTCATCTACATCTCAATGACACAAAATTTAATGGTTAACTTCTGGGATAAATCTCAATAATACAATACTATTAAAAATCCTCCTCCGTTTCTTATCCGATCAGGTTAAAATTTTGTCAAGTGGTAGGGATTGACCATGGGTAGGTCGCTTCCTCATTGTTTTTCGGAATTCAGAAGGAATTTGGAGAAATCCGGTTAAAATCAATAAATTCCAGAGTTCTTTCTTTCTTGGAATTTCCTCAGCTTTTTGAAGCACCACTTTAGAGAGCTGATACGCAGACATATACTTGCTCGCACGTATACATTCTAGTTATACTTTTATACTCGTTTTGGAATCTAAATATACAATTAGGTACTTTAATGTGATTATGTGATTTTTATTTCATCAATTATGCAATGAAATGATCACTTTCTGTGTGGAAAAACCAGTACAACTTAAGCAAGCTGAGTTAAATGGTAAATGTTTATAAATGTACTCAGTCTTTGCAAATCTTATTGTTTTTAATGTTAAAACTGAGGTTCTCCTACTTTCTGAAGTCTTATTTAATTGAAATAGAGGTAAAAGAAGGTCATGCTGTTAAAATTGTTTACCGTAACTTGATGACTGGCATATATTAAACATTAAATAGTGTCTTTTTATAAATTCAATTTAAAGAATTCCATGACTTTTAATTTATGCAATGAATAAAGTTGAAAATAGTTTATTAAAATAGCATGTTAGTCTAAAAACATCTTAATAATGTATATATAAATATATACCAATATGTACCTTTTTTTTTTTTTTTTACAAAATTTAAAATCACAATAAAAACCAGTATTCTTGTAAGTACATATATAATATGTTATGTACCATTAGAGATAATACTTAAGAAATAATTTAGAAATACTGCATAATTCTAGAAAGTGAAAAAATTGATTTTATTTAAATGCTGTCTCTTTAATGCTGCATTTGTGATCTGTAGATCTCTTTTCTCCTTTTTTATTACCTGAAGAAGTAGCATTGGGACTAACTGTTAGAGGGGCTGTGGAATTATGGGCTGTTGGAGGCTGTAACAACAACACTGATGACGACTGCTGTGGATTTCCACTGGCTGCTGCCATCTGCTGGGCAAAATTTTGTGAATTCACTGGCACTGATACAGTCATTGGATTTGTCTGATATTGGACATTCTAAAAAACAATTAATCATAAAATATTACATCTCAATAAACAATATATCATTTTGCAGGTAAAGCATGAACACCTGCAAAATGATATAAAGCAATTTCTCATGTGAATCTAAAGATGTCAATACCAGTGCCTTTCTACATTTCGGGTTTTCTAAATGTAAAACAATCAAACATAACAATGGCAACAAACCCTTCTTTGTGTGTGTGTGTGTGTGTGTGTGTGTGTGTGTGTGTGTGTGTGTGTGTGTGTGTGTGTGTGGAAATTGGAGTTGCAGTGGCTAACTGGTCCATGATGTTTATGCCCAATCTAATAGAAACCATTAACATATGGTTCCAATACTCACATCAAGAGTATAACGTAAGGCACTTTTTTCAACGACTAACCTGTGGGGTAAGCTGAAACAATAAAATTTGTTTACCTTTGGACCACCCTGTTGCATGATTTTGGCATACTCCTGGTCTATTTTTCGGTAGTTTGCTTCTGTATTTGGAGTTAAGGTACAATTATCATCATCATCATCAAATCCTCCCCCTTGATTTTCTTTCTTGTTTAACATCTACAAAAATATAAACAGCAAATCTTATCATATCATATCATATCATATTATATCAATCATGATAAATCATATCATATCATACATGTATATCAATCATATCATTTATCACATCACACCATATATCATATCATATATCAAAAATACCATATACCGGTATCACATCACATCATATATCATATATCACATCACATCACATCATTTAATATAAATCATATCATATTTATCAATCGTACCATTTATCACATCACATCATATATCATATCATATATCAGTCATATCATATATCATATCATATCATATATCAATCATATCATTTATCACATCATATCATATATTAATCATATCATATATCACATCATACCATATATCAATCATATATCATATCAATCATATACCATATCATATCATATCATAACAGTTGAATGTTTGTACTGTATACACTAATAAATTTTTTTTGCATGCATAACAAAAATATCATGAAAAAAATTTGCTGAAATACTAACAGTAACATATACATGAGTAATTTCACATCACCTAAAATAAGGGATGACTTCCTAATGTACGAAATCACCCCATACAATTCCCATAAAACTTGTCTCTACTGAGTACCCATTGGTCCGACCAACTACTGTATCATTATATTTTGTATACTTCTGTGACATCATAAATATAAACAAAGACTGTTTTGTTGCCAATACAACTTACCTCTACAATGTCCTTGTTGGTCTGACTGACCACTGTATCATTATATTCTGTATACTTCAGTAACACTTTGTCCATGTCTGAGCTGGCATACTGGTAAAGTTTGTTGTTGGATGTGAAAATAATCAAAGCTATTTCACAATCACACAATACACTCAATTCATAGGCTTTCTTCATCAAACCAAACTTCCTCTTAGTAAATGTAACCTGAAAAAAGTAGTACATTGGATACAGTATATAGAATATAGAATAAATTGTTCTTTTTTTTCCCTTGGAGTCTAATTTTTTTTAAACCGTGAAATACATCTGAAGTAGTGGATACTAATAAGTGACAATTTGAATTATAGTGAAGTAATAAAATATCTTAATACATGTGCATGTATTTCACAAACTGCTGTGGAAAAGACTATTCATGAATTTCAGTCACTTTGAATAAGGCAGGGCTCAAATTAAGTTTTAAAATAGGGAGAAGTTTTAAAACATGAAGAAGTTTTTGCGTGACGCAATTCACGACATTGGAATTTCTGTCATCCTGTTGCAACCGTACATTTTATATCTTGTATTACAAAATAGACATTGTAATATGCTGGTCCATCTTTAGAAATATGCATGAGATAAAAAGATCTCCATAACTTTGATAAAAACCTATTTTTGGTGGAAAAACCCCTTATACAAGACACACTTGAAATTGGAAGCAAAAGTGCTATCTTTCATAATTTGCTTATGTTTGTCATCAACTGGCACCTAAACGCTAAAATTTGTTTATTTAGGATCATATTTTTCAGGACCAGATCTCATCCTGATTTTGTTTCAAAATGTTATTTTTTATTTATATATTTAAATATTTATTCATATGTTTTAAGTATTTATTGCCTTTTTCATAAATAATGATAATAGAGATAAGCAGTTTATAATTAAACTGTTATATATATTTTTTTATGTAACATTTACATTATACAGATGGCAATATATAAAATATTTGTGAAAGTAAATTATAAAAATATTGTTATAAGAATTTTGATACTTTATTTTTATTAAAAATAAATTTGGATTTTCACAAAATAATTTTTCCTCAGTGAACGTAAATTTGAGGTGTTTAAACTGGTTGTCTTATCTATGAAAAGAGAAGAACCACCTTACCATCCAAAAGCATGATCATTTTGTTCAACTTTGACCTGCCCAATGAAAAATGTCAAAGTCATATATCGGTCAAATGGCGAATGGTAAACAGATTGCCCGGTGATGTCCCATTTTAGTATGTTGATACTTGTGTTAAAGCTTTTACAATGATTTTATTTTGAAAATAAGTTATCTTTCTTTGATATCACAGTGGTTTTATTCACTTTCAATTTCATTGAAAAATTACAGATGCGATCCCATACAAATATTGCCAAAAATCCATAACACAAGGAATACTGTATCAGATAATCAATGTATACTTGGGCTGTAAGACATCATTTGATTAACTGCCTATTATCTTAGGTGCATGGAAGAAGTCATTTTGTGAAGTGTAAATCCGCTAATTACTCAACCTATCAGGATAATTAACATGCTTTATAACACCTGTAAATCACTCACCAGCAGCCTGAACATCTCCGGTTTTATCGTTAGATTAGATAACTAACACAAAAGAGTTCCCGATAATGGGTTTCAAAAATAAGGGCGACTTCTACTTCGCTTTTTCAGAAATATAGGGCGAAGTTTATAAAAACAGGGCGAACTTATCGCTCAACTTGGCCCTTATTTTGAGCCCTGATAAGTATTAAAGATATTTAATGTAGTTTTATGCATGAGAGATGGTAATTATGCTGCCTTCTTTATAAATGCCTTCACCATCAATGATATCCACAGTGGCACAAATATTCTGACTTGGCATACCACAGAAGACAGGTGGATGAACCTGGCATTATGGGACCAGGACATATCACTTATAGACAAAAACTTTTCAGGGAAAGCTTATGAGCCTCAGCTCTCAAATCTAATACATGTACTACCCAATATTATGTTCATGTAATATCCCTAAGGGCTTGTCACTATATAAAATTCTTTTCATTGCATTGTGAAAAACACAAAAGTGACCAATACAACCAGTTTGTACAAATTATGACCAGATCAGAGTGTTTGTAGATTTGCATATTAACATGATAATTATCATCTAAATGAAACTCACCTGTCGATTTCTCTCATCATTAATTCTGCTTATTTGAATCTTTTTTCTTCCCATGATGTTAAATGGTATTTAACAAGTAAGTTTTATGTTAAAAACAATGTAAGTTGTATTAATCTGCAAATACAAAAATAATAAAATGCATCAGCACAAACAAAATGTAATTTTAGATTACAAAAACATTTAATGGGTAATATACAACTTACTTGGTTATTTACTCACTTATAATGTCAACAATGTCAATACATAAGTATGAATACACAAATGTAATGATACTTAGTAGTTCTATTGAAAAGCGTGTCAAAAATTAGGCTGAAATTCTAACCTCCCTAAATCTCTAACCAGCATTTTCTGTAAAAACATACACGAGAATCTAAAAATTATTATAGGTTTGTAAAAAGTGAACCAGTCTCAGACTGGAAGATAGGTCTAAATACTACCCTGTGCAGTCAAAAAAAAATGCCATTTAGCAAAATCTTCAGCTGTCTTAATTTTTTTTAAATTCATTTAAAACTAAGATTTGTTCCCTCACGCAAAGCATTCTTTCACTGGATTTGGATTCATATAATTTTGGAACTTTAGATTCAGTAATTTTCAAATTTAATTTGGCTTATGTTTTTTATCTATCAAACTTTTCATTCATTTTAGTGTCACTGATGAGGTATGGCACATTAAAATTAAACAGGTATTTGTGTTATACATTTGTACACGTATATTTCAAAAATTGTTAAAAATAAGAACAAATTATATCTACCATTATGTCAAAAGTTAAAACCCTACCAGGCCCGTAGGCAGGTATTTTAGAAAGGGGTGCGATTTTGAAGAATATCGCACACACCAATGGTGCACCTCACTAGGGGGTCTTGGGGCATGACCCTTAAACTTTTGTGAAGGAAATGCAAAATGGTGCATTTTGATGTATTTTAATGAACAATTAATAGTCAAATATGATGTATCGAAATGGTTGAAATTAATCAAAATTAATGTTTTCAAAACCAATTTAAAGGGTTTAATAGTGATAAATGATTTTTAACGTGGCTTTTACAGTGCTTAATTGTTTTTTAAAGGGGGTGCGTTTGCACCCTTCGCACCCCCTCTGAATACGAGCATGCCTACTGTTTTGTTACACTAAGAAATATAATCAAATTGAAAACAAGAAATAACAAAAAAAATTTTGTTTAAAAATATACTAAGACTAGGGCAGGATTAAAATTGGGTTGAAAACTAAAGGTAAGCAGCAGCATTTATCTACAGGTACTTCAATGTTGTATGTGTCACTATTTTAACGTACATATTAATTAATTTCTGTCATATTTCTATTTATATCAACCATTATGACAGCAATTTGTTTTTGTTGCATTTAAATGTTTAAGCATCCCCATTTTTGTGCATGACCAAAAATAAATTTTTTTCAAAATAAATAATAAAATTAAAAAAATTAATGTATGGTGATACAAATCATTGATTTACAGAAAATATCAAATGCAAAAAAATAAATTGCTTTTGGTTTGGGAATTTTTATATGCGTATGATAGATATCCAACCTTCATATGGGAAAGCAACAATAATTTATTGTAAAAACTCAATGTAAAATTACTGAAAACGTTTGTGAAATGGTCGAGAAAATCCAGTTGAGATGCCTGCTAATCATTAAAGTATACAATACTTGTGTACCTTTTTGAAGACATTGTCATGACTGACTAGTCACTAGACCCTCATCACCAATGAAATATAAGATAGTCTATGACACTTACATATAGTACATGTTGTATAGCATTTCTTTTCTTTATAATCTACCTGTGCTGTCTTTTTTAATTTTTTGATATTTGTGTATAAATTTATGAAATTTGAATAAATAGAACCTTTGTAGGGTCATTAATTTAAAGTTGGTTTCTGATGCATTTGCATCCATCATTTAATGAGTTTAACTCACCAAAAATAACAGACTTTGTTCAATCCTTACATGTATATAATATAAAGGCTATTCAGACCAGTCCTAAAATCCAAGTTATAGATGTGAACAAAACAACCTTCCCCCTCCCCTCAAAAACAAGTTCATTGCAAGGTTAACTCCTAGCATTTCTGTTGGAAACCCATAGACTCTGAATCAGCACCTTGGATGACATAATAGTGTTGCTCTGGCAATCCAAGTGACCTACTAATCTGGTAGGACCTCAAACCACAACCTACTGTTAATGGAGACAGGCGGAATAAAACCCAAGTACCCAAAGTACAATACTGTAAATCAAATAAAAATTTGGTAAATATAAAATTATTACCTTGATACTTTGGTCAATGGTAATCTTTGGGAACACAGCAATTTGAGGCATTGATTATTTTTAAATCTTTTTATACTCATACCATTAAAAATAATGGCCATTTTAATTTTTTAAAAATATAATTGAAATACAAATTTAAAAAAAAAACAAAAAAAAATCTGCTAAAATTAAAATAATGACAATTTTTGTTAGATCAAAGTTTGGTAACAAGCATAAGACAGTAAACTAGTATTACTCACCATTAGCTAAATTTAACTGTATTTAAAACAAAAAATTAAATTCATGTCTGGGAAAACCCAATGTTAGTATATATATACCACACATTAAATAAAACAACATTGATCTGTCTATATGAACTATGGCAAAATTATATCAGTAGATTGATGGATGGATTGCATTCTTCATCGTTTAATTCAAATGAAAAAAATAAATATATTTTTTTTTCACTGTATCCTTTTTTTCTTCTCCTTTCTCCATTTATTTTTTTTTTTTCAATTAAAACCAAGAAAAGATCTATCAGTTAATTACTGATTAATGCTAAATTTGTAATCAAAAGACTATTAAAATTTAGTTATGATTTGTATTGATACCTACATGTACCTTGAAAGCACTCCCTCCTTTCCCCTACCCTCACCCCACCCTAATCGTTATAATGATTGTATGATAAAATTCTAGTTAACTATGACTTCCTGGTTGTTTTATTACATGAATGACGTCAGTTAAGAGATTTAAACGTTCAATACATGTATTTTTTTTTATTTAGACAGGATTTCCCAGTAAGTTTTTTTATCTACCTATGAAATATATAAATGTTTAACAACACTTATCACTGAAATCTATAACACCAAATCAAATATATACAGAAATATTTCATAGCAGCTACTAATAAATCCTATATGTCCTGTACATAATTGTATTATAAAATGAACCATCAGAAACTGGTACCATGTTAGAATCTACTTCTACTGACACATAAACACATTAACCCTGTCTACCTTATCTGTAACTACTGATTCAAAATACTTGGCCCAAAAAAAATTACTGAACAGTTCATGACTCTTTTATATACCGAAATTAGTGTCCTATTTACATATTATACTGTATTCTACCTACCCAAACAAGGGACTAGTATTAAATTCATAAACCTCTGATGCAGCCATGTGTAAATTATAAACTTGTTAAAATCTACAACTCTCTCATGTGGAACAAAGCAAAACATCAATGACAAAAAAGGCATATATGAAATGGACCTATGTATCATCTCATATACATGTACATTTACAATAACATTTTTTTTCACTGGTCAAATATTGATTTAAATAAATTTAAAATATGTAAATTACAAACATATATATATAAATATATCAGCAATCAATGTTTACAAACAAAATTATGATTAGTGTATAAGTTACCTGTGATATGATAACACATGTGCTTGAGGTTATTAGAATGATTGAGTCAGCAAACAAGTTGAAAATAGAACAAGTCCTGACCTGAATAACCTGTTACCTTCAGTTCAGTAGTATACATTACACTATCGCCTGCTGATGTCATGTATTTGTGGAATCATGGGGATTTCCACCGTTACTATATTAAGCTATGACAATACACACATAGTGTATAATATCTTGTGGTTTAAAACAAAATGGCTGACATTAATAGGAGTAAATTTCAAACAAAATAGATTAAAACAGAAGTATGAAAATAAAATTACTGTAATAATTCAATGACTTCAAAGTATTTCTGGTTACAGGTAATGTCAAAGGGCTTTCAGAGAAAAAAGAATTAAATATAGGAGATTTAAAAAAAATCTGACCAGAGATCTTTAATTTTTCCCTTAAATTTAGCATTATACAGGGGCTGAAATTGTAAAATTTTGTATTGAAAAATAATAAAATGATTTTTATTAAATTTAAAAATTCAAACCAAATCAAGTCAATTGTTTTTACTGGTAATTCAGACAATTTAATTGATAAATGTATTGTAAAAACTGAAGCTCAGATGAAATATTGTTGAAATCTAAAACAAATCATACAGGTAAAGTGTGTTAGAATTATTTTATGTTTAATGGTGAAATAGTTTACATTAAACCAGTAATGGGTTTCATCGGTAACTTCATTTGATATCCTGTAATATTGCTGTGGAACAATTACTGTTGAAATTATACAAGTTGATGTTTTCCATAAAAAATAGCATAACATGTACTGGTCACTGGCAAGCCTAACAAACAGTAAGATTATTATACAGTTTACTACTAAACCATCACCAAGCCTGTAAAACCATTTAACTAACCACCTGTGTCTAGGGGTCATGAGGTAACATAAATGTGTTACTACACATCACACAGCTAATACATGTACCAAATTTGATTAAAATCTGTCCAGCAGTTTCAGAGGGCAAGACTGAGTTAGTGTCTGAGTAATGGCCAACAAACAAATAAAGGCATTTTCCATACAGGTATTTATAGAAACATTTTACATTGTGTGTTTTTCAATTTTTACTTCTGTCAGTTCTAAAATGGTAGAACAAAAAAGCACCAGGAAATATTCACTGACCTTCTGCTTCTGAAAAACTTTCTCACATTAAGATCTGCCTAAATGGGATTCAAACAAAGGCAGCGAGATGAACGTGAACCATGAATACCTGGTTGTTTGTAATGTTGTTTAAAACAAACTATTCATAATAAAAGGAAGTTCATTAATCTCTAGAAGAAGTGTATGCAGGAGATGCGCAAGCATGTTTAACAGTTTATGTTGTAGTATGAGGTGACTTCAATATACTAGCTCACAGACTGAATATACCACGGACAAGCTACCACTCAAATACCCCAGTTACTTATTTTGACACTGGATGAACCAGTTAACACTGTCAAGTAAATGCGGACTGCTAAGCATGGGAGCATTATCTCAAATCTTAAAATCTTCTGTATGATTCCACTGAGGTTTAAACTGACTTCCCACTCCTGAGGTTAACATTCTATGACTGAGCTACTGGGACAGTACTCCCAGAGTTGAAATAGGTATGTAGGCATTACTAATGTTAATACATGTATATACCAATTTTTTTTTTAACTTACACACAGTGCTGTATATAATATTTACCAATTGATTTGTACTTTGAGTATAGAATAGGGGCACAGTTTACAAATCTCAACTTTTCCAGAACTTAACATGATTACCGGTACAATTTTAACCAATTTAGGCATTTTTACAGCATAGAGGAAAAAGACAAAATAAACACCAGTCATCAATTAATCATGAACAAGTTGCTAGGATCTATGGATCCCAGATAACCATCAAGAACAGTACAGGATGGATATTTAGGATCCATACACTGGCCATTGGGGTAGACCAAAACTGACCTGGGATGACCTCATGAAACAGGACTGCAAGTCCCTAAGAATGGGTAAATACAAATACACTGGATTGCTGAACATGGAGGGGGAGACTTGGTTCTCAACTGGCCAGGCCACACTCCTGTAAAAAGATTAATCAAAGGCCTGGAAAATCTGAACAGGATAATTACGATGACATTGCAAAATAGACTTAGTGCTATCAAAATCACAATGTTTGTACAAAAATTTTATATAAAAATCATTAAGTTTAATGTTTGATAATTTTCATAAATGAAAATCATTAAGTGTTTTTCTGTATTACTAATGAGGAAGTAAAATTATTGGTGCTATGAAGTTTACAGTGGCAGTGTCTACACCGAAAGTAATACCAATGCTGAAAAAATTTTTATTAGAGACACATATAACCTATACATCTCTCTTGTCTTATTCTCAATTTTGTCTAGTTTTTCCAAACGTAAATTTCCAGTGCATCAACATTTTATAATTTTACAGATATGATATGATAATCTTGAGATGTGAATAGAAGGTAATTTTCAGTTGCAACTACTAAGAGTAAAATACAAAACTTTTTTTTTCAAATTCAATGGATTTGTTAGAAAATGTTTGCATTATTCAGTGACACAATTAAAGTAACCCCAAACATACATTTATTTATCAAAACATTCTGGTAAGAAAATACATAACTTAAATCAAATCCATATTTACTTTATCTAAATTTATGATAATGGGATTTACAATATTCTAAATAAAGAAACCAAAATACAGTAACATTATTTTTAGTACAAATCATATTTTTGACAGGTAAACTCATTAACAATGTTCTGACATATTATCAATATTTGTTTTATCTAGATGATAAAAATAGTTCAAAGTACAAACATTTTGAGATCTAAAAATATATGCAATATTGTACAGTTAATTTGGCCGTTGTCATGGAAAGGGAAAGAAATACAAATCGTACGGTGAAATCGAACACCAACAATGGTCATGTGACCTGGTTCTGATATAGGCTGATGTGTATTGCATGAAAGAAAAAAGGAGTCCTGCATGTGTTCCAACACGAAATAAAGTCTCTTTAACAACAAATAGTCAAAATATACACACCATAATTTGATTTTCACATTAGAGAATAATTTCATACCAAACTTATAATTATAAACATGAAATCTATAAATACATTGGTCTAAATATAAATCGACGAAGACTGCCCTTCTCGCGGACAACATGAGCACTTCGCCCACCACAAAAACCTTACCCTACATAAAACTGCCATTTTGTACATATTCACATCATTGTTAGAATACATAGATTTTATAAATATTCAATGATATTAAGTTATCAAAATATAATTAAAAGTTTAGCTAAAATATACAAGCAGTTTCTATTTTTACTAACCAGTAAAATCTGATGTAAAATTCCAAGTTCTGTTGTGCTATTTTGGGCATGGAAATTACTTTGGTATTTATAGCAATATCCAATATGGCGATTCGTCCGCGCATGAAAGTAGTGATGTCACTCAACACTCATTTTCCATGATTGACATATTATATACTAAATTGAGATCAAAAATATTTTAAATTAGTGGTTTAATTTTTTCTGAATCTTTACAGAAATATCAATTTGAGTTCTATTGATTGCCTCACACTTTATTTTACGACCTCTTTTTCATCTCGCAATGTGATATTTTAATCTTCTGTAAAACGGTTTCATCTTTATTACAATATTTGTAAAAACAGTTAGATATTTTTTCACAATGTTTTATTCACTTTTTCTCGACAATTATAACATTTGATTTAATGATGACATGTTTTTAGTTCAATAGTGGTTTGACATGGATTATATCTGAATTCTTAAAGGTATGAAGATTTCGTAATCAAAGAGGAGTAACTCCATAATGCTACGAGTGCGGGTTGAGGCGGCAATTTATATTTATATATTAAAAAAACCTCAAAGAATAATTAACATAAGTAAGAAAACAAACAGAGTACTTATATTAAAAATGAATAACAAAATCGATTCGATAGTAACAGTTGTGTCATGTGCTGATTTTTAATATCAGCACATGACATGATTTTGAAAGCATTCATGATTTTATTATAAATTCAAAATCAGCACATAACAGTTGCATGACCTGGGCATCTAGATCTAATCAGTAGGCGTCTTTGACGAGATTTTTTTTAATGGTGATTTAACGTCATTTCTTTTTAAAGATATACGGATTGTTCGGGTTACTAAATGCATATTAGCAGTGGCGACGCATGATTACAACGGTGCTTAAGAATATGTTGCGTTTGTCTTGCAACATGCAAGGCTTTAAGCCTAAAAACTAAAAACTCCAATTTCTGTATTACTACATGTTTATTGGTCTGAATCCAACTTAAAACTCTCTAAAAATTACATTGTTCATTTATTATAAAGGATCATACTCTCACATACACACCCACCGCACCTGTATCGAACATTAAAGACATTAAGGGTAATTGAAAAAGATTTAAAATAATAAATGTATCCGGTTATCTGACCACAAGTATAAACATCAATTCTCTCTACTGTCAGGACAGTTAAATCATCTCTTATCTAAACAGGAGGTTAAATGTAATTTAATTTTGTGTCGATGCGTGAAATTGAAATTGTAACACTAATTTTACTCGTAACACTACCCCTTGGGTTTTAAAATTAAAGTTTCCACTACTTTAATAAAAATATTCATGATGTAAAATAAAAAATGATAATAATTAGATAAAACAAAAAGGAAAAAAAATATTGTCTTTGACTGAAATAATTATCATGGACCCTCTAGAAAAATCCAGATAAAAAAAAAATTATTCAACACTGATAAATGGCCATTTTATCAAAATGTGTGAAAAACTTTCTTCCAGTCAAGGAGAAAAGTAACATAAAACTTTTAATGTAGGCGGGGAATAAATTGACTGACACAAGTAAGACGTGATTACATCGACTCGCTCTCAAAAATTAAAAATACACTATTATTTACACTACATTTTAAAATTTAAATGAAAATATAAAACAATGAAAAGGTACAGGCATGATACTAGACATATAATAAAATCAACGATTTCAACCATAAAATACGTGTGATTTTTAATGCTGTAGTATTCTTAGTGTACATTATAAATGAAAAAAATGAAAACTTAAAGAAACTATAAAAATGTATGGGGAATAATATTTCTGCAACTAAACTAAACATTTATATAAAATAATCACATTACATTATAATTGTTTTTTAATACACATTAATTTTTTCTTGTACTTCGTTTGTCCGTTGGAATTTTCTTATGTGTTTTATCAACTAATGTTTTGCATTCTGATGACAAATCATTATAATGAACCCATGAATTGTAAGAAGTTATCAAAAGTTAACCATTTGACACGATATTGCCATTGTCCATTAGAATATCGTTTCCGTAAAATTTTCTCAATTTCAAACATTTCATCTTCACTTTGTTGTTCATTATTTTTGTGACGTTGTACACTGTCATTATTATTCACACTATTTTGTACATTATCAATATGATCAATTTCATTGACATCTACATTTTCAATATTGTCACATGGAATTTCAGAATCATTTAAAATGGCTGGTTCTACTGAATCAATATTTACAGGGGGTGTTTGATCAAGATCATTAATTCTCAGAGTACCGTGTTTTAGTCTGTTAATATGCACTCTATTCAAAATAAGTTTGCCATCTGAAACTCTCCTAAGTTTGACATGTATATCTGACAATTTTTCTGAAATAATAAAAGGTCCTATCCAAGGTCTTAAAAATTTTGCTGTTTTTCCTGGAGTAACTACTGGTTTATATAGATACACTGTTTCACCCAACCTAAATTTTGGCTCATTAATTTTTCTATTTGAACGTTTTACCATAATTGCCTTTCTTTCACCTAATTTACATTGAGCGTATTCCTTAGCTTTTGTCAGTCTGTCTATTAATGGTCCAACATATTCAACAGTAGATGCATTTAAATTTACTGGGATGTCGATATCTAGATCTGCAAATGTTGTCGGATTTCGACCATGTGTTAAAAAATATGGGGAAAAATCAGTAGAATCTAGACAAGGAGTGGTGTTGTGTACAAATTGTACAAATGGTATGTCTTTGTCCCAGTCGTCATGTTTGTCGTCAAGATATTTAGATAGAGCATTAAGTATGACCGACATCATTCTCTCAGATTGTCCATTACATTGAGGATGGAAACTTGTAGTTTGAGTTTTCTTTGTTCGCAATAGTCTACAAACTTCTTTGACTATTTTAGATAAAAACTGTGTACCCCTATCGCTATGTAAATATTTCGGAACACCATGTCGGCAAACTATGTTCTTTAAAAATTCATTAGCTACTGTCTGAGCGTCAATGTTTCGTATAGGGATAATTTCGGTGTACTTTGTAAAATAGTCGACAAAAACTAATACATATTTGTTCTTTGTGTCATTACAAGTAGGTAATGGTCCTAATATGTCAGTGCTAATGCGTTCAAATGGGCCTGAAATTGGCATAGGCGTTATATGAGCTTGCACGGGATTAGGCGCTCGTTTTCTTTGTGTACAAACCTCACAAGAACTAACCCAATTAACTATGTCTCTATACATGTGGTTCCAAAAATATTTTGATTTTGCCTTTGCCATTGATCGGGAAATGCCTACATGGCCACCTTGCAAATGACAATCATGAATTATATTTAACATCCTAGGCACTAAAGGTCGAGGGATTACAACTTGAAAATGAATCTCACCATTCACTTTAGGTTTTCTTTGGTCCACGTGATAAAGTATGCTCTTATGTAGAAAATATTGTGGTTGCTGCACTAAAACCTTGTGTCGACTTTTGTTGTCATCTGGCAGTTTGTTATTAACCAAATAATCTATGATAGGTGCAAGTTCGGGATCCTTACCTTGTTGCTCTCTGATTTCATCCATAGATACCCCATCTGGTAAACTTACATTTGGCGACTTACCTTGTTTTGGCGACTTACCTTGTTTTTCAACATGCTGGCGTCCAATACCTGTCTTAGATGAACTGGTTCTCGTCTTACTGATTGCGCAACTTACCTCTGCAATATTCGATGTATCCTGTGTGCTTTTATCATCATAAATCCTGCGACTCAAAGAATCGGCATTTCCGTGTGCTTGTCCAGCTCGATAAATTACATTAAATTTATATGATTGTAAAAATGCAATCCATCGAGCTAGACGACCTGTTGGTTGTTTTAAACTAAATAGCCATTTTAATGCCGCATGGTCAACTACAGCATCAAACTGAGAATGACGTAAATAACAGTCAAAATGTCGGACTCCAAAAACTAGAGCTAGACATTCCTTTTCTGTTATTGAATAATTTTTCTCAGAGTCATTTAGCTTGCGTCCAGCATAACTAATTACTCGCTCAACTGACCCTTTTTTCTGACATAAAACTGCTCCAGCAGACTGATTAGAACAATCAGTATAGAGCGTAAATGGTTGGTCTAAATCAGGGAACCCAAGTATTGGTGGTTCTATTAAAAGTTTTTTCAACTTATCAAACGCTGTCTGAGCGTTATTGTTCCATAAAAATGGGATATCCTTCTTTGTGTATTTGTAGAGGGGTGACGCAATTTCAGCATACCCCTTAACAAACTTTCTGTAATATCCAGATAAACCAAGAAAAGCCCTCAGATCCTTCAGATTGCGTGGTACAGGGTAAGTTTGTACTGCTTTAATCTTTTCCGGGTCTGGAGCGATTCCATTTTTACTTACTACATGACCTAAATACCGCAATTCTGATTTCGCAAAATGACATTTTTCTGGTTTTAATTTTAAACCAGCTTCTCGAAATCTGTCGAATACAGCCTTTAAATCAGTTATATGTTCTTCTATTGACCTTGAAAATACTATTACGTCATCAAGGTAGATTAAACATGATTGCCATGACAACCCTCTCAAAACTGCTTCCATTACACGCTGAAAGGAACCAGGTGAATTTGCAAGGCCCTGTGGCAAGCGTTTGAATTCATAAAGTCCCATATGTGTTCGGAAAGCAGTGAAAGGTCTAGATTCCTTTTTAATTTTTATTTGAAAGAAACCATTACATAGGTCAAGGGAAGTAAACCACACTGGTCCCTTAGTCCCTATACTGTCAAGTGCCTCTTCAACTGTCGGTAATGGCAGGGCTTGAATTTTAGTGACAGAGTTTAATTTTCTGTAGTCACAAACAAACCGATAGCCCTTATTATTTTTCTTTGCAACTAACATGCATGGAGATGCCCACGGACTTGTCGATTCTTGAATTATGTCTTGGTCAAGCATGTCATTAATCATGTCCGTCATGATTTCTTTTTGTTTATGACTAAGTCTATATCCTCTCTGTCTTATTGGATCTTGATCTTTGTCTACATGTATTTCATGTTCAATGATGTCGCACTTCCCTAACTTACCGTCGGATGCAAATATGTCAGCATAGTCATCTATCAAATTAGTTATAAGCCTTTTGTCAGATTCTCTCAATGCAAGATTTATTTTACAATCTTTTGATGGTTTTAAATTTTGTTTGTTAGTAAAATCTAACGAAGAATTTGATTTATTCATCTCAACAATTTTATCATCCTTAGATAAGCAAACAAATTTACCAATTTTACTATTTTGAGTTAAATAATGGGGCTTATCACTAAGGTTGATGACCTTTACTAACACCTGACCATCCTTTACATTACATAATGTATTACCATGAAGTAATTCATTATTTACATCAAAACCTGTAGCTATACCAGTGACACCATTGGGAAGTGTGGCACCTTTGACATGTGCAACAACAACAGATTCTGACTCAGCAGGAATATTTACATCTTCTTTACATATTAACTCTCTGCGTGGATCTATTGATAATTGTTTTGTGCCGAAATTTAAAGTTACATTATTGTTTGTCAAAAAATCATAACCTAAAATATAGTCTGTTAGGAGGTTTTTTACAAGGTAAAACTTGATAGGGACTTCTTGACCAGCAATTATAGCATTTGTACAAACAATTCCTTCAATGTTTACCCTTTCACCACCTGCAGTTACAATACAAGATTTATCTGATTTTAACAATTTACACTGATGTTTTGATACAATATTTGGATTTGCAATACAAACATCTGACCCACTATCTAACAGAGCATAAACAGTAGTATTAAACAAAGTTATTGGTATATAATTGTTTAAAAATCTAAGAGTCTTACCGTTATTAGTGGTATTGTCCAGAGAATTATTTAAACAATCACTCACATTATCTTTCTCACTGTCCATGTTCTTATTAGAGTTAATATCAAGGATTTGCACAATTTTATTATTGTCAGACTTGACATCCCCTTGAATGATGCCAAGTCCACTTAGTTTTCCTGTTGGGGTTGCATATCCCGGGCGATCTGTTGTCGTAGTTTTCGACAATCTTTTGTCATATGGTTTGACATTTTACAAACTTCGCATTGTCGACGGCTTCTGTTTTTCAACTTCCAACATTCCTTGGCCATGTGATTTGGTTTATCACAATATTGACAAATGACACGAGGTGTTGATTCTCTACTTGTAGCACAAACAGACACTTCTTTTGATTTTTCTTTGTCTAAAACTAGTTTAGTCAAAGCTTCTATAGATGCCTGTTGCTGAATTAAAATTTGGCTTATGTCTGATTGACTCGGAGATGCTCCTGTCACCTGATGAGCTTCGTGACATAACCGTGCTACTTTTGTAGCTTCTTGATACGTTTTTGGATCCTTTTGGACAACATTTGCCCGAATATATCCGGGAAGTCCGCGAACAAAAGATGACATTTTTTCCGCATCGGTTTTGTTAAGTCGGTGTGATAAACTTTCTATATCACTAATATACCTTTCTAATGTCCTCCCCCGGTTGCATAATTCGACTCCAGAGAGTTTGTTCAAGCAACCAGTGTGGTTGTTTGGCTTGGAAATGTTGCAGAAATGCATCATATAGTTCGTCAAGTGATGCACACTTTAAACCGTCTATCCAGGGAAGATCTGAATCTGGAATCAGAAGACGAAGTGAGTGTTGAATAAGTTCAACGTCTTCATATTTATTTATGGCTATCCAACTTTTAAATTTGGATAACCAAATTGATGGCGATTCTTTTAGACTTGGCTGAAATTTGTCCGGTTTAAAATTAGGTTGATTAATCCTAGTGATGTTAAAAGTCCGTTTATCATGAATACTCTGGTCATGTTGAAGAGATGTTACTAAATTTTGTAATGTTGAAGTTAAATCATCCAGCCTGTGTGTATGCTCTTCGGATTCAATGGAATTAATTTCATCTGAGTTGTTCATATTGGATGATTGCTTTAAAAGTTGTTTCTGGAATCTTGTCAACATATCATAATTAAATACAAGAAACCGGATTTCTCCACCAAATGTTGCGTTTGTCTTGCAACATGCAAGGCTTTAAGCCTAAAAACTAAAAACTCCAATTTCTGTATTACTACATGTTTATTGGTCTGAATCCAACTTAAAACTCTCTAAAAATACATTGTTCATTTATTATAAAGGATCATACTCTCACATACACACCCACCGCACCTGTATCGAACATTAAAGACATTAAGGGTAATTGAAAAAGATTTAAAATAATAAATGTATCCGGTTATCTGACCACAAGTATAAACATCAATTCTCTCTACTGTCAGGACAGTTAAATCATCTCTTATCTAAACAGGAGGTTAAATGTAATTTAATTTTGTGTCCATGCGTGAAATTGAAATTGTAACACTAATTTTACTCGTAACAAATAATAAAAATTTATTTAAAGAAATTCCTTAGCCCAAGTTACTGATTTTCTGCCGGTAGTGCGACATATTAATTTTACTATGCGACATCTTAAATTTACTGGTAATGCGACAAGATGGGACTTAGGATTCCTTTAATTCAATCTTCATTCAACTAAGGCTAATAGGGAAAATAGTTTGGAATTTATCTCTCTGCTAAACCCCGTTCCGTCATGATATGCAAATTTTTAGATTTCTATAAAACAAAGTGTTTAAAAATTTGCATATGACAACTTTGTCGATTCAAAAACTAGCACATGACACTAACCTTATTCATTTAAACGCGACGCTCAATGGAATCAGCCGTATTCACAGTAAACAAAGCAGGTAGAAAATGGCCTTTGGTTACTCTAATCTATCTGAAATGGAAAATGTAGAACTTTTTAAAGTCTTTTTAAATGGTAACTTGATCCATCAACTTGAGTAAAAACTTTGAAGTCACAAGAGCTAAAATTTACAATCCACCATTAAAATAAGACACCCTCACCATGATTTAATTCTTTACAACATGAAATATTATATCACTAGGCTTTAAGCATCTGATCGTATGTTGCATGGCGATCTAGTTTAAATTTTAATAAGCAAAATGATTTTTATAACTGTTTATCTATATTACCTCACCTAATCAGCGGTATTAAAAATATTTTAATTGAAGCTGATCGGGCCTCAGTATCACAATCATTCACTCGAAAGAGCGTACACTCACATATTCCCACAGTCATATTTTTAAAAATTAAGTTTTATGAGGCAATATTTTGTTTTAACGGTTCAACAAACCATTTAAATATAACATTAAATATTCAATTTTAACTGTGTAATGTCTTAAAATGACATCGAAATATTCCTGAATTTGAGTTGAGTGTACACTCGAGTGAAAGATTGTGAAAATTCTCAGTTTTGGCGGGAACTTTTACGGAATTCTGAAACGCTTCCTAATCAGCTTTTACATTCTACCTAAGAACGTGTTTATGTTTTTGATATTAATTTTTCAGGTAACATTGACGTTTAACTTTCTTGTTTATTTGAAATTTTTGCATTGATTTTGTTATGTTACTTTGCATGCATGTTACGACAAAGTTTTCTCTTTTCATTGTAAGAGGGTTGTTTGTCATCGGGTGTGGGGTGGGGTGGGGTGGGGGTGTCTCCTCGTGGTTTCAGAATATTTCCTTCTATGAGATATTTCGGACAATTCCATTATATAGTTTCATCTATTGTAAGCAATGGATATTACTGCTGACATAATTTATAAACTGCATGATGTGCTGACATCTCTGCTGTGTTTCATACTGTATTGAGAAGTGTAGATTGACTGAGCTAGTTGTGGTGTTGTTGTATGTACTTAGGTAATAGAATAATTTACTGCCAGACTATCAGGTCCGGATCTGTTAAAGTCTTGTGGTAGAATGCATGCTTATCATCAGTAAGAGCCAGGTTCGATCCTCAGCCGGGACACACGGTAAGGATATTGTTTTTATGTGTTTCTCTATCCTGTTACAAAAGAAATGCATAGATCATGTTATTGTTGTATAACAGGAAAGTGGAAAAACGGCGGCCAAACCGGGACTCAAACCTGGGACCTTTCCAATACTAGCAGAATTCTCTACCGCCTGAGCTACTGGCAAACTTTTCAAACCTGGTTCACTACAATCATCCCTCCCTTTTTCGATTGAGCTACTTTGAATCCAAACAACCAGGTTGTTTCTTCCCTTCCTTTTTCTGAAAGAGGCTTTTGCCTCTTATAGTATTTTATCTGTAGTTGGTATTTTTAAATACAAGCCCCTGTGTTGGATGGGTGTTTATAAGGAATAAACTTTTGCCAAAATGTCGTAAGAAAATTGTTTATTTAAATGAAAATTGTTCTAGCTCATCAAATCTTATAAATAAAGCTCATAAATTCAGTTACATGTATTATGTAACATTTAAAGATGACAGATGAATGAAGTTGATGTGTTTTTCCTTCCAGATAATTAGTTGGTTATTATGTGGTTATTTAGCATTTTGTATTTGTACTACAGATGTGAACTTGCAATATGACTGCAGTAAATGGAAAACCAGAGGTTCCAGCTCAAGTAAAAATAAATGTCAGATCTGTGTTACTGTCAAAAGCTGGAGGAGTTCTAGTTAGCGATTTTATCAAAGATTACAAAGAACTTGTTAAAAAAAGTTTATTTATCAAAGATTATGGATATGATAACATGAGTGATTTTATCAAAGCACTTCCTGATGTTGCAAGGTAAGTGTTTAGATTAGGATCTTTACACATTCTTGTATCATGTCTACTCGGTAATTCTTTTGAAGTCGGCTGTTCTTTAATTTCTGATACCGGACAAAGGGGTGGAGCTTAGGGGTACAATAACTTCCAATATCACTGAAGGCGGGGCTTATAACCATACAATAACTTCCAATTTTAGGAAGTTATTGCACGGCTTGAAATTACTTTATTTCCCAAACACATGTAAGGCTAAACAAATTTTACTTTTGTTTAAAAAAAATTAAATTTTGTTTTCTTTTTACCACATTAGATCAAACCCCCCCCCCCCCCAAAATAAAATAAAATAAAATTAGTTTGGCCTAACATGATTAAAAAGTTGAAAAAAAAACCACACAAATCAAATTTTAATATTTTTAGTGAGATAATCACAATTCACTGAAATATTTCCTGCTTTTCATACATCGTCATTTCGTAAAATTCAAAGTTCTATGAATGCAAACACTATAAACAGAATATTTCCCCAAACGTCAAACATTTGTCATAAAAATCACTACCTGTCTTTCCAAAAATAACTTAACAACACTTTGAATACAATGTTACAAAACTACAATACTCTCGCAAACACACAAGAACACAAATCACTTGCAGTTGAAACTTATCTGGCAATTACTGAAAAAAGACAGATTTGTTATATCACCCAAAACTGGATTTGCCACTTTAAAATCAGAAGAATCTGGACGAATTTTCTTTCCACATTGGCCATAATCCATTTCCTCGGTAGATTCTGCTGGAATAGCGAATATGTTTATCACTTCCAAATATAACGGCATTTCCATATCAAAAATACCGTAAAAACTTTCGTCCATTCTCTCCATAGATTCTTCGTCCTGAATTTCAGATTTTGAAATTTTCGAGACTGTTTGTTTTAAAGTTATGTCATTAAGTCCCTCGACAACGACGTGCTCATTTTCAATCTGCTGACACACTTGTGACAACGTAATATCATCTAAATCCGATTCCAAAACATCTACAGAAATAAGTTCCATATTTTCAAATGTTTCAATATCCATCACCGGCAATTACAACCTTTCTCCTTGCTATCTAAACCTAAACTGAATGAAATGTGAATAAAACCAAAATTGCGCGCGAAAATGACGTATTGTCTAGACATTAGATGTTGTGACATGATACAAGCTCGTTATTGGATACTTTTACTCGTGCATGCGCAGATATTGCATGGGCTAGGCGTGTACTCGTCTTCAACTCGTACACGCCCACCACATGCAATATCTGCACATACACTCGTAAAAGTATCCAATAACTTTAACTTGTACAGATCTTTTTATTGTGGATTATTAAAATTACTAGTATCAGTGATGTCGCGATTGCCATTGATTGATTGTCTGTCATTGTCAGGGCAGCGATTCTTATAATTGATCACAAGATAAATAGAATTGATCAACGCCAACATTGGCGAGTAGTTTCTGGATTTTAGTCAATTCCATTTCCTTTCTAGTTTTTGCTACTAAAAACAACAATGGCAGATGGTGATCAGATAATTTATTTGTATCCAGACACATTTTGCAATAGTGAAATGCTTTGGCCACAGTCTGTCGGGGCAAGGAGCTATCTAGCCTTTAACTTGCAATTACTAAGCAAGAACACTTGGCTTTTACAATACAAGTAATTATATTCAGCTTTATTTGTTACTAAATACTGATGTACAATGACTTAGTGATTCTGAAAATTTAGGGGATAAAGAATAAGTCTAGTGTTGCAACATGGGTTAAAAATCATAATCGATCATCGGTTGGAATCGGTTGGTGCTTCTGATGCGATTTTACCAATTATAATCAGTTGGGTTTTATTTTTTTAAAATGTTATTCTTTTTGAATTAAAAAGCTTTTAAATGAGAGGAATTTTTTGTGTTCTCTTTATTATTAAGATGTAGATATACACTCTACATATACACAAACTCTAGCACTATGTATTAGCACTGAACTAGCACATTTTTATTTACTCTTGCTTCTGTATATGCACCCATTGGTTTAAAGTAATCTTTTTACTTCGTAACATAAAATCATGGTAAGTGGCTAGTAAGTGGCTTGGTGAACAATAATCTGAACCATTAACAAGATCTTACTGTTAGCATTAATACACCTGAGGGTTACAGTAAGTATTGCACTGTAGAACAAAACTAGTTTTCAATCTTCATTAGTCAATTACTTCTCAAACAGAAAAGAGGTTTGCAGCTGAAAACCGTACTTGGCAACAGCCAACACAACAAGGAACCTCGCATAACTCAAAAAAGAAAACATTAAGACAAGACATGACAGACTTTATTTTGTCCCAGGGTGGTCATATATGCATTTCTTGGCTCACTACAGTTCATCATGGCGTCAGCCATGTGGCTTGTGAAAACTGGAACTAAAACATTAAGACAAGACATGACAGACTTTTTCTTTTGTCCCAGGGTGGTCATATATGCATTTCTTGGCTCACTACAGTTCATCATGGCATCAGCCATGTGGCTTGTGAAAACTGGAATATGTTAGCACTTTGTGAAACACGAATGGAAACGGTGTAACACGGATTCCGGAAATTTAAACGATGATTGATTACGAGAAAACTTAATCGCAATCGGGAGGCCTCAACACGCCACTAATCGATTCTTTCGGATAATTGTTTCATCACTAAATAAGTCATTGTGTTAATTGCAAATATATGTGTTTACATAGTTGAAGATTATGGATTTATCTGTTCGCAAATGAACTTCTAATAGCATTGTTGCAAACAAATTTCCACTTAAAAATAGGACTTTACAATATAACTGAAATTGTAACTGTTGGTATATCTTAAAGTATAACTTTTTGCCATAAATTTGTGCACTATGCCATTGAAAAAAATACATTTATTTGATTATTGTTTGTCTTTTTTGCAGATTAGAATATGATGACAAGTGCATGGCACACAGATTGTATGGTATTGGTGATCCCAACTCGTACATGTCCCTGTCGGCAAAAAATGCACAGAATCCCAAAAATCAAAACAGAGGACGGAATAGAGGTGGAGGAGGTGGTGGTAATAAAAGTGGTATGTATCTTGTACAAAACTGCTGAACAATTCATGTTAATCGAGATTGAGGGAATAGAGGTGGAGGAGATGATGGTAATAAAAGTGGTATGTATCTTGTACAAAACTGCTGAACAATTCATGTTAATCAAGATTGAGGGAATAGAGGTGGAGGAGATGATGGTAATAAAAGTGGTATGTATCTTGTACAAAACTGCTGAACAATTCATGTTAATCAAGATTGAAGGAATAGAGGTGGAGGAGGTGGTGGTAATAAAAGTGGTATGTATCTTGTACAAAACTGCTGAACAATTCATGTTAATCAAGATTGAGGGAATAGAGGTGGAGGAGATGATGGTAATAAAAGTGGTATGTATCTTGTACAAAACTGCTGAACAATTCATGTTAATCGAGATTGAGGGAATAGAGGTGGGGGAGATGATGGTAATAAAAGTGGTATGTTTCTTGTACAAAACTGCTGAACAATTCATGTTAATCGAGATTGAGGGAATAGAGGTGGGGGAGATGATGGTAATAAAAGTGGTATGTTTCTTGTACAAAACTGCTGAACAATTCATGTTAATCAAGATTGAAGGAATAGAGGTGGAGGAGATGATGGTAATAAAAGTGGTATGTATCTTGTACAAAACTGCTGAACAATTCATGTTAATCGAGATCAAAGGAATAGAGGTGGAGGAGATTGTGGTAATAAAAGTGGAATGTATCTTGTACAAAACTGCTGAACAATTCATGTTAATCGAGATTGAGGGAATAGAGGTGGAGGAGATGATGGTAATAAAAGTGGTATGTATCTTGTACAAAACTGCTGAACAATTCATGTTAATCGAGATTGAGGGAATAGAGGTGGAGGAGATGATGGTAATAAAAGTGGAATGTATCTTGTACAAAACTGCTGAACAATTCATGTTAATCGAGATTGAGGGAATAGAGGTGGAGGAGATGATGGTAATAAAAGTGGAATGTATCTTGTACAAAACTGCTGAACAATTCATGTTAATCGAGATTGAGGGAATAGAGGTGGAGGAGATGATGGTAATAAAAGTGGTATGTATCTTGTACAAAACTGCTGAACAATTCATGTTAATCGAGATTGAGGGAATAGAGGTGGAGGAGATGATGGTAATAAAAGTGGAATGTATCTTGTACAAAACTGCTGAACAATTCATGTTAATCGAGATTGAGGGAATAGAGGTGGAGGAGATGATGGTAATAAAAGTGGTATGTATCTTGTACAAAACTGCTGAACAATTCATGTTAATCGAGATTGAAGGAATAGAGGTGGAGGAGATGATGGTAATAAAAGTGGTATGTATCTTGTACAAAACTGCTGAACAATTCATGTTAATCAAGATTGAAGGAATAGAGGTGGAGGAGCTGGTGGTAATAAAAGTGGTATGTATCTTGTACAAAACAGCTGAACAATTCATGTTAATCAAGATTGAAGGAATAGAGGTGGGGGAGATGATGGTAATAAAAGTGGTATGTATCTTGTACAAAACTGCTGAACAATTCATGTTAATCAAGATTGAAGGAATAGAGGTTGAGGAGCTGGTGGTAATAAAAGTGGTATGTATCTTGTACAAAACTGCTGAACAATTCATGTTAATCGAGATTGAAGGAATAGAGGTGGGGGAGATGATGGTAATAAAAGTGGTATGTATCTTGTACAAAACTGCTGAACAATTCATGTTAATCAAGATTGAAGGAATAGAGGTGGGGGAGATGATGGTAATAAAAGTGGTATGTATCTTGTACAAAACTGCTGAACAATTCATGTTAATCAAGATTGAAGGAATAGAGGTGGGGGAGATGATGGTAATAAAAGTGGTATGTATCTTGTACAAAACTGCTGAACAATTCATGTTAATCAAGATTGAAGGAATAGAGGTTGAGGAGCTGGTGGTAATAAAAGTGGTATGTATCTTGTACAAAACTGCTGAACAATTCATGTTAATCGAGATTGAGGGAATAGAGGTGGGGGAGATGATGGTAATAAAAGTGGTATGTATCTTGTACAAAACAGCTGAACAATTCATGTTAATCGAGATTGAAGGAATAGAGGTGGAGGAGATGATGGTAATAAAAGTGGTATGTATCTTGTACAAAACTGCTGAACAATTCATGTTAATCAAGATTGAAGGAATAGAGGTGGAGGAGGTGATGGTAATAAAAGTGGTATGTATCTTGTACAAAACTGCTGAACAATTCATGTTAATCAAGATTGAAGGAATAGAGGTGGAGGAGGTGATGGTAATAAAAGTGGTATGTATCTTGTACAAAACTGCTGAACAATTCATGTTAATCAAGATGGAGGGAATAGAGGTGGAGGAGGAGCTGGTGGTAATAAAAGTGGTATGTATCTTGTACAAAACTGCTGAACAATTCATGTTAATCGAAATTGGTAGGGAATGTAATACTGCAGAAGCATTAATATTCATTGGGTTAAAATTTTGTGGTTTTGTATATTGAAAAATTCTTTTAGGGAAAAAAATTGTAGAATTGAGTTTTGTGAAAATCAATCTCATTAGGGGCCTTAGTAACTAAAATTTTTAATGAACTTATTAGTTTTATTTAATTATTAATTTCCTGATTTTCACTAATCCATGCAAAATAGTGAAATTAAATCCCCTATGAACATATGTGATTTTACAGTACTAACTACAAAATGATGGGGGTGGTGGTTAAATTTTCTCTTTTGATTATATTCTATACTACAGATTTAATTGAATTAAATCTTTAATCATAAAAATGCATATGGTAAGAGAACTATTGGAATTGCACAGTGCCACAAAGGTCAAAGTTCAAAGAAATTATTTCTAAAAAAATGATTTTTCTGTTCATTTACTGGAAAGGGATTTGTATTGATATAAACTCCAATAACTGGTTTGATTTTGATATGGATTAAATATAAATATCGCTTGGAAAAGGTCAAGGTCAAAAGTAGAAAATTGAATTCTTGTTGATTTAAAACTGTATATCATACATATTCCTATGTTTCCTACAAACAAATCATTTCCTTATTGTCTTCATTCTGATAACATTTTTGGTATTATAATTTTCCTCTCGCCTATAATAATTAAACCCATGACTAATCCAACTGTTTATGCAATGGACAGAAATTACCACTACGAAAGCCATGAGGTTAGTTGGGAGTTAAAAATCAATGCAGTTATGATGCAAAGGTCCCGAATTCCTGATAGTAGTTACAGTATTTTCTGTGGAAACATTATTGTTTATCAGGTTCATAGAACCTGATTGATTTTTGTTTGAGATGATTTTAAAAATTTAGTTTAGAGGTTATGAGCATTGCATTAGTGAATTTACATTCACCAGACTTTAAAAAATTCACTTGTCTGAAAATTCGATAAAAAAATTTGACTTATCTGGAAATTCAAGTTAGCTAGGTTGGTTAGAGATAACTAGACATATTTGGGATTAAAATACATGTAATTCATTTCTGACTAGACTTAAAAAAAGAAGTTTGACTTGTACAGATATATAAGTGTTGCGTATATTGAGAGTCAAATATAATAGATCTTTGAACATTTTTGAAATATAGAAAATTATCTGTTTATGTGGAGCCTGGCATTGCCATAAGGTGAGACTTCAGTGTTACTTTTCTGGTGTTGTTGTTGTAGGCGGCGGCGTGTCAAAATGTGCAAGTTTATGTTGAAGTAATTTTCTTAATCGATCAAAAACTATCCAGACGAAACATTTAAATCTGTGGTTCTTGTTATGTTCATATGCATGTAAATTTTTTTCTTTATTATGTGTTTGTTATAGATGGTAATAGAGATGGTCAATACCCTGATTTTAAAGCAAATGCTAAAGGTCTTTTCACATTGTGTTATCCAAGAAGAAACAAAGAAGAAACCGAAGACGTAAGTGTCAATAAGAACCCTGTCACCTTCACAGTCAAAAGTTATAAACACTTAAACCAATAACTCTAGCTGGGAGGCCTCATTAACAGAGTAGTCTAAAGTGCCTCTCACCATCTAGGTTCAAATCCCACTCAGGCAGGTCTTGGTGTGAGAATTTTTGTTGGTTCACTTGCTGAATGTCAGTTGTTTTCTTAGGGCACTCTGTTTTTCTTCACTGTTCATGAACCGACTACCTCAATATAAGTGACAAATTCTTGACTGGAGCATAAAATACCTTACTCAACCATTGACTCCAGCTACAATTTTAGGATTTTTACTGATAAGGTGAAAAATTTTTAAATTCATTTTTATAAAAAAAAGTCTTATTTATTCAAATTAGTGTCAAGATTGCAGTCACTAAAGTTCCCTCAAATTTGAAGCCATATGTAGCTTAATTCACTAGACTGTAAATAGTAAAAGTCATTAAAACAGTTTCAAAGTTGTATTCTGATTTTGATGACACAAAAAACTTTAAAAAATGAGGAGGCTAGGGGCCACATGTATCTTAATTTACAAAACTATGAATGGTAAACATTTAGAAGAGTTACAAGATTGCATTCTGCTGGTTGTGGCTCCAAGCAGCGAAGAGGCTAGATATCTTTATACCTCTACACCTTACATTGAATAAGATTTACAGTGTGGGTACATATTTAGATTATATCTACTAACTAAAGAAAATTCTTAAGTAGTTGTCTGTATTTTACAGGATGTCAGAGAAAAGTTTTCTGTCATTTGTGACTTAGATGATGTCAACATGATAGAGAGGTAGGTATTCCAAATCCTCAAGAACATTTCAGAATACTTAACTATTAGACTTATGATTGAAAAGATGTGAATTTAAAACCCAGGTAGGCCGCCTTAGTTGTTCAGTTGATAAATGAATGGATAGCTGCAGAAAGACTTTGGGATAGCTTTATAATGTACCAGTATCTCACTGAAGGAAGAATATGATGTCCACATTGTGTGTAATGCCACTAACTTGGATAATTAGAATAGCTTTATAATGTACTAGTATCTATCTCAAAGAAGAATATGATGTCACATTGTGTGTAATGCCACTAACTTGGATAATTAGAATAGCTTTATAATGTACCAGTATCTCACTCAAAGAAGAATATGATGTCCACATTGTGTGTAATGCCACTAACTTGGATAATTAGAATAGCTTTATAATGTACCAGTATCTCACTCAAAGAAGAATATGATGTCCACATTGTGTGTAATGCCACTAACTTGGATAATTAGAATAGCTTTATAATGTACCAGTATCTCACTCAAAGAAGAATATGATGTCCACATTGTGTGTAATGCCACTAACTTGGATAATTAGAATAGCTTTATAATGTACTAGTATCTCACTCAAGGAAGAATATGATGTCCACATTGTGTGTAATGCCACTAACTTGGATAATTGGAATAGCTTTATAATGTACCAGTATCTCACTTTAGGAAGAATACGACGTCCACATTGTGTGTAATGCCACTAACTTGGATAATTAGAATAGCTTTATAATGTACCAGTATCTCACTCAAAGAAGAATATGATGTCACATTGTGTGTAATGCCACTAACTTGGATAATTAGAATAGCTTTATAATGTACCAGTATCTCACTCAAAGAAGAATATGATGTCCACATTGTGTGTAATGCCACTAACTTGGATAATAAGAATAGCTTTACAATGTATCAGTATCTCACTAAAGGAAGAATATGATGTCCACATTGTGTGTAATGCCACTAACTTGGATAATTTGAATAGCTTTATAATGTACTAGTATCTCACTCAAGGAAGAATATGATGTCCACATTGTGTGTAATGCCACTAACTTGGATAATTGGAATAGCTTTATAATGTACCAGTATCTCACTTTAGGAAGAATACGACGTCCACATTGTGTGTAATGCCACTAACTTGGATAATTAGAATAGCTTTATAATGTACTAGTATCTCACTCAAAGAAGAATATGAAGTCACATTGTGTGTAATGCCACTAACTTGGATAATTAGAATAGCTTTATAATGTACTAGTATCTCACTCAAAGAAGAATATGATGTCCACATTGTGTGTAATGCCACTAACTTGGATAATAAGAATAGCTTTACAATGTATCAGTATCTCACTAAAGGAAGAATTTGATGTCCTTATTGTGTGTAATGCCACTAACTTGGATAATTAGAATAGCTTTATAATGTACCAGTATCTCACTCAAAGAAGAATATGATGTCACATTGTGTGTAATGCCACTAACTTGGATAATTAGAATAGCTTTATAATGTACCAGTATCTCACTCAAAGAAGAATATGATGTCCACATTGTGTGTAATGCCACTAACTTGGATAATTAGAATAGCTTTATAATGTACCAGTATCTCACTCAAAGAAGAATATGATGTCCACATTGTGTGTAATGCCACTAACTCGGATAATGATTGATCTAATGATCTCATTTAAATCTTGCATTATACCATAACCAGACAGGTTAATTTTTCATCAATATGTTGTTCATACCCGACACTAAAATCTCAATTTTGCATTCATCGTTGAAGATTCAAATGATTTTACTTGAAAAAAAAAAAAAACACAACATATTTATCATTTGTTTCAGCTGCAGGAAGTATTGATGAAATTATGTCATGTCAGACCCCTGGTTCATGTAAGAGCGTCGCAGTCCAATGTTTTTAAGATGCAACTTTTAGACAAGCTGTTTGGTCTTCCTATTGTACTTGTTTCAACATGAATCATTTTATCTTTTCAGATTGGTGTTTATTAGGTTTCAGTCAAAGGAGAATGCTATCAAAACTCTAAATGAGTTTAAATCCTTAGGAATTAGAATTGCTGATGAAAAAGGAAACAAAAATAAAAATAGAACATCCCAAGATAATTCCAAAAGTGAAAGAAGTCCTCCGCAAGATAAACAGGAAAATAAAGGGAAAAGTGACAGAACAGATCAAAAGAGAGGTATATCCAGAATTGTAGCATGATGAAAAATTAAATATGCTTAAAGATGCCTTTGTTGCACAGTGATCTAAAATGATGGTTTACAGATCACGGTGGCTCTCACTGCTTATATTTGAATCTTGGAGTCTCGTAATGTGAGGAAGTATTGTCAGTTGGCTTGCTGTAGTTTCTCCAATGGGGTTAAAAGAGTTGTTGGCTCCATTTCAGAACACATTCTTATTTCAAATGAAATAATCTTGTCTTAAGCACCATGTCTTCCAACCAGACATTTTGTGAAGTAGAACTGCCAAAGCCAGCTGAGCCTATGGCATGGTAAATGCTTCTGTGGATAAACTTAAATGTTCTGCTCTTCGGGTCAAATCGTTTTATTGATTTATTATATTCTGGGCTCAAGTAATAGTAAACACAACACTGTCAGATTCATGGGCAGTAATAAGCTTTTTTGCTAGCTAAATTATCACCAACAGTTCTCTGTTTAACTTCAATCCCCCATAACATTGAAAAAATAATCAGCAGTTTCTAGCTGTGTAATTTTAGCATGTTTTCATAATATTTCATAATATACTTTTTCTGTTTGATATTCAACAAATCCCTTTTTCATTTAGGTGTCGACATTTTGTTTATACATTAAATATTATCAACAAACAAAAACAAAGATCAGCTGATTATTTTTTATGTATAAAAGAAACACAATTTAGTAATCACTATTTCTTATATTATTGGTAAGCCATACATGTAGTTGTATACGCATGAATGAGTCTGACTGTCCACCACTGTCTACTTTAAGTAAAATCAGTCACATGTGACCATGTTAATTGGCGATAATATCGAGGTTACAATGACCTTAAAATGATCATTTGTTTTTAGGTAAGAGTGGCGGATGGCGACAGGTGAATTTGGCATTAAAATGGGGGGTTTTACATGAGGGGAAAATGGGTCTAGATGACACTTTGGCGAAAAGCGAGTTTGGCGATAAATCGGGTGGCAATAGATCGGGGTTTTACTGTATATGTAACTTTTTTTTAGACAAATTTTTCATCGACACAATTTTATGGTCTATGCAATTGAGTTATTTTAAACTAATTAAATGAAATTTACCCATCTAAAACCACAAGGTAGTATAAAATAAAATTTTTGGAGGTAAATCCTCAGTTTTAAAATTTTAAACAAAATTTTTGGACTTGTATCCTATCTCTTTGGTAGTTAAGAGATAGATAAATCATTTTCTGGTCCTCAGGTGAACTTAAAGTCCTTGAATCATTGTCATTACATTTATAATATCTGATTGTTTTTTAATAAGATTTTTTGTTTGTACTTGACAGATGGAGGCAGAAAAGGAGCTGATAGAATGAATGTTTATCTTGGTAACCTTAATCAAGATGCAACACAGGTAAAGTTATTGTGATTATCATTAAATTTATAGGTATTGCTATTTTGTTTATTGTTTATAGGTAATGCTATTGTGATCATTATAAATTTATTAAATATTGGTATTATTGCCTTATGCATAGTTACTTCCTATGCCTATACATATACATGTGTGTGTGTGTGTGTAACGAGAAACATTCGCGATGTATTAATATTCGCGATTTTGGCAGTGAAGTCTCAATTGCGAAAGTTAATACAACGCTAAGTTTTCTAAATGTTAAGAAAAATATTAAAGATCTTATGTAATAGGTTCATCTATGATTTAAATCCTAAAACCATGAAATTATGTCTGTCGCCTATACTTGACCAAATCTTAAGTAAATTAAGCATTAGAATAAATCTTTATGATTAAAACTGATGAATAAAATAGTAAATATTACATTATTTACATATATACAAATCCATATCTGATAAAAACAGACGCACAGTAGATAAAATCGAGCAGTCACTATGCAAAACGGCGAAACGGAAGTTGATCTAAATGTAGTTTCTACCACTTAATAGAGCACCGTTAGAAACTAAACTACTCACTACTACTCAGAGAACATAAACACAATGTAAGAATTTTTAGTTGATCAAATCTTTACTACTTTAATATAATACGCTACTAAATTAAAATAGTTATCTCTCTTCCACAAGCTCGTCAACCGCAAAGTAAATACACGCAAACACGTTTCTGAATGTAAAACTGTGAAAGTTTCTACCCGAGATTATTTCTCTATATACAGTATCAGGATTCATATTGTACCATGATTGGTAGATACAGTAGAACTTCGATAATTCGATTTCTAGAATACCACGGATAACTCGGAAGTATTTATTTTGTCCCGACTGGTTTTCTATATTAACTTTATAAGGAAAACTTTGATAACTTATACTTCTATAATTTGAATATCCTCGATAACTCGAAGTAAAAATTTGGTTTATAGTTTAAAAATCTATTAAAATTAACTGAAAAAACTCGAATTTTTCTAACAAAGTATGAACAATGGCCCGTTTAATAAAATGATCAGAGAAATCACATATCGGTAATTAGGCTACTGTTAAAGTAGAGAAATGAACCAAGTAGTTCTTATTATTTACCATATTAATTAGTATCGATTAACGGATTAATATTTAGTACCATCATGGACATTAAATCTGGGTAAGCTTATCCTCTACTCTAATAATAGAAGCCAAATAATATGCCTTCGACGATAACTATTGACTTAAGTTCTCCAAGCTTAATTTGAACGACTAACCCCGTGGTACTTATGACTGCATTAAAATCTTATACAACTTATTGAAGTGCTAAATATAATTTCATTAACTTTCTGTTCATATTTTCTAATGTATGTAATAAATAAGCATTTTGATAAACATGTACATATATCTGATTTCCGATTTCGTTGTTCCTATATATTGTGATTTTAAAATAAAAGAACAGGTTTCGCATGCTTTTACCATCAATATCAATTCTTTAATAAATTATTATATTTTCTTAAAAAGTATCTTTTACTTTTTTACATTCGATTACAGGCAACTGTTTCAAACATTAAGATTTCTGTAGTGGAAAACATATATTAAGTTGACACCATCCTTGGACATTATCCTTCAACTTTGATAATTCGAAGTCCCCAGCGAAGTCCCGTGCACTTCAAGTTATCAAAGTTCTACCTTAGTGATATATATTGTATCTTGGCATGTCTGTTTCATCCCAGTCCTATTTGGCAGGCTTCTTAGCTGTGTTCAGGTTGATAAAATTCAGTTCCAAGCCTACAGGTCAGTAGACCAGTCCTTATCCCAGTTTTATTGGATTGGTTGATATTTCCTTTTCACTATTTCTGTTTGTAGGAGGATATTGAAGAATTAGTATCTGAATTCTCTCCCATTGAAGTACGAATGAAAAAAATGGGCACTGATCCAAGGAAAGTGTAAGTTTACAGTCATATACTGTATAAAAACAAGAACTCTGGCTTATAAACATTTATGATATACAATTGTGTCTATGTACATTTACTTTTAAAGGAAGACAATACCATTTTTCCAGAGTTCTCTCACTTTGTTGGCATCTTAATGAAGGTTCCATAGATAGTGAAAAAAAGATTTCATTTATTTTTGTAAAAATACAAAACAATTACAGCTCTGTTAGATATCAGTAAAGTCTATTTTTACAGAAGTTTATTGTTATGCAAAAAGATTAAAGAACATTTATTAAAGAACATCAGTATTTTATTATTGAAGAAAAGTTATCATTCTTGAAGCTTTTTAGATCTTATTGGGTTAAAAGTGTGAGAACTGAATCATAGCTATCAGGTTCATAGAAAATGCAGCTCAAATTTGCTAGTAAATTGGCTCATGAATTGCTTCTGTTCAACAAAATTGCAAAAATTAAATGATGTAAAAATGACCAGGTTTTGTTAACTGAAAACGTTCAGAATGACTACCTACTATCAGGTTTGAGAGTGGGGTGGGTGGGTTGAACTGTGTTTTTGATAACATGTGCCTTTTCTTATATTTTTCTGTTTTTGTTACACATGCCTCTTATGACTGTTTGTTTGTTTTTTTTCTTGATCTAGATTTGCCTTTGTTGAATTTTCATCTTCCTCAGAAGATAAAGCTGATGAAATGATCCAGAAACTGAATAATCAAATTTGGATGGGCCGTAAGCTGTTAGTTAGACTTGCTCATGAGAACAGAGAAAAGAGAGAAGCTGCATCTAATACAGGTATGAATGAACTATTTATGTTTTGTTATAAAGGACTTCTTGATATTGATTTACAGCCACCTATTGTGCAGTTAAGTTTTGATGTTATAATAGCTCATTTGTCAGTTCTAAGTAGTGTTGGGTTATATCGTTTGTAGACATAATGTGAATTATTTTGAACTACATTTGACTTGTAATAGAAATTTTAGTTTTGAGTATGGCCATATTCTGACTTTTAACAGCAAATTTTAAATTGAGAATGGCCATATTCTGACTTGTAATAGCAAATTTTAGTTTTTGAATATGGCCATATTCTGATAAGTAATAACAAATTTCAATTTTGAGTATGGCTATATTCTGATTTGTAATAGCAAATTTCAATTTTGAGTATGGCCATATTCTGATTTGTATAACAAATTTTAGTTTTGAGAATGGCCATATTCTGACTTGTAAAAGCAAATTTCAATTTTGAGTATGGCCATATTCTGACTTGTAATAGCAAATTTTAGTTTTGAGAATGGCCATATTCTGACTTGTAATAGCAAATTTCAATTTTGAGTATGACCATATTCTGACTTGTAATAGCAAATTTTAGTTTTGAATATGGCCATATTCTGATTTGTAATAATAAATTTCAATTTTGAGTATGGCCATATTCTGATTTGTAATAACAAATTTTAGTTTTGAGTATGGCCATATTCTGACTTGTAATAGCAAATTTTAGTTTTGAGTATGGCCATATTCTGACTTGTAATAACAAATTTTAGTTTTGAGTATGGCCATATTCTGACTTGTAATAACAAATTTAAGTTTTGAGAATGGCCATATTCTGACTTGTAATAGCAAATTTTAATTTTGAGTATGACCATATTCTGACTTGTAATAACAAATTTTAGTTTTGAGAATGGCCATATTCTGATTAGTCAGTTGCATTATTTTCTAACATTTTGGTTAGGCATATGTAAAATGGAAAAATTCTCTTAATAAATGAAATATATATTGTTATTAAATATTATTATTTAAACATTTATTATTTTGTATGAAATCTCTGTGTTTTTTTTAGCTCACCTGAGCTCATTTCACCCCGTCCGTTGTGCATCGTGTATATACTTTACATTTTAATCTTCTCCTCCAAAACTACTTGGGCAAATTTGATGATTTTTGGCAGTAATGATGCCTAAGTGAAGGCCTTTCAGATTTGCCCAAATGAAGGGGTTATGTCCCCTTGATACCCCATAAAGGGGAAAATAGTGAAAATCTGAAATTGTTAATTATCTTGAAAACTATAAGCTTTTTGTATAGGCATGTATATAAAATTTTGTAGGCGTTGACATGTCAGTGATTTCAATATGTATTTCAAGGTCATATGTTCAAAGGTCAATGTCATAGCTGCATAAGAAAACATAAATTGCTAATTATCTTGAAAACAATTAGCTTTTTGTATAGGCAAGTATATTAGAATATTGTAGGTGTTGAAACGACGAGCATTTTGATATATGGCTCAAGGTAATAAATTTAAAGGTCAAGGTCACAGCTGCAAAAGAAGTCTTAAATTGCTAATTGTCTTGAAAACAATATATTAACTTTTTGTATAGGCATGTATATTGGAATATTGTAGGTATTGGCAGGACGATCATTTTGATATATTGTTCAAGGTCATATATTCAAAGGTCAAGGTCACAGCTGCAAAAGAAGGCTTTAATTGCTAATTATCTTGAAAACAATTAGCTTTTTGTATAGGCTTGTATTTTATAATATTGTAGTTATTGACATGGCAGTCATTTTGATATATGGCTCAAGGTCATAAATGCAAAGGTCAAGGTCAAAGCTGCATCAGAATATTGATTGTTTATTATTTTGAAAACAAAAAGCTTTTTGTACAGACATGTATTAGAAAATTGTAGGAATTGACATGGTGATCATTTTGATATATAGCTCAAGGTCAGAAGTTTGAAGGTCAAGGTCACAGCTGCAACAGAAGACTGAAATTGTTAATTATCTTGAAAACTATAAACTTTTTGTACTCTTGAAAACTATAAACTTTCTGTACAGGCATGTGTATTATAATATTTAGGTATTATTAGCTCAACTGGCTAAAGCCAGATGAGCTTATGGCATGATGCGCGCGTGCGTGCGTGCGTGCGTGCGTCCGTTAACAGCAAAAACTCAGAAACTACTGGGCCAATTTTAGCAAAACTTTGCAGGAATGATCCTTAGAAGGAGTAGATGAAAATTTGTACAATTGGTTTCCATGGCAACCAAAAGTAGGTCACAGCGACCTAGAATGTAAAAAACCTAAAATAAGCTTCTTCTCTGAAACCATAGGTTATATTCAAAATCTGATGTGATATTTAGCTTCTAGACACCCTTAAACATGTAGGTTGTACATTTCGTGAAATTCTGTCAAAAACTAGGTTACGCATTTTTAGCGTTTTTCTGTCGTACTTCGTAAAAAGTGAAAATAAGGCTTATAATGGAAAATCAACTTTGAAAATCTTCTTCTCTGAAACCATGAAGCCTTAAGCTTTCATATTTGGCAGTTATTATCAGCTTGAGCCCCTTTACCAAGTTTGTACAAATGGTGGCCCCCGGTCCATTTTTGGCCCCACCCCAGGGGTCCATATATCAGCATATGCATATATGGCTCATAATGGAAAATCAACTTTGAAAATCTTCTTCTCTGAAACCATGAAGCCTTAAGCTTTCATATTTGGCAGTTAATATCAGCTTGAGCCCCTTTACCAAGTTTGTACAAATGGTGGCCCCCGGTCTATTTTTGGCCCCACCGCAGGGGTCCATATATCTGCATATGCATATATGGCTTATAATGGAAAATCAACTTTGAAAAACTTCTTCTCTGAAACCATGAAGCCTTAAGCTTTCATATTTGGCAGTTAATATCAGCTTGAGCCCCTTTACCAAGTTTGTACAAATGGTGGCCCCCGGTCCATTTTTGGCCCCACCGCAGGGGTCCGTATATCAGCATATGCATATATGGCTTAAAATGGAAAATCAACTTTGAAAATCTTCTTGTCTGAAACCATGAAGCCTTAAGCTTTCATATTTGGCAGTTAATATCAGCTTGAGCCCCTTTACCAAGTTTGTACAAATGGTGGCCCCCGGTCTATTTTTGGCCCCACCCCAGGGGTCCATATATCTGCATATGCATATATGGCTTATAATGGAAAATCAACTTTGAAAATCTTCTTCTCTGAAACCATGAAGCCTTAAGCTTTCATATTTGGCAGTTAATATCAGCTTGAGCCCCTTTACCAAGTTTGTACAAATGGTGGCCCCCGGTCTATTTTTGGCCCCACCCCAGGGGTCCATATATCTGCATATGCATATATGGCTTATAATGGAAAATCAACTTTGAAAATCTTCTTCTCTAAAACCATGAAGCCTTAAGCTTTCATATTTGGCAGTTAATATCAGCTTGAGCCCCTTTACCAAGTTTTTACAAATGGTGGCCCCCGGTCCATTTTTGGCCCCACCCCAGGGGTCCATATATCTGCATATGCATATATGGCTTATAATGAGATATCAACTTTGAAAATCTTCTTCTCTGAAACCATGAAGCCTTAAGCTTTCATATTTGGCAGTTAATATCAGCTTGAGGCCCTTTACCAAGTTTTTACAAATGGTGGCCCCCGGTCCATTTTTGGCCCCACCCCAGGGGTCCATATATCTGCATATATATATATTGGAAATCAAATTAAAAAATTTTCTTCTCTGAAACTGTAAGGCATAATGCTTTTATATTTGGCATTTAACATCAGCTCAAGTCCCTTTACCAAGTTTGTACAAATGGTGGCCCCTGGGCCATTTTTGGTCCCACCCTAAGGGCCAATATATCTACATATGCATATATGGGAAATCAAATTTAAAAATCTTCTTCTCTGAAACTGTAAGGCTTTAAGCTTTCATAATCAGCTCAAGTCCCTTTACCAGGTTTGTACAAATAAAGGCCCCTGGGCCATTTTTGTTCAAACCAAGGGGCACATATATCTACATATACTTATATGGGAAGTCAAATTTAAAAATATTCTTCTCTGAAACTTTAAGGCCTACAGCTTTTATATTTAGCATTTAACGTCAGCTCAAGTCCCTGTACTGAGTTTATATAAATGAAGGCACAAGAACCATTTTTGTCAGTTGAGCTCCACAGGCCCTTTTGGGCCTCTTGTTTATATGGCGATCATTTTATGTGTGACTCGAGGTCATAAGTGCAAACGAAGACTGAAATCCTTATTAATAAATATCTTTAAAACTATTAAGGTTTTGTTTAGGAATGTGTATTAGAATATTGTAGGTATTGGCATAGTGATCATTTTGATATACGGTTCAATGACGTACATTCAAAAGTCAAGGTCATGGCAGGATAAGAGAACTTAATTGCTTATTATCTTGAAAACTGTAAATTTTTGTACAGGCATGTATATAAGAATATTTTAGATGTTAATATGACAATCATTTTGATATATGGTTCAAGGTTATATGTTCAAAGGTCAAGGACATAGCTACATAAGTATACTGAAAGGGTTAATGATTTGGAAATTATTCATTGTGCTACAGTTACTACATGCATATTAGCTACTTAAAATTGAAACATGAATAGATATTTCTAATTAAGTATGGGGACAGTTCTTCATTTGAGAAAACTTGGAAAGTTTCTGTACTGAATATATTGTCTATTGCACTTTGCAAACAATTTTGGACATTTACTCAGGTAAGCATAAGGCCCATGGACCTCTTGTTTAAAAATAATATTAACTACAGAAAAATGTGAAGATTGAATGATGCAGAATACAGTCATTTCTTATGAATATTGATCACAAATAATTTACACTGTGTTCATTTTTTTTTTTTTTCAGGGAATAATTTCAATGCTTCAGCTGAAAAGAAATCTTCTAAACATTCAACAGAAAAGAAAACTTCTAAACCTAACTGGGGACAGAGTTCAAACAGTGGTACCAGTAATAATTCCAACAACACAAATAATGCTGTGAGCTCCCTGGATGATGATGAATGGGATAATGACACAGAAGATAAAGTATATAGTCAGCAGTCTGTAACGGCAGATGAGACTAAAAAATCAATGAGTTCAATTTGGGCTACACCTAACACAAATGACAAGACTGGTGCCCGAAGTCCATTAAAAAGTCCTATTTTAGATCAGTCTTATACTCAGACTGCAGCAAGTCCTGTGAAGTCTTTCAGTCCAATTATAACAGGACCTCAGATCAATTCAGCCTATGGTCAAAACCAGCCTCTTGCCTCACAGACATTTACAAAAAGCCCTGTTAAAACTGAACAAGATCTACTTGTGGAATCTATGACTTCTTTTTTAAAAAGTCCAGAAAAGCCACAAGTTCCGCAGGAAATGCATAGAACTGTGGAAGCTTCTGTGACAAATGAAAATCAATACATACGAAGTCCTGTAAAAACCGATACTGGTATGCAAATAACCATTCAGCAGTCGCCACATAAAAGAAATTTGAGTGATGTTTTCTCACAACTAGAAATGAGCAATGATGGTAGTAGTACTATGCAGAAGTTATCTCCAAAGATCAATAAAAATCCAGTTCAGCAGTGTAATGGTTCTGCAAATGCTGTTCTTCCAGAAGATGATTTTGATGATATGCCAGTCCTGGAACCATCTGTAGGAGATCCAATGCCGCCTTTAGTTCCATCAGTAAAAAAATCTTCAAAAGTTTTTGTTTCAAATTTCCCTTATGGATCATATGATGTAAGTAGAAAAATTGTAACATCAAATTGTCTCTTTTTAAAGTTAAGACCATTGGATATATATAATTTAATTGTCATGGCAACCTAAAAACAATCAGAAATTTGATACAAATTGATAGTATATAAATAAGTTGATGACATGAAAAATAGAATGATTGCACTTATAACGGAATAAGAATATAAATGGTGTAACCTTAGTGTAAATGGACTAAAATAATTATGTTTATTGCACTTTAGAAAAGATCAATCTGAATGTCCTTTTTTTTGATTTACTTTAGGAGGAGTTATACAGGCTATTTTATGATTATGGTGTAATGGATATCAATGTTAGAAATAGAAATATGACGTCAAAAAGGTAAGTTCAACATTATTTGCAGTTTTAGTTCTGAATTTTTTCTAGTGTGCACATCAGATATAATAATGCAATAATATTGTTTAAATGCTCATCAATATGTCAAGTCTGCATTTGTTTAATATTCAATAAGCTAACATAAAATTGGGAGAGTTAATTTACATTTTTTCTAGTTTAAGACCTACCTGTCTATTAGCAAGTTTGTAGATAATGAGAAAATTTTCAACCTGTTATTTAAGACAAAAAAACCAATTTACTTTAATTTTGAGTATTATGGGGGGGGGGGGAATCATCAGCCAGTAGACTGTCTGGAATGTAAATTGGTCATTAAAACTACTAATAATGGAGAGATGATTCTGACAAACTACCAGATTGAATGTTCTACCATTCATCATTTAGATTCCATATTCATTAAATGTTATTTTGATTAAACCTCATTTGTTTAGCACTACTGCTATTATAACGTTAAAGTCACCAGAACTTGCTGAGGTTGCCATTGCAAACCTTAATCAAACACAGTACATGGGAAGGAGGCTTCTGGTCACTGGGGCAAAAACAACAGAAGAAGTAAGGAGAGATTGTCAAACACATGGTTACAACCAGGGTTATAGTTCAGAACAGCAGAGAAACCATGACAGGTATCATCATCAGCAACAGAACTATCCACAGAGGAGATATAACGAATACAGTAAAAGATTTCCACAACAAGGAAGTTATTCTAGTGAGGAATTCAATCAAGGTATTTGTTTACTTTTCATTATGCTATGACAAATGAGAATATGTTTCAGATACAGACTGAAGACATTTGTTTTAGCAATATAGATGCATTTCACAATAATTAATTTTTAAGAATAAAATCTTTCCTATTTAATCTTTTCAAAATTTTGCTTTACTGAAATATTAATTATTTTAGCAACAAAGATCTGCATTGCACATTAATCTTCAAAAAATTTTTTTTTTTTTTTTTTTTTTTTCAAAATTTGACTTTACTGGTGTGACTAAAGATTTTGACTAATGTCATGAGATTGTGGCCTTGAGTATTTGAGGTGCTTCGTAAAAGTGTACTACTCACTTTTACATTGATTATATTTTATATAGCAGCTTATTTGATAGATAATACAGGGTTCGCACAGACCTGGAAAAGTGCTTGAATTTGGGGGGTTCCCTTGAAAAGTCATGGAATTCATTTCTTACCTGGAAAAGTGCTTGAATTTCATGTACAGTCATTGAAAAGTGCTTGAATTTAATATCACTGTCACCAAAAACTGAAATAAGTAAACAATTATTGGGAATATTCAGAAAAATGAATGCGGAAACAAAAAAGTCAGCGATTATCATCAGACTGGTCGCTATGCATCGGAGGTCCCGTCTATATATAAACAACGCTTGTAGCTTCTGTCATACCAGCCAGAAAATGTGTTTTTAATCGGGAATGGTTGCAGGACGATAGATTTAAAAACTGGGTTCGCCAGATAAAGGGGGACAAGCACAAGGCAAACTGCATCATGTGCTTTAAGGCATTCGATTTGGGGAACATTGGCGAGGCGGCCCTAAAATCACGCAGTAAAAGTACGAAACACGTGAAAGCAATGAACAGTGGGTCTGTTGTGGACTTGACGATGTTTCAGTTTGTGAAATCAGAAATTGTTTCCAACACTGACAATAATACTAACGATGTACATGTACCAGTTGATGTTCAACTTCAGGATTTAACAATTCTGTTACCCCCACAACAGAGTGCAACAGTACCGGCTGCTATGGTGCAGTCAAAACTATTGATTGACAAAAAACTTTGTGATGTCGTTACTAAAGCAGAAACATTGTGGACTTGAAATTTAATACATAACCATCAATCATACAAGTCTTCCGAAAAATCAAACAAGCTATTACACACAATGTTTCCTGATAGTGTTATTGCCAAAAGTTTTTCTTGTGGAGAAAAGAAGACAGCTTATATAACAGTATTTGGAATAGGGCAATATTTTCTTGAAAAACTTAAACAGGATGTGACAAAACATGATTTTGTGCTTCTTAAATTTGTATTCAGTTGGATATTATGTCTTCAAAGTGTGAATATTTTGACATTCATTACATTTGTTGGTGACCTGGAAAATGGTTCAATAGTCCTTGAAAAGTCCTGGAAAAGTCCTTGAATTTTGTCAGCCTAAACTTGTATGAACCCTGTAATATTTACAGTCCCAGTTTCACAATCATTCACTCAGCTGAGTGTACACTCCACTCATATTCGGGAATATTTCAATGCCAATTTCTAAGACATTACACAGTTAAAATTGCAATATTGAAATTGTTTAGTGTAGAATTGTTGAACAAAACAAAACATTGTCTCATAAAACTTAAAATTTTTGAAATATTGATGAGAGAAAAATGGGAATATTTGACTTGAGTGTACACTCAGCTGAGTGAATGATTGTGAAACTGGGGCCTGTTCTGTTAGTTATGAAATAGTACCATATACATTGTACTATACTATATATAACACCAACAAATATATGAATATTTGCGGACAGCCTGTCATTGAGGATAGACCACAGATATATAAATTATAACATGACAGTAGTAATTCATGTAACATTTAAACAGTACAAAGATAATAAATACTGTATAAGTATTTATTTTGGCGGTGTATTAATGATATTGGCGCTTTTGGCGTAAAATTAATTTCTGCCAATATTAGTACAATTCAGCATTTATTTTAGCTCACCTGTCTAAAGGTAAACAATGATGGCGCCAAATTTATACACACTAAATGTTTTAGACCCTACGGAGCGCCATATATAATACACACTAATATAAATACTTATACAATACACAATTTACATGTGGGTTTTAATGTACTTTTTTGTTTTTAGGAGATATGGTAGCAAGTACTCCTAATGAATCTTACAGTGACATTAAATTACCATCAGTTACAAGCCCAACATCCAGTAACTCATCACTGTCGGAAAATAAGGTGGCTTTTAAGTCTTGGTATGCCATGTTACAGACCTTTAAAATTGTGATGACTAAACTGGGATGTAGAGTCAGAGATATAAACTATAAAGCACAAGAGAGGCTGACCGTCTTTGTCACTTCAGTTTTTGATGAGCAGAATTTCTGGGGTCAAGTAATAGAAGATGTAAGTATAAAATACATTAAAAAGACCAGGCCCCAGTTTGGCAATCATTCCTTAACAAAGATTTTCTGTGACTTTAGCAAATTTTGGCAATATCTTTTTTTGAATTACAAATAAACATTTTTAGCTCACCTGAGCTGAAAGCTCAGATGAGCTATTGCGATGGTTCACCGTCCGTTGTCTGTTGTGTGTCGTCCGCTGTGCGTCGTGCGTTAACTTTTAACATTTTTATCATCTCCTCTAAAACTACCAAACCAAATTTGATGAAACTTGGTAACCATCATGCCTGGGTGAAGCCCATTCAGATTTGCACAAATGAAGGAGTTATGTCCCCTTGGGGCCCAATAAGGGGGGAAATAGTGAAAACTTTAAAAATCTTCTCTGAATCTACAAGAAATATACCTTAGTTATTTCATTTATAACATCCTTAGGTCATCAATTTTTAGATTTGCACAAATGGTAGCCATGGGGCTCAAAATGGGGAAATTGTAAGGCACTAAGTGGGGAAATTGCTAAAAATTATATATTTGTCACTTTATCTTGAAAACTATCAACTTTTTGTATAGGCATGTATATTAGAATATTGTAGGTATTGACATGCCGATCATTTTGATATCAGGTTCAAGGTCATATGTTGAAAGGTTAAGGTCACAGCTGCAAAAGAAGACTTAAATTGCTAATTATCTTGAAAACTATTAATTTTTTGTATAGGCATGTATATGAGAATATTGTAGGTATTGACATGCCAATCATTTTGATATATGGTTCAAGGTCATACCTTCAAAGGTCAAGGTCACAGCCTCAAAAGAAGACTTAAATTGCTAATTATCTTGAAAACTATTAACTTTTTGTATAGGCATGTTTATTAGAATATTGTAGGTATTGACATGCCAATCATTTTGATATATAGTTCAAGGTCATTTGTTGAAAGGTCAATGTCACAGCTGCAAAAGAAGACTTAAATTGCTAATTATCTTGAAAACTATTAACTTTTTGTATAGGCATATATTAGAATATTGTAGGTATTGACATGATGATCATTTTGATATATGGTTCAAGGTCATATGTTGAAAGTTCAATGTCACAGCTGCAAAAGAAGATTTAAATTGCTAATTATCTTGAAAACTTTTAACTTTTTGTATAGGCATGTATATTAGAATATTGTAGGTATTGACATGATGATCATTTTGATATATGGTTCAAGGTCATATGTTGAAAGGTCAATGTCACAGCTGCAAAAGAAGACAAACTTGAATTGCTAATTATCTTGAAAACTATTAACTTTTTGTACAGGCATGTATATTAGAAAATTGTAGGTATTTTGACAACGACCATTTTGATATATAGTTCAAGGTCATATGTTGAAAGATCAAGGCCACAGCTGCAAAAGAAAACTTAAATTGCAAATTATCTTGAAAACTATTAACTTTTTGTTTAGGCAAGTATATAAGAATATTGTAGGTATTGACATGCCAATCATTTTGATATATGGTTCAAGGTAATATGTTCAAAGGTCAAGGTCACAGCTACAAAAGAAGACTTAAATTGCTAATTATCTTGAAAACTTTAAACTTTTTGTATAGACATGTATACTAGAATATTGTAGGTATTAAAATGACGTTCATTTTGATATAAGGTTCAAGGTCATATGTTGAAAGGTCAAGGTCACAGCTGCAAAAGAAGACTTAAATTGCTAATTATCTCAAAAACTGTTAACTTTTTTATAGCCATGTATATTAGAATATTGTAGGTATTGACATGCCAATCATTTTGATATATGGTTCAAGGTCATACGTTCAAAGGTCAAGGTCATATCAACATAGGAATACTTAAATTATTAATTATCTTTAAAGCTATTAATGTCATGCATAGGCATGTATATTAGAATATTGTAGGTATTGACATGACAATCATATGTGGTTCAAGGTCATATATGTTTAAAGGTCAAGGACATAGCTGTATAATTACAGTCTAACTTGTGTTAGCGGCCACTTGTATAAAGCGGCCACTTGTCTATAACGGCCATATCTTATTCCCCCCGATGAATTTTGTTCTTTATTTCACATCTATATAGCGGTCACTGTCTTATGCGGCCAGCGGCCACCATTTTTCTGACCCCAAGCTTCAACAGAACTGTCTATAGCGGCCATTTGCAATGTTACGAAACTTCGTCAGTTTCCGGAAATTTCCGGAACCAGTCAACATAAAACAAAAAATCCCATAATGCAACTCTGTTTATATGTATCTAAGCGGCCATATTGGGTAAAGCTTACATCCCGATATTTTAAATTTTATAACATGCAGTAATATTTGATTTTTTTTTCTTTATGTCATAGTAAACGGAATGCATTGACTTTAGAACAGCGAGTAGAATTATTTAATAAATCTGAAAAGGAGAAATTAAGTACTAGGAAACTCGCGGAAGTTAAGGTGTTGGACGAACCATAATCAAAGCTGTGTTGTCAGACTATGAAGCAAATGTATCTTGGGAAATAAACCGTATGTGCCGTTCTACTGCTAACGGACATTAATTTCGTTAGTTTGGAAATCAGACCATGATGCGATATCAAGTCATCTCGGCACCAGTGTAAAAAGTCATTTCGGCAACGATATGTTTTTGGCACCAATTTAAATTCAATTCGGCACCGACTACGTTAAATTCGGCCCCAGAAAAAATATTTTAATATTTATTTTATGTTTGTGTACGATTTTTATATTAAAAATTAATAGTTATTTTTAATAAAGATATGTAAACAGTAAATTTGACAGCTACAAATGACACAGATAATCACTGCTCTGATCACTTAACCGTGTAATTCATTATGTAACAATTTCCTTTGAAGTCTGAATTAGCAAGAGTGTGATATGGGTCTGAAGAGACCTAATTATGTTTGTATAGGTGTAAGGAAGCCTGATAAGAAAAATACTTCTCTATGCAACACCCCTATACCTAGCAAAAAAAAGAGAGAGAATAGATCATTTAGACATATTAATGTTACCAGGCCGGTGTGGTGCAAAGGATTTGAAAATTCCTGAAAATGGTGAATAAATTGAAAATAAAAAATGTATTTTTTTCTTGGTTAATCTCAAAGAAACAATTTCATAGTTAGCTATATTCAGTTTAATTTGGGTACTAAAATGAATAAAAAGAACGGTTCAGATAATAATTTTTGATGATCCTTGATCAGAGAACTTGTCTATAAAGGCCACCTGTCTATAAAGGCCACTTTGGCCGCATCCCTTGAGTGGCCTTTATAGACAGGTTTCACTGTATACTGAAATTCATTAATGATTTGGAAATTATTCATTTACAGTTACTTCATGCATATTATAAAAGCTACTTATAAATTAAAAGTGAGTTGATATATTTCTGATTAAGTTTTGTGGAAGTTTTTAACTTGAGAAAACTTATAAAGTTTCTGTACTTAATATATTGTCTATTGCACTGTGCAAACAATATTGGACATATCTTCAGGTGAGGGTTAAGGCCCATGGGCCTCTTGTTGACAAAAGTAAATACAGATTTTACAGGCTTGAAGTGATTTTTAAAAAAAACGACACTTTATATTTCTGAATATCTAAACAATTAATGCCTCTAAGTTTTGATCGTGGTGATTAAGCCACAGCAACAGGCTGTTCACAGTTTATTGAAACTTGCTAAAATGATTTTCTTGACAAAAGATAGATCAAGTTCAATAATTGCATCAAACAAAAATTGTCAACGCTGTAGAGACAACATTATGCCAATAATAGCCACATTTAGATAAGTGTTCAGGGCTACTATGGATTTCTTGTTTAATATTGACTTCTGTAAGTAATATAGCTTAGAAGTATGATGTTATATGTCAGCTTAATACATGTATTTTTGTCTCTAAAATAAAGTGAGGAAATTGCTTTTACACTACATTTCTTATTCTGCTTGTGCTTGACTTTTCTCAAAGATGACTTGTCAGATATTGTAACAGCATGGATAAACATGGATACATGTGTAGTTGTGTTTTATGTTGTTCTTGTTTGGAATCAATGTCCATTTCATCCAGTTATGAGCCCATTTTTGACATTTTAATGGCTTACCATTAAATCTAACACACTTGTTTTCATCTTGTGTCTTTTTAAGAATACGACGTTGGAAAAGCTGGAAGATGTCATGAAGGCTCTTCAGTTAGATGAGACAAGAACTGGACCTACAAAAGGCCTCGGACGCTGTGCAGCAATATATGATAATGAGTGGTATAGGTAATAGCAATTATCTTTAACTCTTTATAGCAGAGTTTCAATGAAGTTGTATTTGGCTATTACAGTAGATTCCACTTAATTGCATACCGGTTAATTGCATATTCCGGTTAATTGCATAATTTTTCTCCGCACCAAACCATTTCCTATTGAAACAATGTAAAAAATTCCGTTTATTTGCATAAACAAAAGTCTAAATTCCGCTTAATTGCATAAAAAATTCTGAAAATTATGCGATCTTGGTCTGAAATTTCATGATTACAAAATATATTTGCCGACAATGCAAGGTAACCTCGAGAGGTGTTTACATTATATAAACATGTGTACAGCTAACACCAGGTGAGATATGAAGCCAGTTAATTAGTGTTCACTTTGTAGAGTAGTCATCCAATTGGTCTGTCAATACAAGCTTGTCAGGAAACATAATTAATTATGTAAAACCAATTAAAAAGGGCTGTGACAGGTGAAAAATTTGTACCCGGGTCACACAAGTTTTATAACAATCTTTTTTAACTGAAATGTATTTCCATTACATTTTCTAAACACAGACATGATTTTACTGGAACTTCGGTGCTGGTTTTTTTAAAAATAAAGATTAAATAAAACCAAAAACATTTTTTTTTTTTTAATTAACGTTTTTGTTAACATGGTTAAGGAATGTGTATGTACGTTGACTGTTATCCCAGAGCAAGTTTGATAACGCGTATTTACAGTTCTTTTAGTGTAAACTCAATAAATCATACCTCAATCAAATGCTTTATTCTTTATTTATTATTTCCTCTTTAAGATAAACTGGTTGAAATCATCGTTTACGGCTGAAAAACCCTTTATGTATCAAGTTTTGTCGGTATACAGATTCAACATCAAAGACATTTTTTTCACTTAAGGAAGTGACGTTTTATTCATTAATTTCATTGGATCAGACCTAGTTACACATAACAACGGGAATTTCCAATTTATGACTGATCGAATAATTGGTCAATAAACAATTAAAATATAACTTTGTATAAAATAAATAACAAGATAAGACATCTTTCAATTTATTTACACCAAATCTGTTTGAAAGTTAATTTTACCGGACATCGTGCACGTTGTCAAGCAACTGGATTTTTTCTATGTCACATTTAAAAATTGATTATCGTACAGTGAAAGGGAGATAACTCGAACAATATAACTCAGTGCCATGTGCGAACATGTGGATTTTTAAAAAGAAGTAAATAAACAAGAAATACGAATATCGCGAGTGTTAAGCAACAATGAATTAAATACCAACAGATGTTCCAGTTACATACATTTTCTAGGATTAAACACAGATCGATAGTCTGAAAGAAAAGTCCACCTATACCACATTTTGGAATCCCATGTAAATACGAGGTTTAAAACGATCAGCTAGAATTTTAGATCTTTATTTAGTAAAGAAAATGTACTACAAGTCTTGAGATTTTAATTAATTAAATATTTTTTCAATTATCTTTAATTATTTATTTTTTATGTCAAAGGAATTACAAATTACAAATTTTCTGCTGTTTCTACAGTACACCGACTTTGATGTCTACTAAAAAAAAAGGCCTCACCGGGTGTATCCATCAATCGATCAGCTAGAATTTTTAAAACATTATACAAATTAAATAAAATAATTTTTTAATCTTTTTTATTCTGAATTATTTATTTCATTTTTTAATTTTTATGCAATTAAGCGGAATTTATACTTTTGTTTATGCAAATAAATGGAATTTTTTACATTGTTTAAATAGGAAATGGTTTTGTGCAGAGAAAAATTATGCAATTAACCGGAATATGCAATCAACCGGTATGCAATTAAGTGGAATCTACTGTACTATGATGCCTACACAAGTACTAAAATGGCCCCAACCGATGTATCCATCAATCTATGGAATTAAGCGGAATCTACTGTAATTTGTTGATGTGGGTTGGCAAATGGGTTTGTGTGTGCATGTGGTGTTGATAGTTTTCAAGCTTCTTTTCTAAGCACTTGCAGATATTAACTTGCATTTGGTATGTGAGTCTCATTTATGAGTTAAGATCAAGTTTGAGTTTGGTTCTGGTTCACTGATTTCAATGAAATTGTTGGCCTTGGACTTAGAAAGTTTGTTTGATTTATAAGTTTTAAGGACTTTTTCTAAATGGCTGCAGATATTAAACTCAAATTTGATATGCAAGTCTACCATGATAATTACAGGTCAAGTTTGAGCTTCGTTCTGGTTCACTGATTTTTAGCTCACCTGAGCCTTTGGCTTAAGCAGCCCTCAAAGTGGGTTTCAAAACTAAGTGGCCAGCTGGCCACCAATTTAAATTTTCTGGTGGCCAGTGGAAATTCCAAGTGGGCAGGCAATCTTTTCTTCCAAATGATGAAAAATTAAGGCAACTTTTAGTTATGGAAAACAAAAATGCACATTTTTAAAATTGACTTACAATCACTTACGTTAGTGTTATTAATAACAATAATGATGATGTAAAGTATCCATTATATTGCCTGAACAGTATCATTATATTGCAACAGTACCATGAAAATTCTGTAACACAGAAATAATATCTGTTCTCTAGTCACAAAAGTTCAAATTTAAAGTGGACAAGCTGGCCACCATTTTAGTAGACAAAATTGAGGGCTGTGTGCTTTTCTGATCAAAATTTGTCTGTCGCCGTTGTCCGCGGCGTAAACTTTTACATTTTCGACTTCTTTTCTGAAACTATGAGGTAGATTTCAATGTAACTTGGTCAGATGCATATATGGGCCAGTGCAATTCAGATTTGTTCGTGACGTTGTCATGGCTCTGAAAACTAGGTCAAGGTGACCTATGGTTCCAAAAAACTTGAAAAATCTTCTTCTCTGAAAGCAATGATGGGAGAAAAAAATCTGATGTGATATTTGGCTTTTCTAGGGTCTTAAGCTTCTAAATTGTTCATTTCGTGAAATTTGGTAAAAAATTATGTTACGCTTTTTTGCATTTAATTTTAAAAATTTCGTAATATGGCTTCAAATTATTATAACTTGACTATATGAATTGATATTGACATGGGGTTTTCAGTTTTGACTTTTTCTTGATATAACCTTCAAAATGGGGTCAAGGTTAAAGTTCAAGGTCATGACCTAGTTTGTAATTTGTGCAGTTTTAGGCTTTTTTCTTCCAAATTATAAGAGATATATAATATTTAAACATTGTTAAAATGTTTAGCAGGACAAAATGTAAAAAGGTACAAAGTTTCGTAACTGTATGATAATGCATGTAGAAGTTGTTGCCCCTTAAATGTTATTTTTTTACTAAAAGAAACTAAAATTGTGTGTTAGCTTGAAAACTATAAACTTTTTGTATAGGCATGTATTTTAGAATATTGTAGGTATTGACATGACAAACATTTTGATATATGGCTCAAGGTCATGCATTCAAAGGTCAAGGTCATAGGTGCATAAAAAGACTGAAATTGTTAATTATCTTGGAAACTATTAACTTTTTGTATTGGCATGTATATTAGATTATTGTAGGAATTGATATGGTGATCATTCTGATATAAGATTCAAGGTTTTACGTTTGAATGTCAAGGTCATAGATGCATAAAAAGACTCAAATTGTTAATTATCTTGGAAACTATTAACTTTTTTGTAGGAATGTATATTAGAATATTTTATGTATTTTTGCAAATGATTTTGGACATATCCTCAGGTTGGCCATGTCCTCAGATGAGCGTTAAGGCCCATGGGCCTCTTGTTTTAAAATGAAATTATGGTCCTTGGAATTAACTAACATATAGAATATGAACTTGCAACTTGGCTGGTGCATCTTGGTGCCTATGATTTTTTACTTTCAAGCAATAAAAATGTTTGACTTTTTAGATCAAAAATGTTTTATGTCTCTATCCTTGACAGAAAAGTTTTTCAAGAGATTGCTTGTCAGGATATTATTTAGGTATGTTCATAGGTCTGTAAACTTTATCTGAAACAACTGGGCCAATTGAACAAAAATTTGTATCAAACGCCCTTAAGAGATAAAGATTAAAAAATGAATCTGAATATTAAACAAAACAAATTTGATTTCAGCTGATTGTGATTACTGCATGCTTGTTTTCACATTGACATTTTCAAGATACTACAGCTCTTATAATGGAAATGTATAAAAAAATTAATGTTTATCAATATTATTATTATTATGATTATTATTATTATTATTTTTTGTAGAGGTTGGATAATTGCAGAGAAGGGATTCAATTTAACAGTATTTTATGTTGATTATGGTAACATAGCAACCATACCTAAGAATGCTACAAGGCTTACCTGTCCTGATTTATGGGAACATAAGCCGGCCTTAAGACCATTTAAATTAACAGGTAAGACGGATTTACCTGTAGGGTCGGAACGAATCTCAGATTGTATACTTGAACAAAAAAGAAGTTTATTTGGTAGAACAAAAGAAAGCCAATTTGATAGAATGCTCACTCTTCATTCTGGAAGTTGGGCCTTAATAAACAGACAGGCGCATCTCAATACAGTAGATTCCACTTATTTGCATACCGGTTAATAGCATATTTCGTTTAATTGCATAATTTTTCTCTGCACAAAACCATTTCCTATCTAAATAATGTTAAAATTTACGTTTATCTGCATAAACAAAATTCTAAATTATGCTTAATTGCATAAAAAATTCTGGAAATTATGGGATCTTGGTCTGAAGTTTCATGATTACAAGATATATTTACCGACAATGCAAGGTAAACTCGAGAGGTGCTTACATTATATACATGTGTACAGCTAACGGCAGGTGAGATATGAAGCCAGTTAATTAGTGTTTACTTTGTAGAGTTGTTATCCAATTGGTCTGTCAATACGCTTTTGTCAGGAAACATGATTAATTATGTTAAACCAATAAAAAAGGGCTATGACAGGTGAAAAAATTGTACCCGGGTAACAGAAGTTTTATATCGATCTTTTTTTTTAACTAAAATATATTTCCATTACATTTTCTTAACCCGGACATAGTTTTACTGGAACTGCGGTTTTGGGTGATTTAAACTAAGATTAAATAAAACCAAAAGCTTTTTTAGCTCACCTGAGCCGAAGGCTCAAGTGAGCTTTTCTGATCAAAATTTGTCTGTCGTCGTCGTCGTCGTTGTCGTCGTCGTCGTCGTCGTCGTCCGCGGCGTAAACTTTTACATTTTCGACTTCTTTTCTGAAACTACAAGGTGGATTTCAATGAAACTTGGTCAGATGCATATATGGGCCAGTGCAATTCAGATTTGTTCGTGACGTTGTCCTAGCTCCCAAAACTAGGTCAAGGTGACCTATGGTTCAAAAAAACTTAAAAAATCTTCTTCTCCGAAAGCGAAGATGGTAGAAAAAATCTGATGTGATATTTGGCTTCTCTAGGGTCTTAAGCTTATAAATTGTTCATTTCGTGAAATTTGGTAAAAAATTAGGTTACGCGTTTTTGTGTTTAATTTTAAAAATTTCGTAAAATAGCTTCAAATTGTTATAACTTGACTATATGAATAGATATTGACATGGGATTTTCAGTTTTGACTTTTTCTTGAAATAACCTTCAAAATGGGGTCAAGGTCAAAGTTCAAGGTCATGACCTAGTTTGTAATTTGTGCAGTTTTAGGCTATTTTCTTCAAAATTTTAAGAGATATATAATATCAAAACATTGTTAAAATGTTCAGCATGACAAAATGTAAAGAGGTACAAAGTTTCGTAACTGTATGATAATACATGTAGGAGTTGTTGCCCCTGAAATGTTATTTTTCTGCCAATGAAAACTAAAATTGTGCATTAGCTTGAAAACTATAAACTTTTTGTATAGACATGTATTTTAGAATATTGTAGGTATTGACATGATGAACATTTTGATATATGGCTCAAGGTCATACATTCAAAGGTCAAGGTCATAGGTGCATAAAAAGACTGAAATTGTTAATTATCTTGGAAACTATTAACTTTTTGTATTGGCATGTATATTAGAATATTGTAGGAATTGATATGGTAATCATTCTGTTATGAGATATATACTCAGGTTGGCCATATCCTCAGGTGAGCGTTAAGGCCCATGGGCCTCTTGTTTTTTTTAATTCATGTTTTTGTTAACATGGTTAAGGAATGTGTATGCTACTGTTATCCCAGAGCAAGTTTGGTAACATGTATTTACAGTTCTTTCAGTGTATACTCAATTTATCATACCTTAAATGCTTTAATTTCCTCTGTGAGATAAAATGGTTGAAATCATCGTTAACAGCTGAAAAATCTTTTATGTAGCAAGTTTTTTTGGTATACAGATTCAACATCAAAGACATTTTTTCACTTAAGGATGTGACGGTTTATCCATTAATTTCATTGGATCAGACCTAGATACACATAACAACGGGAATTTCCAATTTATGACTGATCGAATCCTACGATGTGTATTACATTTGACGTATAACAGTTGGTCAATAAACATTTAAAATATAACTTTGTATAAAATAGATAACAACATAAGACATCTTTCAATTATTCAACACAAAATCTGTTTGAATATTAATTTTACCGTGCATCATGCACGTTGTCAAGCAATTGTATTTTTAGCTCAACTGGCTATAGCCAGCTGAGCTTATGGCATGGTTTTGCGTGCGTCCATGCGTGCGTGCTTAAACTTTAATCTTCTCCTCTGAAACCACTGGGGAAATTGGAACCAAATTTGGTGTGGAAGGTCCCTAGGTGGGATAGACCAAAGTTTGTACCAGGCGACCCCGCCCGACATCCAAGATGGCCACTGTTACTATAAATAGCAAAAACACATAAATAGCCATTGCTGAGTCATTTTTTAACCGTTTTTGTTCAAATTTGAAATGTAGAGAGTAGATAGCGGGGCATTCAACATATGTAACGGGTTTTTATGAGAAATTTTTCGTTGACCCGATTTTTACGAATTATGCAAATGAGGTGTAATATTTAATCAATTCTTTGAAAATCTTCTCCTCTGAAACCACTGGGCCAATTGGAACCAAATTTGGTGTGGAAGGTCCCTAGGTGGGGTAGACCAAAGTTTGTACCAGGCGACCCCGCCCGACATCCAAGATGGCCGCTGTTACTATAAATAGCAAAAACACATAAATAGCCATTGCTGAGTCATTTTTTAACCGTTTTTTGCTCAAATTTGAAATGTAGAGAGTAGATAGCGGGGCATTCAACATATGTATCGGGTTTTCATTAGAAATTTTTCGTTGACCCGATTTTTACGAATTATGCAAATGAGGTGTAATATTTAATCAATTCTTTGAAAATCTTCTCCTCTGAAACCACTGGGCCAATTGGAACCAAATTTGGTGTGGAAGGTCCCTAGGTGGGGTAGACCAAAGTTTGTACCAGGCGACCCCGCCCGACATCCAAGATGGCCGCTGTTACTATAAATAGCAAAAACACATAAATAGCCATTACTGAGTCATTTTTAACTCAACTGGCTATAGCCAGCTGAGCTTATGGCATGGTTTTGCGTGCGTCCGTGCGTGCGTGCGTAAACTTTAATCTTCTCCTCTGAAACCACTGGGCCAATTGGAACCAAATTTGGTATGGAAGGTCTTTAGGTGGGGTAGTCCAAAGTTTGTACCAGGCGACCCCGCCCGACATCCAAGATGGCCGCTGTTACTATAAATAGCAAAAACACATAAATAGCCATTGCTGAGTCATTTTTTAACCGTTTTTGTTCAAATTTGAAATGTAGAGAGTAGATAGCGGGGCATTCAACATATGTAACGGGTTTATATGAGAAATTTTTCGTTGACCCGATTTTTACGAATTATGCAAATGAGGTGTAATATTTAATCAATTCTTTGAAAATCTTCTCCTCTGAAACCACTGGGCCAGTTGGAACCAAATTTGGTGTGGAAGGTCCCTAGGTGGGGTAGACCAAAGTTTGTACCAGGCGACCCCGCCCGACATCCAAGATGGCCGCTGTTACTATAAATAGCAAAAACACATAAATAGCCATTGCTGAGTTATTTTTTAACCGATTTTGTTCAAATTTGAAATGTAGAGAGTAGATAGCGGGGCATTCAACATATGTAACGGGTTTTCATTAGAAATTTTTCGTTGACCCAATTTTTACGAATTATGCAAATGAGGTGTAATATTTACTCAATTCTTTGAAAATCTTCTCCTCTGAAACCACTGGGCCAGTTGGAACCAAATTTGGTGTGGAAGGTCCCTAGGTGGGGTAGACCAAAGTTTGTACCAGGCGACCCCGCCTGACATCCAAGATGGCCGCTGTTACTATAAATAGCAAAAACACATAAATAGCCATTGCTGAGTTATTTTTTAACCGTTTTTGTTCAGATTTGAAATGTAGAGAGTAGATAGCGGGGTATTCAACATATGTAACGGGTTTTCATTAGAAATTTTTCGTTGACCCGATTTTTACGAATTATGCAAATGAGGTGTAATATTTAATCAATTCTTTGAAAATCTTCTCCTCTGAAACCACTGGGCCAATTGGAACCAAATTTGGTGTGGAAGGTCCCTAGGTGGGGTAGACCAAAGTTTGTACCAGGCGACCCCGCCCGACATCCAAGATGGCCGCTGTTACTATAAATAGCAAAAACACATAAATAGCCATTGCTGAGTCATTTTTTAACCGTTTTTGTTCAAATTTGAAATGTAGAGAGTAGATAGCGGGGCATTCAACATATGTATCGGGTTTTCATTAGAAATTTTTCGTTGACCCGATTTTTACGAATTATGCAAATGAGGTGTAATATTTAATCAATTCTTTGAAAATCTTCTCCTCTGAAACCACTGGGCCAATTGGAACCAAATTTGGTGTGGAAGGTCCCTAGGTGGGGTAGACCAAAGTTTGTACCAGGCGACCCCGCCCGACATCCAAGATGGCCGCTGTTACTATAAATAGCAAAAACACATAAATAGCCATTGCTGAGTCATTTTTTAACCGTTTTTGTTCAAATTTGAAATGTAGAGAGTAGATAGCGGGACATTCAACATATTTAACGGGTTTTTATGAGAAATTTTTTGTTGACCCGATTTTTACGAATTATGCAAATGAGGTGTAATATTTAATCAATTCTTTGAAAATCTTCTCCTCTGAAACCACTGGGCCAATTGGAACCAAATTTGGTGTGGAAGGTCCCTAGGTGGGGTAGTCCAAAGTTTGTACCAGGCGACCCCGCCCGACATCCAAGATGGCCACTGTTACTATAAATAGCAAAAACACATAAATAGCCATTGCTGAGTCATTTTTTAACCGTTTTTGTTCAAATTTGAAATGTAGAGAGTAGATAGCGGGGCATTCAACATATGTATCGGGTTTTCATTAGAAATTTTTCGTTGACCCGATTTTTAGCTCAACTGGCTAAAGCCAGCTGAGCTTATGGCATGGTTTTGCGTGCGTCCGTGCGTGCGTGCGTAAACTTTAATCTTCTCCTCTGAAACCACTGGGCCAATTGGAACCAAATTTGGTGTGGAAGGTCCCTAGGTGGGGTAGACCAAAGTTTGTACCAGGCGACCCCGCCCGACATCCAAGATGGCCGCTGTTACTATAAATAGCAAAAACACATAAATAGCCATTGCTGAGTCATTTTTTAACCGATTTTGTTCAAATTTGAAATGTAGAGAGTAGATAGTGGGGCATTCAACATATGTAACGGGTTTTTATGAGAAATTTTTCGTTGACCCGATTTTTAAGAATTATGCAAATGAGGTGTAATATTTAATCAATTCTTTGAAAATCTTCTCCTCTGAAACCACTGGGCCAATTGGAACCAAATTTGGTGTGGAAGGTCCCTAGGTGGGGTAGACCAAAGTTTGTACCAGGCGACCCCGCCCGACATCCAAGATGGCCGCTGTTACTATAAATAGCAAAAACACATAAATAGCCATTGCTGAGTCATTTTTTAACCGTTTTTGTTCAAATTTGAAATGTAGAGAGTAGATAGCGGGGCATTCAACATATGTAACGGGTTTTTATGAGAAATTTTTCGTTGACCCGATTTTTACGAATTATGCAAATGAGGTGTAATATTTAATCAATTCTTTGAAAATCTTCTCCTCTGAAACCACTGGGCCAATTGGAACCAAATTTGGTGTGGAAGGTCCCTAGGTGGGGTAGACCAAAGTTTGTACCAGGCGACCCCGCCCGACATCCAAGATGGCCGCTGTTACTATAAATAGCAAAAACACATAAATAGCCATTGCTGAGTCATTTTTTAACCGATTTTGTTCAAATTTGAAATGTAGAGAGTAGATAGCGGGGCATTCAACATATGTAACGGGTTTTTATGAGAAATTTTTCGTTGACCCGATTTTTACGAATTATGCAAATGAGGTGTAATATTTAATCAATTCTTTGAAAATCTTCTCCTCTGAAACCACTGGGCCAATTGGAACCAAATTTGGTGTGGAAGGTCCCTAGGTGGGGTAGACCAAAGTTTGTACCAGGCGACCCCGCCCGACATCCAAGATGGCCGCTGTTACTATAAATAGCAAAAACACATAAATAGCCATTGCTGAGTCATTTTTTAACCGTTTTTGTTCAAATTTGAAATGTAGAGAGTAGATAGCGGGGACATTCAACATATGTAAAGGGTTTTTATGAGAAATTTTTCGTTGACCCGATTTTTACGAATTATGCAAATGAGGTGTAATATTTAATCAATTCTTTGAAAATCTTCTCCTCTGAAACCACTGGGCCAATTGGAACCAAATTTGGTGTGGAAGGTCCCTAGGTGGGGTAGACCAAAGTTTGTACCAGGCGACCCCGCCCGACATCCAAGATGGCCGCTGTTACTATAAATAGCAAAAACACATAAATAGCCATTGCTGAGTCATTTTTTAACCGTTTTTGTTCAAATTTGAAATGTAGAGAGTAGATAGCGGGGCATTCAACATATGTATCGGGTTTTCATTAGAAATTTTTCGTTGACCCGATTTTTAGCTCAACTGGCTAAAGCCAGCTGAGCTTATGGCATGGTTTTGCGTGCGTCCGTGCGTGCGTGCGTAAACTTTAATCTTCTCCTCTGAAACCACTGGGCCAATTGGAACCAAATTTGGTGTGGAAGGTCCCTAGGTGGGGTAGACCAAAGTTTGTACCAGGCGACCCCGCCCGACATCCAAGATGGCCGCTGTTACTATAAATAGCAAAAACACATAAATAGCCATTGCTGAGTCATTTTTTAACCGATTTTGTTCAAATTTGAAATGTAGAGAGTAGATAGTGGGGCATTCAACATATGTAACGGGTTTTTATGAGAAATTTTTCGTTGACCCGATTTTTAAGAATTATGCAAATGAGGTGTAATATTTAATCAATTCTTTGAAAATCTTCTCCTCTGAAACCACTGGGCCAATTGGAACCAAATTTGGTGTGGAAGGTCCCTAGGTGGGGTAGACCAAAGTTTGTACCAGGCGACCCCGCCCGACATCCAAGATGGCCGCTGTTACTATAAATAGCAAAAACACATAAATAGCCATTGCTGAGTCATTTTTTAACCGTTTTTGTTCAAATTTGAAATGTAGAGAGTAGATAGCGGGGCATTCAACATATGTAACGGGTTTTTATGAGAAATTTTTCGTTGACCCGATTTTTACGAATTATGCAAATGAGGTGTAATATTTAATCAATTCTTTGAAAATCTTCTCCTCTGAAACCACTGGGCCAATTGGAACCAAATTTGGTGTGGAAGGTCCCTAGGTGGGGTAGACCAAAGTTTGTACCAGGCGACCCCGCCCGACATCCAAGATGGCCGCTGTTACTATAAATAGCAAAAACACATAAATAGCCATTGCTGAGTCATTTTTTAACCGTTTTTGTTCAAATTTGAAATGTAGAGAGTAGATAGCGGGGCATTCAACATATGTAACGGGTTTTTATGAGAAATTTTTCGTTGACCCGATTTTTACGAATTATGCAAATGAGGTGTAATATTTAATCAATTCTTTGAAAATCTTCTCCTCTGAAACCACTGGGCCAATTGGAACCAAATTTGGTGTGGAAGGTCCCTAGGTGGGGTAGACCAAAGTTTGTACCAGGCGACCCCGCCCGACATCCAAGATGGCCGCTGTTACTATAAATAGCAAAAACACATAAATAGCCATTGCTGAGTCATTTTTTAACCGATTTTTGTTCAAATTTGAAATGTAGAGAGTAGATAGCGGGGCATTCAACATATGTAACGGGTTTTTATGAGAAATTTTTCGTTGACCCGATTTTTACGAATTATGCAAATGAGGTGTAATATTTAATCAATTCTTTGAAAATCTTCTCCTCTGAAACCACTGGGCCAATTGGAACCAAATTTGGTGTGGAAGGTCCCTAGGTGGGGTAGAACGAAGTTTGTACCAGGCGACCCCGCCCGACATCCAAGATGGCCGCTGTTACTATAAATAGCAAAAACACATAAATAGCCATTGCTGAGTCATTTTTTAACCGTTTTTGTTCAAATTTGAAATGTAGAGAGTAGATAGCGGGGCATTCAACATATGTAACGGGTTTTTATGAGAAATTTTTCGTTGACCCGATTTTTACGAATTATGCAAATGAGGTGTAATATTTAATCAATTCTTTGAAAATCTTCTCCTCTGAAACCACTGGGCCAATTGGAACCAAATTTAATGTGGAAGGTCCCTTGGTGGGGTAGACCAAAGTTTGTACCAGGCGACCCCGCCCGACATCCAAGATGGCCGCTGTTACTATAAATAGCAAAAACCCATAAACAGCCATTGCTGAGTCATTTTTTAACCGTTTTTGTTCAAATTTGAAATGTAGAGAGTAGATAGCAGGGCATTCAACATATTTAAAGGGTTTTTATGAGAACTTTTTCGTTGACCCAATTTTCAAGAATTATGCTTAAGGTGTAATATTTAGTGAAATCTTTGAAAATCTTCTCCTCTGAAACAACTGGGCCAAGTGGAATGAAATTTTGTGTGGAAGGTCCAAATGTCAGCCTGACTAAAGGTGGTACCAGGCAACCCGTCCTGACATCCAAGATGGCCGTCATAACTAAAAATAGAAAAAAAAAGACCATTGTTGATCTTTTTTTCCACCAATTGAGCTCAAATTTTAAATATAGAAAGTATACTGTAGTGGATTCAAAATATATGATATTCTTTTCTGAAAAAATTTTTATTGACCCAATTTTCAAGAAATATGCAAATTAGGTGTAATATTTAGTAAAATCTTTTCCTCTAAAATCACTGGGCGAATTGGAACCAAACTTCCTGTGGAAGGTTCCTACATCGGCCTAAAAAAAGTTTGAACCAGTCTAAGATGCCTGTTGTTACTAGATATATATATATATATATATAAAAAAGCCATTGTGGATCTATTCTAAGCTCAACTGGCTAAACCAAGCTGAGTTTATGGCATAGTGAAGCATGCCTGCATGTGTGTGTTGCAAAGTAGGCTTTATTGAAGCAAAAATGGTCATAAGCTCAATTTATTTCCCATCTTAAGCTGATGAACCAATTATGGTAACCACATCACATTGTCTTAAAGGCACCACAGTGGCTGTGTGGTCTTAAACATTCGATGTTACGAATCACAGCACCTTTCACCCCTGACATTGTGCATTAATGCCAAGTGGGCTAGCACTTCATCTTTGAAAGTTTGTCAGTAAACTTGCTGCTTGGTTGTGGTTTTCTCGTATAATCCAGTGTCCTCCACCATTTCCAAAATTGACAGTCTCCATATAAGTGAAATATTCTTGAGTTGAACGTTAAACAGCATTTCAATCAAAAACAAACATTGTCTTACATATGCAGCCAGTTGAGCATCACAGGCCCTATTGGGCCTCTTGTTACGAATTATGCAAATGAGGTGTAATATTTAATCAATTCTTTGAAAATCTTCTCCTCTGAAACCACTGGGCCAATTGGAACCAAATTTGGTGTGGAAGGTCCCTAGGTGGGGTAGACCAAAGTTTGTACCAGGCGACCCCGCCCGACATCCAAGATGGCCGCTGTTACTATAAATAGCAAAAACACATAAATAGCCATTGCTGAGTCATTTTTTAACCGTTTTTGTTCAAATTTGAAATGTAGAGAGTAGATAGCGGGACATTCAACATATTTAACGGGTTTTTATGAGAAATTTTTTGTTGACCCGATTTTTACGAATTATGCAAATGAGGTGTAATATTTAATCAATTCTTTGAAAATCTTCTCCTCTGAAACCACTGGGCCAATTGGAACCAAATTTGGTGTGGAAGGTCCCTAGGTGGGGTAGACTAAAGTTTGTACCAGGCGACCCCGCCTGGCATCCAAGATGGCCACTGTTACTATAAATAGCAAAAACACATAAATAGCCATTGCTGAGTCATTTTTTAACCGTTTTTGTTCAAATTTGAAATGTAGATGGTAGATAGCGGGGCAATTAACATATATAACGGGTTTTTATGAGAAATTTTTCTTTGACCTGATTTTTACGAATTATGCAAATGAGGTGTAATATTTAATCAATTCTTTGAAAATCTTCTCCTCTGAAACCACTGGGCCAATTGGAACCAAATTTGGTGTGGAAGGTCCCTAGTTGGGGCATACTAAAGTTTGTACCAGGCGACCCCGCCCGACATCCAAGATGGCCGCTGTAGATAGCTGGGCATTCAACATATTTAACGGGTTTTTATGAGAACTTTTTCGTTGACCCAATTTTCAAGAATTATGCTTAAGGTGTAATATTTAGTGAAATCTTTGAAAATCTTCTCCTCTGAAACAACTGGGCCAATTAGAATGAAATTTTGTGTGGAAGGTCCAAATGTCAGCCTGACTAAAGGTGGTACCAGGCAACCCGGCCTGACATCCAAGATGGCCGTCATAACTAAAAATAGAAAAAAAGACCATTGTTGATCTTTTTTCCCCCAGTTGAGCTCAAATTTTTTAATATAGAAAGTATACTTTATGGGATTTAAAATATATAATATTCTTTTCTGAGAAAATTTTTATTGACCCAATTTTCAAGAAATATGCAAATTAGGTGTGATATTTAGTAAAAATATTTTCCTCTAAAATCATTGGGCGAATTGGAACCAAACTTCCTGTGGGAAGGTTCCTACATCGGCCTAAAACAAGTTTCAACCAGTCTAAGATGCCTGTTGTTACTAGATATATATATATATATATATATATATATATATATATATATATATATATATATATATATATATATATATATATAAAAGCCATTGTGGATCCATTCTAATCTCAACTGGCTAAACCCAGCTGAGTTTATGGCATAGTGAAGCATGCCTGCATGTGTGTGTTGCAAAGTAGGCTTCATTGAAGCAAAAATGGTCATAAGCTCAATTTATTTCCCATCTTAAGCTGATGAACCAATTATGGTAACCACATCACATTGTCTTAAAGGCACCACAGGGGCTGTGTGGTCTTAAACATTCGATGTTACGAATCACAGCACCATTCACCCCTGACATTGTGCATTAATGCCAAGTGGGCTAGCACTTCATCTTTGAAAGTTTGTCAGTTAACTTGCTGCTTGGTTGTGGTTTTCTCCTATAATCCAGTGTCCTCCACCATTTCCAAAATTGACAGTCTCCATATAAGTGAAATATTCTTGAGTTGAACGTTAAACAGCATTTCAATCGAAAACAAACATTGTCTTACATATGCAGCCAGTTGAGCATCACAGGCCCTATTGGGCCTCTTGTTTAACCGTTTTTGTTCAAATTTGAAATGTAGAGTAGATAGTGGGGCATTCAACATATGTAACGGGTTTTTATGAGAAATTTTTCGTTGACCGAATTTTTACGAATTATGCAAATGAGGTGTAATATTTAATCAATTCTTTGAAAATCTTCTCCTCTGAAACCACTGGGCCAATTGGAACCAAATTTGGTGTGGAAGGTCCCTAGGTGGGGTAGACCAAAGTTTGTACCAGGCGACCCCGCCCGACATCCAAGATGGCCGCTGTTACTATAAATAGCAAAAACACATAAATAGCCATTGCTGAGTCATTTTTTAACCGTTTTTGTTCAAATTTGAAATGTAGAGAGTAGATAGCGGGGCATTCAACATATGTAACGGGTTTTTATGAGAAATTTTTCGTTGACCCGATTTTTACGAATTATGCAAATGAGGTGTAATATTTAATCAATTCTTTGAAAATCTTCTCCTCTGAAACCACTGGGCCAATTGGAACCAAATTTGGTGTGGAAGGTCCCTAGGTGGGGTAGACCAAAGTTTGTACCAGGCGACCCCGCCCAACATCCAAGATGGCCGCTGTTACTATAAATAGCAAAAACACATAAATAGCCATTACTGAGTCATTTTTTAACCGTTTTTGTTCAAATTTGAAATGTAGAGAGTAGATAGTGGGGCATTCAACATATGTAACGGGTTTTTATGAGAAATTTTTCGTTGACCCGATTTTTACGAATTATGCAAATGAGGTGTAATATTTAATCAATTCTTTGAAAATCTTCTCCTCTGAAACCACTGGGCCAATTGGAACCAAATTTAATGTGGAAGGTCCCTAGGTGGGGTAGACCAAAGTTTGTACCAGGCGACCCCGCCAGACATCCAAGATGGCCGCTGTTACTATAAATAGCAAAAACACATAAACAGCCATTGCTGAGTCATTTTTTAACCGTTTTTGTTCAAATTTGAAATGTAGAGAGTAGATAGTGGGGCATTCAACATATGTAAAGGGTTTTTATGAGAACATTTTTATTGACCCATTTTTCAAGAATTATGCTTAAGGTGTAATATTTAGTGAAATCTTTGAAAATCTTCTCCTCTGAAACAACTGGGCCAAGTGGAATGAAATTTTGTGTGGAAGGTCCAAATGTCAGCCTGACTAAAGGTGGTACCAGGCAACCCGGCCTGACATCCAAGATGGCTGTCATAACTAAAAATAGAAAGAAAAAAAAAAGACCATTGTTGATCTTTTTTTCCACCAATTGAGCTCAAATTTTAAATATATAAAGTATACTGTGTGGGATTCAAAATACATAATGTTTTTTTCTGAGAAAATTTTTATTGACCCAATTTTCAAGAAATATGCAAATTAGGTGTAATATTTAGTAAAATCTTTTCCTCTAAAATCACTGGGCGAATTGGAACCAAACTTCCTGTGGAAGGTTCCTACATCGGCCTAAAAAAAGTTTGAACCAGTCTAAGATGCCTGTTGTTACTAGATATATATATATAAAATAGCCATTGTGGATCCATTCTAAGCTCAACTGGCTAAACCCAGCTGAGTTTATGGCATAGTGAAGCATGCCTGCATGTGTGTGTTGCAAAGTAGGCTTCATTGAAGCAAAAATGGTCATAAGCTCAATTTATTTCCCATCTTAAGCTGATGAACCAATTATGGTAACCACATCACATTGTCTTACAGGGGCCACAGTGGCTGTGTGGTCTTAAACATTCGATGGTACGAATCACAGCACCTTTCACCCCTGACATTGTGCATTAATGCCAAGTGGGCTAGCACTTCATCTTTGAAAGTTTGTCAGTTAACTTGCTGCTTGGTCGTGGTTTTCTCCTATAATCCAGTGTCCTCCACCATTTCCAAAATTGACAGTCTCCATATAAGTGAAATATTCTTGAGTTGAACGTTAAACAGCATTTCAATCAAAAACAAACATTGTCTTACATATGCAGCCAGTTGAGCATCACAGGCCCTATTGGGCCTCTTGTTTCTATGTCACATTTAAAAATAGATTATTGTACCGTGAAAGGGAGATAACTCGTACAGTGTTAAGCAACAATGTATTAAATATCAACAGATGTTCCAATTACATACATATTCTAGGATTAATCATAGATTGATGGCCTGAAAGAAAAGTCCACCTACACCACATTTTGGAATCCTATGTAAATACGAGGTTTAAAACGGTCAGCTAGAATTTTTAATCTTTATTTAGTAAAGAAAATATACTACTTGAGACTTTAATTAATTCAACTCTTTTTTAAAAAAAATTAATCTTCAATTTTGATTTTTTTATTGTCAAAGGAATTTCACATTTCTGCTAATTCTACAGTACAATGACTATGATGTCTACTTTAAAAACAGCCTTACCCGGCGTATCCATATCTGTCAATCCATAAGCTAGAATTTTTAAAACTTTATACAAATTAAATGAAATAATTTTTTTATTTTTTATATTGAATTATTTTTTTTATTTTTTTTTATTTCAAAGGAATAACTGATTTTCTGTTGTTTCTACAGTGTACTATGATGTCTGTACAAGTACTAAAAACGACCTCATCCGATGTATCCATCAATCAATTTTGCCCAAGGGCATTTTCGGTTATTTGCATATTACCCTTAATTGCATAAAATATTCTGACAAACGGACTATGCAATTAAGCGGAATCTACTGTACTGGAAAAGTTGAAAAGTCTGCTTTTGGCATTTATAAAGATACCAAAGATACAAGATTCTTTTAATAAAATCTTGAAAAAAAAGACACCCTGTGTCAAAGAATATATGGCAAAACAAGATGTTATTCAATAACATAGGGCCCTAGTTATAGCTGATGACATTACATTATAAGTGAAATAGTCTGGATTAGAATGTAAAGCTCAATTAATCAATATTTTTGTGAACGTTGAAGAAAATTTGTGATATTACATACGTGTAAGAGAGCTGTTTTTAATTAAAAATATATTATGGATTGTGATATGATATTTTGGTATTTTATGTAATTTATGTAAGTTAATATCCTAAAATTTGTTGTTTTAGAGGGATCAGCCATTGACTTGAAGCAGTTAGAATCTAAAGTTGTCACACTGCAAGTTGTTCAGACAGGAATAGAAGATACTGTATGTATTATACCATCATTATTATAAACATTTTGTTATCAGCTGTTGAGATGGCTGTTTAAGAGTCGAACAATATGTATCTTAATATGTCAAAAATAAAATCTGATCAGTTTACAAGGGCATTCTTATTATTGCCATGTATGTCAGTCAGTCTGTCTGTCTGCAGTCATTTATCTTTAATATGTTGCTTTGTTAGGTAAAAACTTTTACATTTTTTGGTACATGTGGTTGTTTTGGAAAGTTCTTTTTCAATTTTTTAACTTCAGACTGAACTTTGACCTATATTGAGTAAATGGCTCCCCAGTGCATAATCTCTCTCTCTCTCTCTCTCTCTCTCTCTCTCTCTCTCTCTCTCTCTCTCTCTCTCTCTCTCTCTCTCTCGTAAAATCATGCAATCATGCTAATATTTAATGTCTGTCTCTCTCTGTTAAATCATACAACCATGCTAATTTAATGTCTCATTTCTTTTCAGGGCTATCTAATTGAAGTTATTGTCACTAGCCAAGCATAATATATGTATGTAGTGAGACATATTCATGTAGAATGGGTGGCAGTACCGAGATGGTGGTCATTGGTAAGAGAAAGAAAAGAACAGATGTTACCAGATTTTATAGATCTTTTCTTATTGGAACTTTTCCTTCCTTGTTTATCAACAAGAATTTTTTGTTTTTTTTATTTCACATTTAGTGTTCTCAAGTAAGATTTTTTTTTTGTCTTCAGATGTTTAATTTGATCTATATTTGTATAGGTAAATCAGTTTTCAGTATTTTTATTGACCACCTGCAGTATTTTGCTGAATATTCATTAAAATAGAACCCTCTGTATAGAGTTAATAAGGTGAAATAAAACCAAACAAGATACTGTATAAGTATTTTAGCTGTGTATATTGGCGCCTTTGGCGTTAAATTAGTTTACGCAGATATTAATACACTTCAGCATTAAATTTAGCTTACCGGTAATACCTGTTTTAGAGGAAACAAATGATAGTGCCAATATTAATTCACGGTAAATGTTTGAAAACCCTCGGGAGCAATAAATATAATACACCCCTATATAAATACTTATACAGTATATACTATACAATTTTATATAGTGATACATGAAAGCAAAACCTTATAATTTTTACACATTGCAAAAAAATACTGCGGTATGTCGAATTATTTATCTCAACTTTTTTTTTTTTAAGTATCACAACTTTCCATGATATTATCTTGACTTATCAAGATATTCAGTCGACATGTTGAGATAATTTTATGTAGACTAAAATTATGTGGATGTCAGAAATAAGCCACCGTATTTTATAGAAAATGAACTCATTTAAAACTTACCCTACCAAAATACCATGACAGATAATATTTTTTTTTTATATCCATAGATGGTCACTTTTGTTTCTAGTACACATGCAGTGTATTATATAAGGGATAGTTTCTTTGTTAATAGCTTAAAGATGTTTTGTTATTTTAAAACAACGTTATATTTTGAAATTTGTACATTTATTTTAATTAAAAATACAACAGGTGGTTGTATAGTTATGTAAGGTATATATAAATAGAATTTGTAGAAAGTTTTTGAATAATTTTGAGTATTATTTAATTGAATTTTCAAAAAAAAAAAAATTGTTATCTTGTATTATACCTAATGACAGGTTTGTCAAATAACCTTGATCCTGACTCTTTTAATCCATTTTTAGCTTTGACAAATGTCTATTGTTTCCAACTGGAACAGACTTCATGATCATGTGATATCTATTGTTTCCAACTGGAACAGACCTCATGATCATGTGATATCTATTTTTCCAACTGGAACAAACTTCTTGATCATGTGATGTCTATTGTTTCCGACTGAAACAGACTTCATGATCTTGTGATATAGTTCCAAAAAAGAGCAATCTTTTCTCTTTGTCTTGATAAATAATAATAATTGTAAACTTACAATGATGAAATGAAATTCAGTAAAACAATGATAAAATAAGTAAGATGTAGTTACATTTGCTCTCACCAGTTTGTATCATTGGTGTTAATGCTAGCAGGTACTTTTAATAAAATATAAGTGCATTATTGTCTCCCGGACAAGTAAAACTGTTTTATATGGTGGTATCATTACTACAAAACAAACTATGCAGGGTTGTATCCAGGTCTTGTCAAAATAGGGTTAATTGTCCTCCTTATTTGTTGAAAATTGGGGATAATTAAATGTAGAGGAATAGTTTAAAAACAGTTTTTAGCTCAACTGGCTAAAGCCAGCTGAGCTTATGGCATGGTGTTGCGTGCGTCCGTGCGTGCGTGCGTAAACTTTAATCTTCTCCTCTGAAACCACTGGGCCAATTGGAACCAAATTTGGTGTGGAAGGTCCCTAGGTGGGGTAGACCAAAGTTTGTACCAGGCGACCCCGCCCGACATCCAAGATGGCCGCTGTTACTATAAATAGCAAAAACACATAAATAGCCATTGCTGAGTCATTTTTTAACCGATTTTGTTCAAATTTGAAATGTAGAGAGTAGATAGCGGGGCATTCAACATATGTAACGGGTTTTTATGGGAAATTTTTCGTTGACCCGATTTTTACGAATTATGCAAATGAGGTGTAATATTTAATCAATTCTTTGAAAATCTTCTCCTCTGAAACCACTGGGCCAATTGGAACCAAATTTGGTGTGGAAGGTCCCTAGGTGGGGTGGACCAAAGTTTGTACCAGGCGACCCCGCCCGACATCCAAGATGGCCGCTGTTACTATAAATAGCAAAAACACATAAATAGCCATTGCTGAGTCATTTTTTAACCGATTTTGTTCAAATTTGATATGTAGAGAGTAGATAGCGGGGCATTCAACATATGAGAAATTTTTCGTTGACCCGATTTTTACGAATTATGCAAATGAGGTGTAATATTTAATCAATTCTTTGAAAATCTTCTCCTCTGAAACCACTGGGCCAATTGGAACCAAATTTGGTGTGGAAGGTCCCTAGGTGGGGTAGACCAAAGTTTGTACCAGGCGACCCCGCCCGACATACAAGATGGCCGCTGTTACTATAAATAGCAAAAACACATAAATAGCCATTGCTGAGTCATTTTTTAACCGATTTTGTTCAAATTTGAAATGTAGAGAGTAGATAGCGGGGCATTCAACATATGTAACGGGTTTTTATGAGAAATTTTTCGTTGACCCGATTTTTACGAATTATGCAAATGAGGTGTAATATTTAATCAATTCTTTGAAAATCTTCTCCTCTGAAACCACTGGGCCAATTGGAACCAAATTTGGTGTGGAAGGTCCCTAGGTGGGGTAGAACGAAGTTTGTACCAGGCGACCCCGCCCGACATCCAAGATGGCCGCTGTTACTATAAATAGCAAAAACACATAAATAGCCATTGCTGAGTCATTTTTTAACCGTTTTTGTTCAAATTTGAAATGTAGAGAGTAGATAGCGGGGCATTCAACATATGTAACGGGTTTTTATGAGAAATTTTTCGTTGACCCGATTTTTACGAATTATGCAAATGAGGTGTAATATTTAATCAATTCTTTGAAAATCTTCTCCTCTGAAACCACTGGGCCAATTGGAACCAAATTTAATGTGGAAGGTCCCTTGGTGGGGTAGACCAAAGTTTGTACCAGGCGACCCCGCCAGACATCCAAGATGGCCGCTGTTATTATAAATAGCAAAAACCCATAAACAGCCATTGCTGAGTCATTTTTTAACCGTTTTTGTTCAAATTTGAAATGTAGAGAGTAGATAGCAGGGCATTCAACATATTTAAAGGGTTTTTATGAGAACTTTTTCGTTGACCCAATTTTCAAGAATTATGCTTAAGGTGTAATATTTAGTGAAATCTTTGAAAATCTTCTCCTCTGAAACAACTGGGCCAAGTGGAATGAAATTTTGTGTGGAAGGTCCAAATGTCAGCCTGACTAAAGGTGGTACCAGGCAACCCGTCCTGACATCCAAGATGGCCGTCATAACTAAAAATAGAAAAAAAAAAGACCATTGTTGATCTTTTTTTCCACCAATTGAGCTCAAATTTTAAATATAGAAAGTATACTGTATGGGATTCAAAATATATGATATTCTTTTCTGAAAAAATTTTTATTGACCCAATTTTCAAGAAATATGCAAATTAGGTGTAATATTTAGTAAAATCTTTTCCTCTAAAATCACTGGGCGAATTGGAACCAAACTTCCTGTGGAAGGTTCCTACATCGGCCTAAAAAAAGTTTGAACCAGTCTAAGATGCCTGTTGTTACTAGATATATATATATATATATATAAAAAAGCCATTGTGGATCTATTCTAAGCTCAATTGGCTAAACCAAGCTGAGTTTATGGCATAGTGAAGCATGCCTACATGTGTGTGTTGCAAAGTAGGCTTTATTGAAGCAAAAATGGTCATAAGCTCAATTTATTTCCCATCTTAAGCTGATGAACCAATTATGGTAACCACATCACATTGTCTTAAAGGCACCACAGTGGCTGTGTGGTCTTAAACATTCGATGTTACGAATCACAGCACCTTTCACCCCTGACATTGTGCATTAATGCCAAGTGGGCTAGCACTTCATCTTTGAAAGTTTGTCAGTAAACTTGCTGCTTGGTTGTGGTTTTCTCCTATAATCCAGTGTCCTCCACCATTTCCAAAATTGACAGTCTCCATATAAGTGAAATATTCTTGAGTTGAACGTTAAACAGCATTTCAATCAAAAACAAACATTGTCTTACATATGCAGCCAGTTGAGCATCACAGGCCCTATTGGGCCTCTTGTTATTTAAAAAAAAACAATTGCTTACCTACACTAATATCTTTACCTTTCCATAGGTCATTTATTTATGCACAAAGTTATGAAAATTTAAAATGAAAAATGTAAACTTCAAATTTGTGTACAGGTCACTTGAAGTTTTCTGATTTTATATTTTTTATCAAAGACCCACCTGTCCTTTTTTTGGTACAAACCATTAAAACTTTATTTAAATCAAACTCTAAAAGTTTTTTCCAAGTTTAATAATTGAGAAAGAGTTTTTTGTTCAAGTTCATACCTTAACCTGGTCTACAATAACATGTGATGGTCTTGGGATAGAGACGTATCTAATTAATTTCATTTATTTCATATAGTCAAAACTTTGAAAATCATTGTGAAGATTTGACTTCGAAGGAATGATATTTCTAGTTGGTTTGACTAATGTCGTCATTTTCATATAAAGAAAATGGCTCTGTGACAATGAAAGTGGACTGGCAGCCATCTTTGACTTTTATCTTCTCTTGAATTGGTATGTGAACTCTTGTCTTGATTTATCCGTACCATCCATCTTGGCTTTAAATATATATATAACTACCTTTATAACTGAAAAATAAAAACTACTTGCTGAACAAAAATATTCATGCAAGTGAAAGTTCCAAAATACATAATAAAATACAATTAAACAAATAATTTTCAAAGATTTAACTGTAGATATAGGTTAATACTCATGTTTGTCTGTGAAAACTTGTAGAATTGAGTCAATCAAAAAAGCATCCATTCTGCACTAGCAAAGACAAAAACTTACCAAAGAATCGGGTAATGCTAAGATGTTGATTGAAAGTAATTGTGTAAATACTGGATCAGAAATGGTCACATCAGGTTCAAAATTCAGAAATTTATTGTAGAGGAGGTAATAAGGTTTGTAGAATGCCAATTCAAACTAGAATGCAGGATTTCGGTTTGAAACAGATAATCTTAAGAAAGGGGATGTTACATTCAGGAACCCCACAATTCAAGGCCATAGATACAACTCTGCATAGATGTACATGTATACCATTGTAAAAAGTAATGATCTTGTTGTAACTGTATTCAGACATCTTTTATTTCTCTTGATGTTCTCTTTGCTTGGTTCTTTACATATCCTTTAATTATTTCTCATGCTTGAGTTATGTCTTTCTTCAAATCTTGCCAAGTCTTTACTAGCAGAGCTTCTAACAGCAAATTATTCTTGCACTTTGGTTTGAGTACTTGAGTTATGTCTTTCTTCAAATCTTACCAAGTCTTTACTAGCAGAGCTTCTAACAGCAAATTATTCTTGCACTTTGGTTTGAGTACTTGAGTTATGTCTTTCTTCAAATCTTACCAAGTCTTTACTAGCAGAGCTTCTAACAGCAAATTATTCTTGTACCTTGGTTTGAGTATGGTTAATTATTGTTCAGATTAGGGTAAAAATTTTTGATGAGCTAGATGTGCAGGCAAGCTATAGCAAAACTCGCAGCTGCTGTTGTTGGTTTCTTTTTTTTTTTTTTTTTTTTTTTTTTTTTTTTTTTTTTTTTTTTTAAATAATGAATAGAATGTAAACGTATATTATTCTAACAGGATAACTGACCTGTTAGACTTGTTGGTATGTCCTGATATAAAGATATAGGCACATCTTCTTCATCTTGCTGATGGAATATATTGAAGAATTATAATAGGATTATTAACCTGTTTGACTTCACTTATTGGCATTTCTCTATGTCTTTCTTATTAATGAAATATAATGAAGAATAATAATGAATTAAAATACATGTTAAATACTTGTTAAAGAAATGAATACAAATACAGAATTGTATAGTATTGTATGTAAATGTTGAGTGTGTCCCAACTTTAAATTCCTCGAGGTATGGTTAAACATTTATAAATTTTGAAATAAAATAATGAATAATGAGTTACATGTTATGAATTTTTGTCAGTACGAAATGTAGAAAAAAGCTCGATCATTTGATGCTTGAATATCTTACGAACTTAATGAGTTCCTACTAAATTTGATTGTGTTTATGAATTATTCTACATACTTGTAAAAAGCATTTGAGCAGTGTATATATATCTTTAGTTTATTGTTGGTGGATATACAGAGATGTGCATAAGTATTGGTATAGTTTGTAAAACCCTTCATTTAAAAAGAAACTTTAAGCTTATCTTTAGACCAATTTCTATAAAATTTTCACTATTAAATACAGAACTTATTGTAGCTTCTTTCATTTATCTTCCATCTATTGTATGGTTTGAATTTACACATTTGGAAAAAATGTCAAATATATATTTCACAAATATTTCATGGGGTTATGGCCTATATCACAGTAGGGAAGCTGAGGGCCCATATTGTATTTTTGGGGCGCCTGCCCAGTCCATAAACTGATATAGCTTGCAACCCCATGAAATATTTGTTATATTATACCAAACGGACACTATTTTAAAATAGATGCCAGTATTATTCTGAAATTAATTAGATCCTTTCAGACAATGATAGGGGACCTCAGTGGCCGAGTGGTCTAAAGTGCATGCTTACAGATCACAGTGCCTCTCACTGCCTGGGTTCGATTCCCACTCGGGACAGATCCTAGTGTGAGAAAGTTTGTCAGTTCACTTGCTGAAGGTCAGTGGTTTTCTCCGGGCACTCTGGTTTCCTCCACCATTCCAGGACTGACTGCCTCAAAATAAGTGAAAGATTCTTGACTGGGTCGTAAAAAACACATTAATGCACGGCACTCAGACAATAATTGTTAATGTATTACAATTGGTTTTCCTGACTGTAATTTTGTATTTAAGTAAATCCACTGCTTAATCTATTCGGGTTAAGATGTACATTTATTTAGTGTAATATTATATGTACGTCATCAAAATTATCATGTGATGTAAGCCACATAATACAGACCGGAGCAAATATCGCCAGGAGTAAAATCAATACATTTATTTGAAAAAAAAAAAAATTTACAAGGTATAATATTTACAGTTAAAAATCATAGAAATCAATTGAAAAGTAGAATTTGTTGTAGGTTTAATATGATAAAGAAGATTAAACAAACTGTTCTTTTATTTTCTATGTCTGCATATTAATTACTTTTTCATAATAGACGCAGTTTCATCTCATCTGTCTGAAGAACAACTTGTCAAGTCCACATCACACTCTGTCCCCAGTGGTTAATTTTTTTAAAATCTTTTTTTTTTTGATGAACATAAATGTGCAGGCAAGTTGCTCTGCATATTAGACAGCTCTTCATATAATGTAATTATTTTTGCTTTGCCCTTCTTTTTATTTCTTTATTGTCTTGTTTTCTTGGCCAATGGATAGTTCCCAAACATCATCTTGTAACATCATTTTCATAAAGAACAGTATTTTATTTATTGTTTCGATTTATTGTTGTATTTTGTCATTGTCTCTTTATTTTCCTTTATAAATCTACTTAGAAATATATATGTGCATTTTATTAGTAGAAAAACTTAATATAATTTTTTTTTTCCCCTACTTTTTCTTGATGGTTATAGAAAAATTAATGGTTTTAATACCACTTTCTCCTTTCTTCATTAGGTGGTACTGCATTTTGTTTGCTCGTACATGCATCATGCATATTTCTAATGTTTGCTTGTACATGCATCATGCATATTTCTAACGTTTGCTTGTACATGCATCATGTACTTCTCTAATGAAATCTGCCTTCTTTCATTGGTGATACTGTATTTTGTTTGCTCGAATATTATCAATATCAGTGAGTAAATACATTTTTTAGGATTTGGAATTAAAAGGAGCTGTCTTTTCTTCCTTTTTTATGTTAATTAAAGCCCCTTAAAAATTCCTTTGTACATGCCTGGCAATTTCATAATTTTTCTTTTTCTTCATTTTTTGCTTGCCTTATTATAAAACTTTCAATCAATTTTCAATTAATACAAAAAATGATTTTTTTAAATTGACAAATTGAAGTGTTAAACTGTTTTACAAACTTACAAGATTATGAAACAGAGATTTTTTATTAGAAAAATTCTTTGTTGTAAGTACTTGTATCTTTGGAATTATATCTACAATATGAAAAAAAAAAACTATGTATGAACAAAATAAAAATTTACATCTTTGTTGCTTTGCATAAAATACTTGTATATGAATAATAATGAAAATTTACCTCTTTGTATGCTTCTTGGCAAGTAAAACATACATGTATCAAGAATGTGAAATGCAGTTATTTTGTATCTTAAAGGGTGTCTTATTGCTTAAAACTTACTATTGTTATTTATAGACATGGATCGAAAAAAGTCACAAACTAGGGTTATTTTTTTATTTTTTCTATACTTTCTATTTTTAAAAATTATTTTTTCAGAAAGTATTCAACTTAGTTCTAGAATGATTCTGATTTTGATAAAATTTTAATTGTTACACATAGAATTATACAAAGTTTGTTATGATTTTGATTGTTTTATCTTTTTTTTTTTTTTCTTCAGAAGTACAAAAAATGTAAAATTACCGTATGCCAAAAAAAAAAAAAAACAAACAAACTTATCTAACACTGTCCAATCTCTCCAGCTTTCATATTTAGTACAGAGAACACTTATGCCCTATGTCTACACTTTGTGTTTGATGCATTGAACACTTAAATCCAACATTTGTATGTTTGTATGTGGTGCAGCTGTTTATAATGCCTATGACTTGATGCATCACTTAATAGAAACATTCTGATATGAGTGAAAATTTCCTTGACTGATGTTACGTCCCTTTCAGTGAAGCAATGTTTATCATGACAATAATGTTTTGTATATTGGTGATGGTGTATACTTATTCTGTGTAATATCATGTAGTTTTCGGGACTGATATTATTGCTGGTCTTGATTATTAATGTAAAATATCATTTATAAGCATAATAATTGAGGAAGTGATCTTTTAATGCTGTTCACTCATGAATACCACATGATGAATACAAATAGTTCTTGCAATGATTGAAAACTTGAATGCTGTTTATTTTCCAAATTATGTCTTATTAACAGAAAAAAATGTTAGGATTGTAAAATCATGAATTATCCCCTGGAAAATATAAGACTTCAATAAAAATGTTACAGGTTATCATGTGGTACAAGGTGAACTATTTTTCTATTTTTATCAAGATTTAATAGATCAAGTGAAAAATAATATCTAGCTGCTAATTTTGTACATCTTTTAATACATAGAAAATTAAAGATACCCTTCATGGTCAAACATAGATTTTTTTTAGTCACAGAGAAACTATTATTCTATCATTTTTAATGTGGGAGAAGCTACATTCACCACATTTTTATGGACATTGAGCTTCAGTTTTAAAAAAAAACTTCAATCATTTTTAGTTTCTTTTGGTTTATAGTATTAAAGGTTACAGTAAGTTTGATATAAAATATGAGTACATTTATCAATAAAATGAGTTTTATTTGACCTCAACGAGATTTACTTTTATTTGAGGTATTAAATCTTTTTGAGTCACAGAAAAGCTATAATTCTATCATTTTTAATGTGGGAGAAGCTATTAAATCTTGATGTTGGTTTTAAATGAATGCGAAGTTAGAAAAGGATACTTTATGTCAAAATAACGAGTTAGTGGTTTCACAGGGGCATGACACATTTTTATATCTTTCTTTAAATACAAATGTATATATGTCCTAGGGTATTAGAAAAGAGACATATATTTTTTAAAGAAAGATATAAAAACGTGTCATGCCCCTGTTAATGGTTTAACATGATATCCTATAATTACCGTAGTTGTAGATTCTCTAAATGAAGTAGAAATATCCATTGAAGTTAGTCCAAAGCCAATTGACCGATGCAGCCAGTATATATATTTATCCAAGTGCCAGTTAAAGTACAGAGTTTCCTTCTGTTAGTCCATTGTAAGAGCCTTTTCCCCTCAACTTACCCAAGCACATTTGCTTGTACCCATTCATTTGGCAGTTTTGGGTGGACTGGAGCATCATGAAATTAGATGTCTTGCTCAAAAATATACCATAGATTAGATGTGGTTTGAACTTAAAACCAAAACCCCAGAATTATGAGTATCTCTTTAGTAAAGCTGGTTTGAACATACCAGTTTGAATAAAAAGTAGATGCTTTCCTATCATATCTGTTTAAAAGGAAAATGTTTTATTCAGTAATATATAGAATTTAAATAAATATTTTATAATTTGTTTAATTGAGGAATAGTAACAGTTTCACATTTATTTTCCAATTAATGAATTGTGAAACATTAATAATAAGTGTTTGAAATCAGGTTTGATGGCTTTACCATTTTACAGTTAAACTTATTGTTGATCTCATCATTAAGAGTTACATTGATAGATATAGGTGTCCTTTTCTAACTTTTGTATTCATGTTGTCTTGAGGTTTGTGCTAAATTGTTACTTTTCTATGGTTATTAAATACATGTAGTTAGCAGGCTTATTAGAAAAAAAATATTACATGTACCTTGCAGGTTATTTTGTAAAAATTACCATTTATAGTAAATGGTAGAATCATATATATTTTTTTTGATAAAATTTTGTGATTTTGCAATTTAAAAAAAAAATCTTTTTGGATAACATTTTATGGAATTAAATGTTGTGAAAAAGAATTCTATTTAGGGCTTTGGTAATTCAAAATTTTCAATGACATCAAATTTTGTGGTTTTCACTAAAATAGTGAACTTTAATCCCCAACAAATATTTGTGATTTTTCAGTTATCAAATTAAATTTCCACATTTTGTTTGAAAACCATGAAAAATAACAGATTAGTTGTTAGATTATAACTAGGAACAAACCTTTGCCATATACATGTACATATATAATTTCTCGCTGGTGTTGCATTGCAATTTCTTTAAGATAAATATATATGGTCTTGTAAAATAAATAAATAATGAATAGCACTTAAATATGAATATAAAAATTTTGTATAAAACTTTATGGTATATTATATTGTATTAATAATTATTATCAAGTTAGTACTTTAAAATCGATAAAATGTATATGTATATTATAAGAGAGAAAGGTTTTGTACATTTAACACATTCTGTGGGTACAATTGACAATTTATTTTGATGTGAACCATTTTGTTATGTCAGTTTAGACTTTATACCTGACAGATTCTTTAAATAAATCGTTAAACTAGGCTTATGTTTGAGGGTTGATTTCTTCCAGGCAGAAAAGGAAAGGATAGAACATAGGCCCAAGACTTTTACCTGAAGTTGTGATAACTTCTGTCTTGTATGGTCTTGATTGTTCCCAAGCGGAAAAAGTAAGGCTAGAACAGAGGCCTAAGACTGTTACCTGAAGTTGTGATAACTTCTGTCTTGTATGGTCTTGATTGTTCCCAGGCAGAAAAGGTAAGGCTAGAACAGAGGCCTAAGACTGTTTCCTGAAGTTGTTATAACATCTGTCTTGTATGTTCTTGATTGTTCCCAGGCAGAAAGGTGAGACTAGAACAGAGGCCTAAGACTGTTACCTGAAGTTGTAATAACATCTGTCTTGTATGTTCTTGATTGTTCCCAGGCAGAAAAGTTAGGATAGGACAGAGGCCCAAGTCAATTGCCTGAAGTTGTAATAACTTCTGTCTTGAAAGTTCTTGATTGTTCCCAGGCATAAATGTAGGATAGAACAGGCCTAAGACTGTTACTTGAAGTTGTAATAACATCTGTCTTGTATGTTCTTGATTGTTCCCAGGCAGAAAAGTTGGGATAGAACAGAGTCCCAAGACTGTTACCTGAATTTGTTATAACATCTGTCTTGTATGTTCTTGATTGTTCCCAGTCAGAAAAGGTAAGGCTAGAACAGAGGCCTAAGACTGTTACCTAAGTTGTGATTACATCTGTCTTGTATGTTCTTGATTGTTCCCAGGCAGAAAAGTTGGGATAGAACAGAGTCCTAAGAGTTTTACCTGAAGTTGTTATAACATCTGTCTTGTATGTTCTTGATTGTTCCCAGGCAGAAAAGGTAAGGCTAGAACAGAGGCCTAAGACTGTTACCTGAAGTTGTAATAACATCTGTCTTGTATGTTCTTGATTGTTCCCAGGCAGAAAAGGTAAGACTAGAACGGAGGCCTAAGACTGTTACCTGAAGTTGTAATAACTTCTGTCTTGTATGTTCTTGATTGTTCCCAGGCAGAAAAGGTAAGGCTAGAACAGAGGCCTAAGACTGTTACCTGAAGTTGAAATAACATCTGTCTTGTATGTTCTTGATTGTTCCCAGGCAGAAAAGGTAAGGCTAGAACAGAGGCCTAAGACCGTTACCCAAGTTGTGATAACATCTGTCTTGTATGTTTTTGATTGTTCCCAGGCAGAAAAGTTGGGATAGAACAGACTCCCAAGACTTTTACCTGAAGTTGTTATAACATCTGTCTTGTATGTTCTTGATTGTTCCCAGGCAGAAAAGTTGGGATAGAACAGAGTCCCAAGACTGTTACCTGAATTTGTTATAACATCTGTCTTGTATGTTCTTGATTGTTCCCAGGCAGAAAAGGTAAGGCTAGAACAGAGGCCTAAGACTGTTACCTGAAGTTGTAATAACATCTGTCTTGTATGTTCTTGATTGTTCCCAGGCAGAAAAGGTAAGGCTAGAACAGAGGCCTAAGACTGTTACCTGAAGTTGTAATAACATCTGTCTTGTATGTTCTTGATTGTTCCCAGGCAGAAAAGGTAAGGCTAGAATAGAGGCCTTAGACTGTTACCTGAAGTTGTAATAACATCTGTCTTGTATGTTCTTGATTGTTCCCAGGCAGAAAAGGTAAGGATAGAATAGAGGCCTTAGACTGTTACCTGAAGTTGTAATAACATCTGTCTTGTATGTTCTTGATTGTTCCCAGGCAGAAAAGGTAAGGCTAGAACAGAGGCCTAAGACTGTTACCTGAAGTTGTAATAACATCTGTCTTGTATGTTCTTGATTGTTCCCAGGCAGAAAAGGTAAGGCTAGAACAGAGGCCTTAGACTGTTACCTGAAGTTGTAATAACATCTGTCTTGTATGTTCTTGATTGTTCCCAGGCAGAAAAGGTAAGGATAGAATAGAGGCTTTAGACTGTTACAGTTGTAATAACATCTGTCTTGTATGTTCTTGATTGTTCCCAGGCAGAAAAGGTAAGGCTAGAACAGAGGCCTAAGACTGTTACCTGAAGTTGTAATAACATCTGTCTTGTATGTTCTTGATTGTTCCCAGGCAGAAAAGGTAAGGATAGAATAGAGGCTTTAGACTGTTACAGTTGTAATAACATCTGTCTTGTATGTTCTTATACAGTAATCCTTTTATGTTGTTTGACCCTCTGTGTTTTGGGACTGCAATGTTTTACCTTTAAATCTGGTATGTAAACCATAGTTGAAATTTTGGTATTTGAACTGGCATTTAAGATACAGAAGTAAATGTGTTTTTGCTGCTTATTTACAATTTTTTGTTTGTTTTCTAACTTGACACAAAAACTTTCTTATTTTTGGTTTCATTTTAACAAATTAGTTCAGTTTTTTTCTGCTTCAATCCAAGTGTGAAAAAAAAACCCAAAACAATGATTAATGTATTTCCTGTTAGAAATTTTAACATATACATGTATATGTATTGTTTAGATGTATATTATGTAATTCAGGCCCCAGCTTTACAATCATTCACTCAGTTGAGTGTACACTCAACTCAAATTCAGGAATATTTCATTGTCAATTTTTATTACACTGTTTAAATTGAATATCTAATGTGATACTTTATTAGTATTTATTTTGGTTGTATATTAATATTGGCGCTTTTGGCGTTAAATTAATTTCTGCCAATATTAATACACTTCAACATTAATTTTAGTTTACCTGTCTAAGGGGAAACAATGACGGCGCCAATATTAATACACCCTAAATGCCTGAGACCCTACGGAGTGCCAAATATAATACATGCTTATATGAATACTTATACAGTATTTAAATTGTTTGATGTAAGTTTGTTGAAGAAAATCAAACATTGCCTTGTGAAACTTACAACTTATAAAATATGGATGACAGAAAAATTGGAATATATGAGTCTAGTGTACACTCATTTGAGTGAATGATTGTTTAACTGGGGCCAGGAATGATATAAAAAAAATTATGAATGTTTTTTGACATGTGTTTTTCCCATTACAATTCTTTCAGAGTTCTTTTAGAGTCATTTGCAAAAAAAAATAATAATATCAAGTACAACACAAATGATTTCAGAAATTCTATGTTGAAATATGAGATAGAATGTAATGTTTTGCCTTTTTTGAAATAATAAATGTAATTATATGATTGACTCAACTGAAGTCCTGAACTTGTGGCAATTCTTGAAATAAGTTTTAAATTATGATTGTATAAGCAAAGTGCTTTGTTTATTGAAAACTATTTGGATTCTGATAGCATCAGTAAAGATAAAAGTGTTTTTTTTTTTCTAATTGAAATAATTGCAATCTCCTTTGCATTCTACTTACTTGCTCAAATATTTACTACAAAAGGCTTTCCCAAACTGCTTTGGTCATGTGATTACTGTTAGGGTGTATTTGGTTAATACACGGGTGTGTTTGATTTCAATGTTTTATTTGGTTTATCAGCAGTTTGAATGAGGTGTAGTCAGGAATAGCCTGTAGTAAAAACTCTAGCAGGTAAGTATGATGCTCGGAGATAATTCTCTCAGTAAAAAGAAATAATCTTTTGAACAGATTGGTTTATGCTGTTAATGAAAATTTTAAATTTTATTGAATGTCCAGGAAGAACGTTTTGAAAAAATATGATTTTGGATTATTAAAAAGCAATTTAAAAAAAGTGGAAACATTGTTATTGTTTGTAAATTGGGATATGCAAAAAATATATATGACTATCAGTTGCTTGTTTAACAGCAACAGTCGGTGAACTAACTTACTAATGGTTCATTACAATAGTGGTTTGCATGAGAGTTAGCAGCAAAGTCAGTTGGCTTTTCTTACTGCTTACTATACCAGGCCACATCAAATCAGTGTGTTTACATTATGTGGGGCAGTCAAAGTTATTGAATTATTGTTCATTACACCAATAGTCTGTAAAGATATGTGGGATAGCAACCAAGTCAGTTTGTTTACTTGCTGTGCTTACACCAGATTTATTCTGTTGCTGGTGCCAGTCAAGTCTATACCAGCCTGCCAACTTCCCAGATGTACTCATGACGTGGGGTGGTGGCTAAGTGGTTCACACTAATAGATCACAGTGCCTCTTGCTGCCTCGGGTCAAATCCAGCTTGGGCAGATCCTAGTGTGAGAAAGTTTGTCAGTTTGCTTGTCAAAGGTTTTTTCTGGGCTCTGAGGTTTCCTCCACCATCTTTGAACTGTCTCGATGAAATTGAAAGAATCCTGACTAGGGTGTAAAATACCATCACTACACTTCTGACTCATGACTGGTGTGAGTAATGCATGTGTCTACTTATATAAGCTTGTCAAGATAAGATTGACAAAGGTTAAAAAACCACTAGTATGTTATCCTGATACAAACCCACCAGTACATTATCCTGACATACACCCACCAGTATGTTATCCTGACACAAACCCACCAGTATGTTATCCTGACACAAACCCACCAGTACATTATGCTGACACAAACCCACCAGTACATTATCCTGACACAAACCCACCAGTACATTATCCTGACACAAACCCACCAGAACATCATCCTGACACAAACACCGGTACATTATCCTGACACAAACCCACCAGTAAATTATCCTGACACAAACCCACCAGTACATTATCCTGACACAAACCCACCAGTATGTTATCCTGATACAAACCCACCAGTACATTATCCTGACACACACCCACCAGTATGTTATCCCGACACAAACCCACCAGTACATTTTCTGACACACACCCATCAGTATGTTATCCTGACACAAACCCACCAGAACATTATCCTGACACAAACCCACCAGAACATTATCCTGACAGAAACCCACCAGTATGTTATCCTGACACAAACCCACTAGTACTTTATCCTGACACAAACCCACCAGAACATTATCCTGACAGAAACCCACCAGTATGTTATCCTGACACAAACCCACCAGTACATTATCCTGACTCAAACACCGGTACATTATCCTGACACACACCCACCAGTATGTTATCCTGACACAAACCCACCAGAACTTTACCCTGACACAAACCCCCCAGAACATTATCCTGACACAAACACCGGTACATTATCCTGACACGCACCCACCAGTATGTTATCCTGATACAAACCCACCAGTAAATTATCCTGACACAACCCACCAGTATGTTATCCTGACACAAACCCTAGAGTACATTATCCTGACACAAACCCACCAGTATGTTATTCTGACACAAACCCTAGAGTACATTATCCTGACACAAACCCACCAGTATGTTATCCTGACACAAACCATAGAGTACATTATTCTGACACAAACCCACCAGTACATTATCCTGACACAAACCCACCAGTACTTTATCCTGACACAATCATGTTTCTATGTATGTGTAAAACAAAACAACACACTAATCTTAAAGGTTATATATTTATTTATTTCAGTATTTTTATAAATTTTAATTTTTTTTTTATGTTTACACAGAATCTTTTATGAATACCCTGTCAAAAAATTGCAGGAAATAAGAAGAATATGTTAAATTTTTAATAAATAAAAATTAAAATAAAAATCATAACAAATAAATAAAAATAGTATTTCATGACATAATTATCAACTGAAAGAATAAATGACAAAAACTCACTAGTTTAACACTTTCATCGGTAAAGGTTTTTAAAGGTTTTTAACTTCTTTTGACTGTAGATAAATGGATAATAAGTACTCTGGTCCCAAGAATACCATGGCAACATAATATATACTTTAACCTGTATCAAGATTATTTGATAACAATGGCTTAGTATATATGACTAAAAGTTCAATTTAACTATGTTAATTTTCAGAATTTTCACCATGGAAAATACCTCAGTGTTTTTTTTTTTTTTTTTTTTTTTTTTTTTTTTTTTTTTTTATAAATAAATATTGAAATTGACCTCCACTGGTTTTGTGGGTTTAAGAAGATTTTTAACAGGTGTGATGAAATTGGTTGATTGAGGCTAAAACTTATGCTCTTTCAGTCAAATAAAACAATAGAAACACATCAATAAACAGATTTTATAAATAATAGAAATAAATATATAATTTTTGAGGTGGAATGTTAAATTAAACATTGGTTTTATATGGGTTGAAAAATTAAGTGAGCTGAGTTGGTTCTATCCTGGATACGATGAAAGAAAAGATTTAATTGGATTATTGTTTTACATCACATCAGCATTTTTCCAAAAGATGTAAAAATATAACCTTATACTTGATTGATAATTTTGAATTAGGAACATGATTAATTTGTATGAATACATAACATTCTGTGTCACGAGGTGTAGACACGGCAGTAAAACATGTTTTTATAAAGAATGCAGTAATTTCTGTTTTATACAATAATAAGCATGTTCTTATCTTTGTAAATCATGTGACATATATCTTTGTAAATCATGTGACATAAATCTTTGTAAATCATGTGACATATATCTCTGTAAATCATGTGACATCTATTTAAAAAAAGCCGATAACGCCACATGACCAAATGTAAAATATCTGGTAATCCTTTGTTGGTGGTACACATGTATATAACGCAAACATAAAGCATTCCTTCTGAGACATGAAATTATTTTGCATTGAAGTTGACCTGTCATGAGCAATAAATATATTTATACATACATATATTTAATGTTGGTTGTGCATTTTGCAGATTCTTTTAAGGAATAAAATAATTTTCATCAGATTTCAAAAGAAGAATTAAGTTCTAAAATGTCATGGATATTATTCAATGCTGATAAGTTCAAATTCAATTTAATGATTCTGCAGACTTTCAAAAATTTTCATGACACACTCAAGATATTCAACTAGTATACTGAAGCTAAATATATAAAAACAGTATACAGTAAGATGGGCAGATCTGTAAAACAGAACTTTGTAAATATAATTAACTTAATCAAAATATTACATACACTGAATGATAAACCTTTAATTGTATATGTATAACATTTATGATTAAAAAAAGGAATAAGCCGACTTTTTTATCAAATAAATATGTCTTTGTGAAACATTTAAATGAACTAAAGATAAAAATAAATAATGCCAGTATATTAACTCATAAAAGTCTTAAAAACTTAACAATAATAATAATTGGTTAAAGCAGTACATGTATTCATTTTCTTATACTCATCATGTATTTCCCCCCCCCCCCCCCCAATCCTAAGTGCCATGCGGGCAAGTTTAAATAAATCTATTATGCAAATCGGACATAATTACTTTTTGCTTGGGAAAAGCAAGACAATTTTAAGTCCTATTTCTTAATCACAATATTCTTAAACATGTATTAACATTTCATGTCCAATATTTGTTGCTGTCTTATTTATTATTTCTAAATCAAAATAAAAAATTCACTTGCTAACAAGAAAGGAATTGAGTAATGTGAAATTATGATGGTTTATCTCCATTCACAATTCTTTAACTTTGAATGAGACAGTCACTTCTATATAGCTGTAAGAAACTGAGGTAACCAGAAAATAATCACCAACTTTTGGTAGACAAACAAGCCTTGATTTGCCAACGAGGTATTTGAACCAAGGAAGCAAGAGTCATTTACGAAACATATTATACAGTAATTCAAAATGGTTTGTGAATTCATGAATTTTGTAAGGTGTGTCATATGACAGAAAATGATGAATTCAGAAATATGAATACTGTAATAACATGGATAAAATTAAACTATAGTATTTGTTCAAGCCTCATAAATGAATACATCTATTAAATATTAATAGTACAAAATCATAAATGAGCTATTTCACCATGTCAGCTTTGACGGGGAATACTATAGATAAAGAAATATAGATATACCTAACACAGTGAAACCTTTCATATCTGGTCGCTTCTGTTTAACAGACAACTTTAAAACAATTTTATCATATGTATTATTTATACCAGACCATTACCAGTATAATACAATAATTATGTAAAATACTTTAATTGTACTTAACATTATTTTTTCAAATGCCCAAATGCCATGCCCATGCCTTCTTCAAACTTTTATGCCAAGGCTCATTTTGAAAAACCACATATTTGGCTGGAAAATCCATGGCTGCAGTTTTCCTGACCGCCTGACTTATGGGATATATTTAACTTCTGTACTGGCTTGACTTTTTTTGTTACAAATTTTAAAACTTATGAGTCTGGTGATATTTTTACATGTAGTGTAGTTAACAGTTTTTAAGTAGCACCTAAACAATATTCAAATATCTGCAAGCACCTTTAGGTAAAATATCAAATCTAAAATGTAAAATATCATAAACGCTCTGTGTGTGTGTGTGTGTGTGTGTGTGTGTGTGTGTGTGTGTGTGTGTGTGTGTGTGTGTGTGTGTGTGTGTGTGTCTGAGTACGTGTAACAATGGACCTATTCTAGACATCAACCTCAGATCTTTGCTGTATATTGTTCCAATTAGTTATTATTTCAGTGACTTTGATTTGGCATTTTATACTTTCAAATTGTGGAGTAAAGCAGGATGGCAATAATAGGTACCACACATGTACATGTTAAATTATGTGTATTTACATGAATAGTGTGTGTGTGTGTGTGTGTGTGTGTGTGTGTGTGTTTTACCATATGCTAAGAAATATTTGCTGATTAATTATGTCAAAGAGTATAGTTAAATCAATACAGTACAATACAGTGATATTCATGGCGTAAGCTGGGTGTTAAACTATGATAACATGTGTATATTTCAATAATATGGCTTGTATGTTTCTCAGATTTTACAATGAATGACATTCAATCTTTACAATCTCTTCTTTCAGAATTTTTTTTATTAATTACAAGAATCTATTACATCCAAAATTTTTGTAATATACATGTAAATAATGTTATATAGGAACACACATTTACATATTTTTGAAGTTTGTGGAACTCTTTAGAAAAAAAGTTAAAAAAACTAAATAGCATTAAATGTTCTTAAAAAAAAGAAAAAAAAGCACAATTGCTTCGATCAAGTCCAATGACTGAGGAATTCTTGGTTAAAATCATGTAGTCAAATATTACATACGACAAAGTGTTATCGTATTTCTTGTCACACAATAAAATGTAATACAGATTTAACACTGATGTATATGGAAGCAAACAATGACCTAGTTTTTATGTCTGTAACATTTCTTTTTTTTTTCATTTAATGGCAATACTAGTGTATTTACGACACATAAAAATGATTGGTTTTTTTGGTGCTAAGTGTTTTAATGAAAATATAATTGATGATGTTCAATGTTGGCTTGTTATAAAACTGAAAACAATGGGGGACAAATATCTGACAGATAAAATGATCTGACAAGTTAATATCATAATTATGTATAAATACTGAAAATGTTCACATATATAATGATACAAAAAACCCTGCCGGTCGGCCGTGGATATTGATTGATCTGTAAATGGTTAAGTTACAGTAAGCTACAGTGCTCTGAATTGGTGGTGGGTTGAACTTTTCCATGCTAGAATTGAGAGGTATATAAATTTTAAATATTCACCATCATCAATATACCTTCATGCTGAAATGAGAGGTATGTAATAAAACTTTCACCATCAATAGACCATCTAAATTGAAATGTTTGTTGGTATAAAATAAACATTTAATATTTTGGTATCATGAGTACCTTCACTGGTTTAAAGACTAACTGTTTTAGAATCATGAGTCGCTTTGCTGGTATAAAAATTCACTATCTTGTTATAACAAATTTTTTCCCCATGTTAAGATTCACCATCTTAATTATAAAGTTACAATATTTTGGAAGTTTGTTAATTACAATTTTAAACTTCACTCTTTTGATCATAAAGTTACAATGTTTTTAGAAGTTTGTAGATTTCATTTTTGAGATTTTCAAATATGAAGGAAGTTTGTAGATTACAATAATTTTAGCCCTTATTCTTTAGATCATCTAAACATATACATGTACATGTACAAACTAAAATTGTTAGTTTCTACATAATACCACTGTGGATAACATTCACAATTACAGTAAACAATATTTAAAACAATACTGAATTTAACATATATATATATATATAGAACACATCTGATCAAATAATATTTGTAGATTTGATGATGAATAAATATGTAGGAAATCTAAAATACCTATAAACAATTTATGAGTGCATTCAAAGTTTTAACACTTAATACACTCTCAACCCCAAGATAAACAAGAGGCCCATGGGCCTTAACGCTCACCTGAGGAAATATCCAAAAACTTACAAAGAACTTAAATACAAAAAGTTCACAAAATTCCTCAAGTTTGGAAAATCCTGCAATAATTAATCAGAAATGTCTAGTCACATTTCATTTATAATAGCTCATATGCACCATTAACTATAGTATAATAGATAATTTCCAAATCATTAACCATATGGTTATGCAGCCATGATTTTGACCTTTGAACATGTGAACTTGAACCTTATATCAAAATGGTCTTAATATCAATACGTACAATATTCTAATAAACATGCTTGTACAAAATGTTTATAGTTTTCAAGATAATTAGCAATTCAAGTCTTCTTTTGCAACTGTGACCTTGACCTTTCAACATATGACCTTGTACCATATATCAAAATGATTGGTGTCGCAATACCTACAATATTCTAATATATATTCCTATACAAAAAGTTAATAGTTTTCAAAATAATTAGCAATTCAACTGTTTTTTTGCAGCTGTGACCTTGACCTTTCAATATATGACCTTGTACCATATATCAAAATGATCATTGTCGCAATACCTACAATATTCTAATATACATGCCTATACAAAAAATTAATAGTTTTCAAGATAATTAGCAATTTAAGTCTTCTTTTGCAGCTGTGACCTTGACCTTTTAACATATGACCTTGTACCATATATTAAAATGATCATTGTTGCAATACCTACAATATTCTAATATACATGCCTATACAAAAAGTTAATAGTTTTCAAGATAATTAGCAATTTAAGTCTTCTTTTGCAGCTGTGACATTGACCTTTCACATATGACCTTGTACCATATATCAAAATGATCGTCATGTCAATACCTACAATATTCTAATATACATGCCTATACAAAAAGTTAACAGTTTTCAAGATAATTCACAATTTCTGTACATGTATGCAGCTATGACCTTGACCTTTCAACATATGACCTTGAACTATATATCTAAATGATTTTCATATCAATACCTACAATATTCTAATATACATGCCTATACAAAAAGCTTAAAGTTTTCAAGCTATTGCACAATTTTAGTATTCATAAGCCAAAAATAAAATTTCAGGGGCAACAACTCATACATGGATTATCATATAGTTACGAAACTTGGTACCTTTTTCAATTTTGTCATGAGGAACATTTTAACAATGTTTTGAATTCATATATCTCTTAAAATTTGCAAGAAAATTGCCTAAAACTGCATAAATCACAAATTAGGTCATGACCTTGATTTGTGACCTTGACCTTATTTTAAAGGTCATTTCAAGAAAAAGTCAAAACTGAAAACCCCATGTCAATATCTGTTCAAATACTCAAGTTATAACAATTTTAAGCCATTTTACGAAAATTTTAAAATTAAACGCAAAAACCCATAACCCATTTTTCGACCAAATTTCACGAAATGAACAAATTATAAGCTTAAGACCCTAGAGAAGCCAAATATCACATCAGATTTTTTCTCTCATCATTGGTTTTAGAGAAGAAGATTTTTTAAGATTTTTGGACCCCTAGGTCACCTTGACCTAGTTTTGGTAGCCATGGCAATGCCATGAACAAATCTAAATTGCACCGGCCCATATATGCTTCTGACCAAGTATCATTGAAATCTGTCCAGCAGTTTTGGAGGAGAAGTCGAAAATAGGTGTTAACGACGTACGCACACACACACGCACGTACACACGCACGCACAGACGCACGCACATACACACGCCGCGCCATGCCATAAGCTCACATGACCTTTCGGTCAGGTGAGCTTATAAAAAAACTTCAAAGTCCAAAAATAAGAAAGTTACGAAAAATAAAACAGAGATCAATGGAGAAGAATATTCAGCTTTTAATTGTAATACTAAATCGAATATTGTGATGTTTGCAGGACAGAGAATTATTCATATCACAAGATTTTTCAAAACCAATTTAAATTCAGTTATAAATCACATTGATATCAACTTTTAAATTTTACATGATAAATTAAAGAATGTTATATGTAAATAAATAATACATTGTTTAAAAAAAAATGAAAGATCATGAAATTGGCTGTTTGTAGATTATATCCATTTAAAAACACATCATTTTTTTTTTCAAAACGGTTTTTGACATTTAGTAAACTAGATATATTTACCAACGATTTCATTGTTACAGAAACAATGGGCCTCTTCAGAGTACCTGATTAAAATCTATCGTTTACAAAGAACTTTAATTTCTATTGGCTATGAACATATTCCTGGAAAAAAAATTGTTCTTAGAAATCGTACCAAATGAAAAAAAATGCTCTGCAAAAAATTAAAAGAAAATATCAACATGGTGCAAAGGTAAGCATTATTAATTGTTTTTCTTATATTTCCACAAAAAAATATGTAACAATAATAGATGTACATGTACCTTACAAACAATCAGATAAATATAAAGATTCTAACAGAATAAATACATATATATATATATAATTATTTGAAGATAAGTTACCGGGATAAGTTAGAGAGTGTATTAGTAGAGGCAGTTGTAGGAGGTGGCACTTGGCTATCATCAGTACTATGGTCCTCGTAGACCATCATTTTAAAAGAAGGACCAGTCTGAAGAATCATTTCTATTGCATCATCACGATTTAGTTCCTTAAACTTAGCTAACAGTTGTCCGATTGTACACTGGGGAGAAACTTTTGACCATTCTTCTAAAACTCTATCAGTCCGACTCTCCACAATATCATTCTTTGAATCTAAAACTGGCAATAAGTGTTCTAAGCCCAAAACAACAGCTAGCAAACACCAGTCTCTCCCCATGACATCAGGAGGGTCAAATAATTTGCTCAACTGTCTACGTGTATGAATAGATAGATGTAAAATTGGCAGATCTACTCCTAAGCATATATTCTGAACGACCTCCTGTGAACCCATGCATACAACATCAGTGAATTCTTCAGTCTTATCGTCAGTTAATCTTACACACATTTTCTTTGCCAGCTGCATTTTCATTAGTTCCTTTGGCGAATAGCTATGAATAAATTTACTGTGTTCTTTTAACTGTAAACAACTCATTGTATGTCTTTCTGTACATAAACCTGGACAAACACTTAACACTGATTGGTCAATAACATTTATAAAATCTTCAAGGAAATAAAATAATGCAGTTCTAGAATCACTGGGGCCACGTACTTTAAGTTCTAAGTATTGTTCACGTTGGTCCATTGTGAGGACTCCTTCTAAGTCTCCACAACAGTACTTAGAGCCATGATGCCACTGATACAACTCCGCATCAGGGTCATCGTTGTCTTGTAAAACGTTCCGTCGTAATGACACTTGTATCCTTGCAAATAAATGTTTTAACTGACCCCCATATTCACTATCTGTCCTTATTTGTACTCCACCATAAACACCACTGGCAAATCGTTTAGGGTCTTTTTGCCAAAGACCATTAAGTGTTTCTACAAAATTAAGACAAGGGAATTCATACTCAATTTCTCCATCATTATCACATTGTGTACACACTTCTAAAGCTTCAAGCACCTGTAAAAGATCCAGAGCATCAGTTTCCGGATACATAATTTGGAATTCAACGACAGTAAAACAGCCTGTTATTCTAGACTGAATAATCTTCTCCTGAGAAATTAGATTTCCGATTATATCACCACACAGCCATCTTGGATTAAGTATGACTAAATCCTGAACAACATCACTTTCTAAATATACAATCTGCAAATTAAAACAAATATATATATGCTAAACATATTTCACAATTATGAATGTTTTCTGTCAAGAACATTTCATTTTTGTCGAACAAATCATTTTAATATTAAATGAATTTATAAAACTGATTACAATTATAATTTGTATTATACACTGGAAGAAAGAACTCAACAATCAACAGACAGCTTGTGGAGATTTGTTCGATAAACTACATGTGTATTATTATTTATTTAGAAAGACTCTACTGAATCCTGCAGGATCCAACAACGGACCCTAACAACAGATTAGCACAACCAGGGTGTTGGTTCATTTTATTATCTGTTAATTATAATTAAAGAACAACAATGACTCAACATGAGCTATTTGAGATGTATGAGCTGTAAAAATTGAATGCATGATTCTCAAGATTGGTCATATACTCAATATTAACATACGTGTATCAGGTAGCAAAAAATTGTCATAATATGCAAAACTACATTGTTGAGAAACAAACCAATCGAGTTTTATACATGTATTATCTATAGAGTATTTCTTGAATAGTAACACGACAGTGTTATGTCATCTCATCATCAGTTTGAAGCCAGTTTTAGTAAAACTTTGAAGAATTAACATTAAACTGTTAACATGAATGTAAATCTATTTATCATTTTAAAGACCATCTGGTAGTTTCATAATTCAAGGGTTGTGAGATGTGTCTTTGAGTATGGTATTTAATTAAATGATGTTCCAATTCATCCAGAAATAAATGGGTACCAGCTTGTGAATAAACTTGTGATGAACTGGTGTCCTGTCCAAGGGGGAATCCTATATTGTCAGTTCTCATCAAAATTTAACAGGTATATTTATTAAATATTTACTTCAATTCAACTAGACCAATGTTGAGGAAGAGCCCCACAACAAACCTTCTGCTTATGAACAGGTACTGAGTATTACAAGCAACTTTCATCAACATCCGATCAATCATTTAGAAGATAACTTGAAGAAAACAAAATGGACAAATGGATGAACAGACGGATAGATGGACAGACAAGGGATTACTACAGATACCAAGTGAGAACCATAAGGTTAGGACTATCATAAGCAAGTTTCATAAAAATCCAATCATTAATTCTCAAGATTTTATGCGGAAAACATTCAGCCAATTAGATTGCAGCAGCCTCATTTGATATGCACGGAATTTGTCAAACATCGAACTTGAGCGAAGAAATTATGTACCAATTATCACAAACAAGTTTCAGAAAAATTCCACAATTTCTTCTCAAGATATCGTGCGGAAAGTGAAATCGACAGACAGACAGACGGACGGACAAGGTGATTACTATAGGGCACCTGCATCGTGATGCGGGTTCCTAAGAAACAAGCACTGGACTGCTGAGCCAACAAATTTATAAGCTTGAGCTGACGTTAAAAAACAATCAGTTGTCAAATCAAAAAGACAAACTTATCTGTTAAAATGAATAAATAAGATTACATACCTCTCCTATAAGTTGTAATTGTTGAACTAGAGTCTTTAAATTTTCATCACCTGAAAGTGGATTGACCTTTGACCTGACATACTCAACAAACTGTTGCCATGACAATACAGGAAATGATGAAGAAGACCTTCTCCAAGATGGAAGCTGTGTCATCATAGCATCAAGAAAACCATTAGATTTTGGTAAATTCTGAAATAAAAAAAAGAAAGTTGGAATATTTATCTAGGACTTCACATCTTAATATATACACAACTAATAAATCAGTATTTGTTTTGAAAAAAGTCAAGTTTTAAAATTTTGATATTGAGCACTTATTGACAATATGGTGACCTGTCACCATTTTAGTAAGAAACTATTTAAATGACTACCATTTAGAGCTCTCCGATATTGAACAGATCAATGATTAAAGCCAGTCTATATAATTAAACTGTCTTAATATGTTAATAAAAGTGTTATAGAGTTAAAAGCTATAGAAGAGTTCAAGGGTCAGTGTACAAAGTCTTATATGTATATATAATGCTAGTTATATTATTCATTTTATGAACTGCTATGAGAGGTTAATTACTTGATAAATAGACAAAGCTATCAGCGTTATTAATTAAAAAAAAGTTCTCAGTTGTTCAGAGACCTTAAGACTGTTGTTAAGTGATTCTTTAATTGAGTTAATATTTCATCACTAATCTGGGAGTAACATTATCAAATGATCACAGAAATTGTCAATTTTAAAGAAACTTCCTTAATTAGAATATTGAGTTTTTTATTTCATATAATGTGTTATGAAATGTCATAGTTAAGGGTAACCTTGAAAAAAAACACTTGAAATAAAGACATTATTTCATATATGTTAAAAAAATATCAACCTTAATTATTTTGGATTTCATTTCAGATATCTGTTGTTTTAACGCTTTAATATCGGCTGAGGTAGCAACATGAGCATCCATTACAAAAACTCTCTCCACGAAAATAAAGTCTGTATTAAACTTATGTAGAGCTATTGCGAACACTCGACTTGCTACGGGACTAACATATTCTCCATGAGCATTTTTGTGACATCCGGCTCTATCTGCATGTGTAGCTATTAATACCACTCTGAGTGCATTCAGTAGTCTACCACAGTGACCTGAAATAAACAAAGAATTTAGTTTATTTGTTACTAATTTACTACTTGTTAATAGTCATAATCAATTTATTTTTTATTACTAACAGAACATCCATGATTAAAAGAACCAATTTAGGATTGCATCCATAACTTCCCATTAATGAAATTCTCATAACATAAAATGTCTAAATAGTTAAAGTACTAGTATCTTCCAGTAGATATGTAAAGTACTTTTTTACAATATAATATTGATATAATTTTTTTACATGTGAAACTCCAAAAATCTAACAATAACAAGTTTTTTTCGTAATCAAAAGACATTCAAGAAATACTGCAGCTGAAAACTGTTTCAAACCATAAGAAATGCATAAGTGCAATAAAAGTACGGTAAATTTTAATTTATATTTAATTGCATGATTTGATATTCCCATAAGGATCATAATTAAGACATGATAAATATTTGGATTTAAGGGGGACTCATCTGTGTGTTTGTGGAGCTACCCTGTACCTTACGACAACTTACTTATAGGTGTTTGTGGAGCTACCTTGTACCTTACGACAACTTACTTATAGGTGTTTGTGGAGCTACCTTGTACCTTACGACAACTTACTTATAGGTGTTTGTGGAGCTACCTTGTACTTTACGACAACTTACTTATAAGTGTTTGTGGAGCTACCCTGTACGTTAAGACGACACACTTGCCAGTGTTTGTAAAGCTACCTTGGACTTTGAGATGACTTATCTATAGGTGTATGTGGAGCTACCCTGGACTTTACGACAACTTACCTATAGGTGTTTGTGGAGCTACCCTGTACTTTATGAAAACTTACCTATAGGTGTTTGTGGAGCTACCCTGGACTTTATGAATACTTACCTATAGGTGTTTGTAAAGCTACCTTGGACTTTGAGATGACTTATCTATAGGTGTATGTGGAGCTACCCTGGACTTTACGACAACTTACCTATAGGTGTTTGTGGAGCTACCCTGTACTTTATGAAAACTTACCTATAGGTGTTTGTGGAGCTACCCTGGACTTTATGAATACTTACCTATAGGTGTTTGTAAAGCTACCTTGGACTTTGAGATGACTTATCTATAGGTGTATGTGGAGCTACCCTGGACTTTACGACAACTTACCTATAGGTGTTTTTGGATCTACCCTGTACTTTATGAAAACTTACCTATAGGTGTTTGTGGAGCTACCCTGGACTTTAAAAATCCTAACCAGAACATGACCTGCGCTAGTTGTTCATCAAATGAATCAGTCAAACTAAATACAACCATGTGTATACAGCTATTGTCACCAAGGAAATGGTCATATAACATGTAGTATGGTTCATAACCAGAGAAATCCCACACGCTAAGATCACCAATACCTGTTAAGCAAAATTAAATCATTCCATTGGCTACATTTAGACATTCAAATCATTTATTAAAATCCAATATATGAAAGTTTTTCATTAAACCAAAATAATCATGAGAATCATAAATTGGTATTTCTTTAAGAAAACAAAAGTATGAATCTGACTTTTATGAACTGCAAAAGTACTGACAATGGTTAACAAAATCAATCACTTCTTCAATTAATTCCTGATCAGCATTCAGAAACTAACTGCAGAAACACAGAGATGAATACTTTCATCTAGTTTATTTAAAATATTTTATTACTAAGATGGATGATATGCAAATTGATAACAAAAACTCCTTGTTATTTTAAATCGTACATAATTTATCATTTAATTGGAAATTAAGCTTAAAGCTATGTCTTTGTTTCATTCAATCCAGTTTTCCATATGCATTTGATAAAAAATGTTTTAAAGATCAAATAATAAATTTTGATAGATAATACTTTTGTTCACATTATAAACAAGTCTGGCTGATAATTTGAACCACAAGCTTTCAATAGCCATGGATAGCTTTAAGGCAAATTTGCATTCAATAAAGTACATTCTCAATCCATCACAATTTGTTTAATGTGATTTTGGCTTAATAAAAAGGGTTCTGTGATAAATATGGAGACACTTATTAAAAAATTAAAAGAAATAGACTTTGAAATTTGAAATACTGTGGTTGTACTAAGTTACCCAGGGGAATTATGTAACAAGCATTTACTGTTCTGAATAATGTTAGTAAATGGTTTTGTTTATAACTAGTGTTGTTAAAATGAACATTACCTGCAATGCTGACTTGTTGTACAATTATACCTTTGGTATAGTTTTGGTTACTGACACTGTAACATAAGGGTGTAGGTAAGCTGTACTGTCTGGGTAATCTCTGCTCTGAAACAATACAAATGTATACAGTCAAATAGAAATATAAGTGTTCAAAACATAATAATTGTTTTATGTAGGGTATCAATATCTATAAATTCAACCATACAAAAGATTTTTTTGTTAAGAATAGTCTATATATATGTACATTGTATTATGCAAATTTCAAGAAAAAACTTTAAATCGGGTGAAAACATCGTGTAAGACCTGGGAAGGAAATGGTTATAAGATTTTTAAATAACTTACAGAGATAAATTGGAAAAAAAAATGTTTTTGGAGATGGTGTCCAATTTCTGTGCTAATAATTGGTGGGAAAACCACTGCAAAGCATTTTCTGACTTCATTATCTTTGTTCAAAGAAACACAAAAGGTCCTTTAAAGACAAACAGATGTACTGGTTCTGTTAATCACTTACTATTACTTGTTAATGTTATAGAGTTCTGACTGGTTAATCTGGATCGTCTGAAGAATCCACTAAACAGGCCACATTTCATGGTCTCTATCAAGGTAGTCTTCCCTACTCCCGTAGAACCCAGTACTTTTAGCTTGATTCTGGTTAGAGCTTGTGATGATGGTACCAGCTGATTTATAAACGAATGTAACTTTTCCTGAAAAAAAAAATGTTAGTGAATATATTAAATAAATAGAACTTTGATAATATGACCACTATTAACTCACATACAATGGATAACTTGAGTGGAGTGGAGTTATGGTGTTTAATGCCCCAGTCAAGATTCTTTCACTTATTTCAAGGTGCTCAGTTCTTGGATGGTGGGCGAAACTGGAGTGCCCAAAGAAAACTGCCCTTTGCCAAGCGAAATAACAAACTTGCTCACACTAGGATCTGTTCCCAGTGGGATTCAAACCCAGGCACTGTGATCTGTAAGTGCATGCTTTAGACCAATTGATAACTTGAAAGCCATTAACAGGTCCAAGATTTTTTGTCAATCCATCAAATTAGGGAGCACTCTGAAAATGGGTAGCCAATATTGAAGCGTAAATATTTCTTAGCAAAAGATGGGTGCATTAGAAAGCTGTTGACTGGTATCTTACTGGTAGCTCATAAGTATACCTTATCCATAATAAAAAAAACACTTTTATCAAAAATATTTGACATTTGTCAATAAAAAAATTAACACTGACACAGATGGTAAGTAACATACATGCAGAATGTGTCATATTAACTCTTCTATACTTCATAAGGTATGCTAATAACAAGCTTGCATAATATTTTCTCATTTAGAACAAATACCATTACTGATATATATATACATGTACTTACACCTTTAACTTTACTTAGTAAATCTGATATTTCTGTGTATCCCTGGGCTAAGGCCATGATTTCAGCAGTTACACCATCCTACAATACACAATGTTATAATTATAGTAGTCAACTTTGGCATGGAAAGACTTAATTGCTTAAATAAAAGATCAACATGTCTTATCATACACAGGCAGATCCAAAAATAATGTTATAGCTTGCTGGCTCTTGTGTTCATAACATTCTAGCTCAATCAAAATACCACCACATAACATAAATTTATAGCAACACCAATGCTACAGTTAATGCTGAAAGATGGTGCCAAAGAGAGCACATAATAGTTATAAAAATGCCTACTTAACAACAACAGCTGTCAGATGAAAACCATAGCTCAGGCATATATCAAGGCAACAATGAAAAACAAAATTAACCAAAAACTTTAACATTTGATCCTAAATTTGTGTTCACATCCTTATACGATGAAAAGTGAAAATGATGCCATTTTAGATGAGGAATTTCCACATGTCAGTCAAATAAAGATTTTTGAGTTAATTTTTTTACAACATTCAAGCCTAAAGCATGCTAAAAATCCAATAAAAACCAACTGACATGACAAATAGAAATGTGATTGTACCTTGTTTTTAATTCCTGGATTAGCACCTGACAATAACAAACACCTGACTATGTCCATATGACCATGTTTACTGGCTACATGCAGTGGACTTATACCATCCTGAAATAAATGAATAAATAAATGAGTGAATGAATGAATGAATGAATGAATGAATGAATGAATAAATGAATGAATGAATGAATGAATGATTGAATGAATGAAATGAAAGAATGAACAAAAAAATGAACAAAGGAATGACCAAACAAACAAAGGAATGAACAAATGAATGAATAAATGAATAAACAAATAAATGAAAAAAAAAAAAAACATGTAACTTGAACAGTGGTCATGTTTTTTTAAAAGGTCTACTTACGGGTATTTACTGAGTTTGCCAGAAATTGATTTTATCAACAGTCTTAAAAATGCAAATGTAAATATGTCTTGGTTTTACCTATTTAAAGCATTTGCTAAGGAACTACTTTCCTATACATAGTATTTATTTATCATAGTTTTCAAACATGGTTTTAATTATCTCTGATTCAACTGATATAATTTGACTAACCTCAGATGTAACATCGACTTGGCATCCGTAAGCACACATATTTTGTACAACAGCGCCAAGTCCTTCCCTAGCAGCACAATGAAGTGCGTACTCTCCGCTGTCCTGTATAAACCAAATGTAAGTATAAAGTTATAAAAAGATTATCAGCAAATAAATTGACAAAATTAGAATTTATATTAAATAAGAATTTAAAGTAAAGTTAAGAAAAAAATAAATTCCATTCATTACAAGCATATAAAATCAAACAAAAACGTCAAAATAATTAAATAATTTCATTAAAAGACCAATGTGTTCAAAACAACAATATCAATAATGATAATAAAAATAATAATAAAAACAATTACATTTAACACACAAAAAAGAAAACAATCAACATGAGGTCAATATTGAAAAGATTGTGAGGTGGGAGATGACCTAGGCCATATAACTAAACACAAGTATTGTTACTATATATAAACAGATGACAGGAGCATCATCAACAGCAGCATCTTGTATCCTTCTGTAGTAAACATATAATGCTTCAAATTTGGAAATTTGGCAGTAGTTTCACACTTGAAAGTTCTAAATCAAATTCAGATGCTGAATGGACAGACCAATCATAAAACATACAAATAAGCAGGCAGACTGAAAACACATCCCGGAAAAATCAAACAGGATACCCCATTAAATATTCTCCAATATGAGGGATATCTATTTTTAATATTGACCTCGAAAAGAAATAAGCAAGTCAATGTATATCTAACCCTGTCAATCATGTCCATTTCACATCCAGCATGTAACAGCAACAAAGCGATAGAGCTGTGATGTCGATTACAAGCCAGATAGAAGGCGGTACTGCCTCGCTGAAAGGAAAGTAAAATAAATAATAACATGCATGTACAGTGCAGATAAAGTGATTCTCATACACACAAAAAATTCAAGATTCTACTACAGTAGCAAAACAGAAAATGTCTTTTTTTAAAACTTTTAAGACAAATTTAGAATCATGTATACAAAAATAATTTTATTCATTGTACTAAAATTTGCACTTTGATAAAATGGGGAAAAAAATTGGAAAAGTTAAATCAAATGTTGGCATGGCCTGAAGCAGATGTTTAAAATATTAACATGACAGATAAAGTGAAGGAGTAAAGTAATGCTGTATTACTCACAAGTCAAGATTCTTTCACTTATATTGAGGCAGTGAATTCTGGTATGGTGGGGAAAACAAGAGTGCCTGGAGAAGACCACCCACCTTGGGTAAATGAATTGACAATCTATCTTACACTTGGATTTGCACAAATTGGATTCAAACCTAGGCTTTGAGAGGCATTGTGATATATAAGCATGCCCTTTAGACCACTTGGCCATCAAGGTCTCTACAGATAAAAGCACTGGATTTTATTGTTAACTTCCAATTACTAACTACAATGATAAGGTGTCAAGTGATTTTTTAAAACTACATCACTTAATGTGTAGGGTGTCTTTGAAATCAAACTATGTGAATCACAACACACACAAATGTCAACAAACCCATAGTACTTATAATAGTTTTTAAAGTAACAAAGCCATGGTGATTATTACAGTATAATTATATAGAGTATTTTATTACATACATGTATATATTCCTAATTTTGATAGAGAAAGAGTAGTATTGTATACTGAATATGATTTTTTTGACAACTTTACAAGCCTTGTTCTGGACTAAATATTTTAAAAGGGTTGGGTTGAGGCTGGCACAATAAATAGTGAAAAAATCTTTTTCTTGCACCAAAAAAAAAAAAATTGTAGTTTAATTTAAAAAAAAACTGTTTGCAGCATATTGATAAACCTCTGAATTCATTGATGGATTTTGATGGGAATTTTTAGGCTATTTTGTGCAAGAGGAGGGGGGTGTTAATTGAAATAATGATTTTTACAGATTTTCAATCAAGTGAAAAAAATTTGTTTGATAATTCAAGCAAAACTCTACTGCAATAAAGCAAAAAGAAAGTTTACTGAATTTTATCAGAAAAAGAGTTTTGTGTAATTCAAGCAAATCAATAAAGATTAAAAATGAATGTAAATATGCAGTAAAAAATTTTTGTAAAATTAAAACTATTTACAAATCTTCATGAAGATATTTTAATCAAATCTCAGTAAGAAATACAGTATACAACACTGACATGCATGCTGTCACTCTGTAGAATGCTTATCACAGAAAATAATCTCTAACAAAAGTTTATCTGTAAACACTCATTCTGACAATGTTATCCATTTCTTTTGGCTATTAAAATATAATTTACTGTACAAGTATTTATTTTAATTGTGAATTAATATTGGTGCTTTTGGCTAAAAATTAATTTCCACCAATATTAATACACTTCAACATTAATTTCAGCTCATCTGTCTTAAGAAAAACAATGACAGCTCCAATATTAATACATGCTAAATGTTTGGGACCCTTGGGAGCCCCAAATATAATACACGCTAATATAAATACTTATTCAGTAATACATTGTGTAGACATGGTCATATGATTAAAAAAAAAATAGGATTTCTTAAGTCAAGGAATGTGAAACAATCTCATTCTGGACCCTGGAAATTACCGGAAGATTTTTTTTCTCTCCTGTTCACCTTAAAGAGCTGTCAAAAACTCACTAATAAGTACTTCAGATGAAACTAAAAACTGATGTCTTTACCAGCGCTCCAGAAATGCCGGCAGTGTCAACCAGCGATTTTAGAAAATCAGTAAAACAAGATTTTTAATGCCAATATTTGCGTCCTTGGTAACAACTCCCCCCCCTCTCAGAGGCTCTCCCTCTCTCTCTCTCTCTCTCCCTCTCTCTCTCTCTCTCTCTCTCTCTCTCCTTCCCGACCGTTGTGCGATTTCGTCTGTGTTTGTAATGTCAGTTTCTTTAATTGTTTAATATTTGATAGTTTACCGTTACAGGAAGCCTTTATTAATATAATTATCTATAACTAATGTATATTGAACATTTCAAGTCATCAACTGTATAATAATAAAGATCAGAGACACCTAAATGGTGGTCTTACGTCATTTCCGGTTGATTTTCTTTCTCGTGGTATCTATCCTTCAATGATCAGAGCAACATCATATGATATAAAACTGTTTAAGTAGTTATAAATTATTAAGTAAAAAATTCGGTTATTTAGAAGAATTCAATAAATCTATCGCCTATCAGGACTAGTTTTTGTCTGAAAAAAAAAAAAAAAAAAAAAAACTGTACTACTTTTGTTTGTCATTTTCCAGCTAACCTTGTTACTTTCCAAGCATCGCTGTTTTTCCAGGTAAAGACATCGATATTACTCAATCATTAAACCATGTAACACGTGTCCTGGCTAATGATGCGTGTATATTGATCACATAATTACAGGTAATTAATGGATTAAGATAATTATCGATCTATCGGAGTATAAGCCCATAGTTCTGTTACGTGATTGATATTCATCTCAATTATTAAGGGTGCAGTAATAATTTATTTTTCGCCGGTTGGATGTTTTCACAACCGGCGTTTTCGCTTGCAAACCTGCGTTTTTTGCCGAAAAAGTGCCGTTTCTAGAGGCCTGGTCTTTACTTTCAGTATTAAAATAGAAAATCTTCTTTTGCTGCTGTCCTTGCTGTCAAATATATGATTCACTCAGACAGGGCTAAATGAATATTCTGTCTGGCCTGTTAGTGATAAATCTTATTTTAGCAGTATTTGTTAACAAAATCAAGTACCTTGTCAGTAAGATTTAGAGGGGAGCCATATTCTAGCAATAATTTTACACAGTCCAGATATCCTCTAGCTGCTGCACAATGTAAAGCCGTTTCACCATCCTGAAATTATATCAAGTTAAAAACATTTATTACTATCTGTAGTCAAAAAAGATCTATTTAGCCCAGAATACTAGGACTGCCAATCAACCATCATTTAGCCATTTGATCAGACATACTGCTCTATAATGTTTATATGTAACAAATCAAACAAAATCTTCATCTAGAATAGTTGTTGTTGAGATTGTGGCATTGTTTAGCAAAAAAGTGGAGTAGAGTAATTGTGTTTTATGCCCCAGTCAAGATTCTTTCACTTATTTCGAGACGGTCAGTTCTGGGATGGCCAAGGAAACTAGAGTGCCCAAAGAAAACCACTTACCTTCAGCAAGCAAAATGACAAATTTTCTCACACTTGGATCTGTCCCGATTGGGATTCAAACCCAGGTAGTGAGAGGCACTGTGATCCGTAAGGGCTGGCTTTAGACCAATCAGCCACCGAGGCCCCTGTGTCTAGCAAAGAAATAAGATTCTCTAAGAACCTCAGTTTGTTGGAACTCTCTGTAGTTGAAAGTACATATGTTAATGGTGTTAATTATAAAATGTAAACCAGATAATACAATCATTTATAGAACTTGCAACTGTGCTATTAAAAAGGTTAAGGTCATTTTGAAAACATAAAAGAAACTGTTACAAATACATCAAAATTTAAAAACATGAATTTTAGTTACACCTAATGGGTGGTTACCAGCATGTAGACATTGATATCTAAGAATAAAAATACCTACATTAGTTTGTCTAAGTGCAGGGAGATTTGATTGTTATATATTCAAGCTTCATTTCAAACTACTGTAACCACAATGATATAACAGACCATAAACAAAATACGTGCAAAAATCTCCTCCCCGCCCCCTCTCTTTCAACACATACATCTCTCTCTCTCTCTCTCTCTCTCTCTCTCTCTCTCTCTCTCTCTCCTCTCTCTCTCTCTCTTTCTCTGTACATACCTTGTTTTGTATGTGTAGTGATGTTCCACCAGCACACAATGCTGAGACAATTCGTACAAATCCATGCCATGCTGCACTATGTAATGCTGTTTCTCCAAGCTGTAATACCAACAACAAAGATGTCAGTAAATTAAATGTCATTCTCAAAGTTTTCATTAATTAATTTTAGCAAATTTTAACTATCATAAATGCAGTGTCACAGAGAAGCCAACATCAGTATATCATTTGAACAAATACTTTGATTACATCTCAGATTTTTAATTACAATAAATAACTGCTTTTGCAAGTACTTTATTTCATGATATTTGCAATATACAAAAATAAAATTTCATACAGAAATAAGTAACAAGTAAGTTTTCAAAGACTTGAAATTGTGCCACCAAAAAATTGTCAGGAAATTATAAATGTGTTATGTTATTTAACAGAACAACTTTATTTATCTAAGTAAAGAAAGTCTTAGTTAAGGATGAAGCCAGGTATTAAGTAAGATGTGTAAGAATACTTACAGAGTCTTGAAGATCAAGATTAGCACCAGATGAACACAGGTAATCTATAATGCCACAATGTCCATACCTAGCTGACACATGTAAGGCTGATTCACCAGACTGAAAAATAAAATTGTAAATGTTAAAAATGAATCCTTTTTAACACATGTGAAATTCTCTTCAAATTTTATTCATGATTTGATCTGTCTTAATTTATCCTGGGGTTATCTCAGGTACTTCATGACCTTGGAATCCTATCAGGCCTAATGGGCCTAATACACCCACATGATAAATTATGGCTCATTGAAATGCTTTAGTTCAAAAATAAGAGTTAGTTTGTACTTTGTAAATTTGCATAAAACTAAAGTTTTAAAATGAATGAATTGTCTAGCAAAAAGTAGCAATAAACTTAAAAAATCTAATTTCATTTGGGAAAAAATATACAGTGAAACTCAGATAAATCAAATTGTATATTAGTACCGGGGTTCTTTGACTTTGGCCATGTGTCGCTGTATTGTACCACATGTATAACAGTAAATGGTATAAACATTTTACAAACAGTAGACAGGTACAACTGTACTTACTTTATTTTGTGTATCTAATGACACTCCTTCTTCCTTCAGATATTTAACAACATTTAAATGTCCCTGTCTTGCTGCCCAGTAGATGGCACTGTCTCCATGCTGAAAACATACAATAGAATAATTGTGCATATTGCCTCACCACTAATTGCAGTAAAGTTGTCAAGACATTATTAAATCAAATATCTTACTGAATACAGTAATTGTGTTTCATGTCATAGTCCAGATTCTTTCTTTTATAGTTGGGTCACTTATAGGATGGTAGAAGAAAAGAAGTGTTGGGATTGAACCACCAACCACTGGCAAGTGAAATGACGAAACTAATATCACTAAGATCTTCCCAAGTGGAATTCTAGTCAATGAATTGAGAGGCGTTGTGATCTGTGAATAAATCTATGGGAGATCAAATGCTGAGATTTTTCTTATGTATAACATCTCTTCTAATAATTAGTAGCAAAAACGTCTAATTTTTTTTTACATTCATTTTTAGCTGTCTTCTTTGAATAAATACAAGTACTGGTAACAGAAATATCCCTTCAAGACAACAAAGCTAACTTTAATTAAGGTGAAGGTAACTTATATCAACCAAACTGACTGACTGACTTTGATGAAAAAAGACAAAAACCACAGATTTCTTATTATCAAGTTCTAAGATCAATATATTCTTGTGCTTTAGTCGAGCTGAACTGAAATGTCTAAGTAGAAAAAAGTATAGTCTTTGTCTTAATATAAAATGAGTCAAAACTTAGTATGAAGTGCATTGTTAGTAATTCCAGGGACATATAGTATTATAGGCCCCTGGTATATCTTTTTAAAGTTTTGACATAAAAATTACAACAGAATATTTGGTAATATTTCTCTCTAATCTCCCTCGAAACCTTGATGGCTGAATGGTCATGTGAATGTGCTAACAGACTGCGGTGTCCATCACCACCAAAGTTTAAACCCCAGTCAGGTGGATCCTTGTGTAGGAAAGTTTGTCAGTTTACTTTCTCTCAGTCAGTGGTTTTCTCCCTGATCAGCACTGTAACAATATCCTCTACTATTCAAGAACCAGTTACAACTGAGTCTCGTTATCTTGAACTCCACAGTGAAATTCAAAAAGTTTAAAATTAATCGGAGTTTGAGATGAATGATGTTAAAAAATTCAAAGAAAGGGAAATAACTCCTATTGGAAGTCACTTCCGTTTTTATCTTGCAAAACTGTATCACCGTTTTATCATATGTCATATGTATTCCAACCTATATATATATATATATATATATATATATATATATATATATATATATATATATAGAAATATACCTCAATATAAGTAAAAGAATGTTTTTTGGGTTGTAGAGTATTACTCCTCTCCATTTTTAGCTCAGAAAACATTATTTTCCTTAACTTACTTTGTCTAGTATAGAAAGATCAGCTCCTTTCCCTTGAAGAAACTTTAATACTTCAGTATGTCCACCACTGGCAGCCATGTGTACAGCTGATTCACCATGCTGTTAAATAACAATTAAAACATTTCCATCTATAAATAATTAAACAAATTTTAAAATATCTGCCATAGATTTATATAATGAATACCATTGTTAAATTTTTTTTATTGAAATATTGGACTTAAAAGTGTAACAAGAGTGAGGAAATACCTCAAAAAAATTTCCTAATTAAATGCCCTGGCCAAGGATCAAACCTTGTCGTTTCAGGTGATAAGCAAGTGCTCTGCCACAAGGCATCGCTCTACATTACCAACACCATGGCTAGCTCAGCTCCACTACATGCATAAATATACATGTATTTGGAAGTAAAAACTTAAAGATCTACATTTATGCAAAGTAATAACTTAATGATCTATATTTATGCAATAATTTTTTTCTTAAAAACCATTTTCTTAAAAATTTTTAAAAGTTTCTATAGTTTATCAAATTATAACTGCAAAAAATAATCAGGTTATTTCTTACATAAATTATACATGCTATGGAATCACCATTATATTGTTATTAGGACCATGTTTTGCAGAGTTGAGTTAAGTAATGGTGTTTAGTGTCCCAGTCAAGAATATTTCACTTATATCGATATGTCGCCAGGTATGGGCGAAAGTGCAGAAATTTTTCCTGTGTGTTGCACTGATGGCATTTCACAGCAGCATTTATTGTGCCATACCTACATTTATTTTAAGTTCCCATCTGAAACCATGACTTTCATTTCATAATGTTGAATGGTTGGCAAAAGAACAGTCACTACACACTTTCAAGTCTTGGGTCAGACCCGGTCGGGGTTTGAACCCATGACCTCCCACTTATGGAGCGAGCACTCTACCAACTGAGCTACCAATGTAGCTTATGGAGCAAGCACTCTACCAACTGAGCTACCAAAGTGGTGGCCATGATTTGCAGAGATCTCTGTGTTAACAATTAATATTTACCACAGAAAGACGACACTTACAGAAAGATCATTATAAATCATCCAATCTTAGTTCTAAAGGCAGAATTAAATGAAGCAATTTGGCAAATCAATTATATCTACATGTAAAATATATTTCTGCCATAATTTAATGATTACAAACTCTGAATTACCTAAATATTAAAGAGAAACAAATTACAAGATTGCTTAATCTTCCTGTACACACAGTCTCATTAAATAATTTCATATATTTTTATCATATTCTGGAATGCTTTTCTCACATCCAGTACTTGTACCTACTGTTTATTTTTTTGACAATAATTTCTGTTTTATTCAATTTTGTGTAATGCTACATGATAACTGATGATAAGTATATTTCTTTCTTTTTCTTTTTTCACTCCATTACATGAGAAATTTTTGAATGAAGACCAAATTATCTGACAGGAGGGAGTCCAGAAGTTAATAGTTCTTTATTAATATTGGCAAGGAATATAAATATTTCTACCAGGTCTATCATTGAATATAAAACAGGGATATAATAAAATGGTATAGATTAAACAATTAATACATCGACTTTGTAACATATGTAGGTAATATAACGGAATTCTATAGTCTCTTTCAAAAACAAAATTTAGATCACTGTTGAGATGAAGTGTTTCTGTTAGATGTATCATTGGTCCTCTTGGATTATTTCATCATTTTTATACCAATTTGCTGAACTCCTAGTATGTACATTTTATCAGATCTGGTTTTAATGGAGCTGTTCATCTGACTGGTAACAAAGAAATCATTAATGATGGGTGGTGGACATGTTCAAGTGTTATGTCTGGTTTTAATAGAGTTGCTCATCTGGTCATTAACAAAGAAATCATTAATGATGGGTGGTGGACATGTTCAAGTGTTATGTCTGGTTTTAATGGAGTTGCTCATCTGGTCATTAACAAAGAAATCATTAATGATGGGTGGTGGACATGTCCAAGTGTTATGTCTGGTTTTAATGGAGTTGTTCATCTGACTGGTAACAAAGAAATCATTAATGATGGGTGGTGGACATGTCCAAATGTTATGTCTGGTTTTAATAGAGTTGCTCATCTGGTCATTAACAAAGAAATCAATTAATGATGGGTGGTGGACATGTCCAAGTGTTATGTCTGGTTTTAATAGAGCTGTTCATCTGGCCATTAACATTAACAAAGAAATCGTTAATGATGGGTGGTGGACATGTTCAAGTGTTATGTCTGGTTTTAATGGAGTTGTTCATCTGGTCATTAACATTTACAAAGAAATCATTAATGATGGGTGATGGACATGTCTAAGTGTTATGTCTGGTTTTAATGGAGCTGTTCATCTGGCCATTAACAAAGAAATCAATTAATGATGGGTGGTGGACATGTCCAAGTGTTATGTCTGGTTTTAATGGAGCTGTTCATCTTGTCATTAACATTAACAAAGAAATCATTAATGATGGGTAGTGGACATGTCCAAGTGTTATGTCTGGTTTTAATGGAGCTGTTCATCTGGCCATTAACAAAGAAATCAATTAATGATGGGTGGTGGACATGTCCAAGTGTTATGTCACATGTTTTCAAAGTGGCAGGAGTCCCGAATATCAAAAAGTCTGGCATACAATTCATCATATTTTGTTGTAATGCACCCTAATTACTCTGCTGTCACACAAACTGTCACAGATTTTTTAACCCAAAAAGCATTTCCATGACAATTTACTGTATTAGATTTCCACTTTATATTGCCTAACCGCTGAATCGCACAAATGGTGACAATGAATGAATCTTACAGTATATGGCTGTATGTAATGTTTTACTGGTTTTGTTTTCTTTGTTCTTTGTTTTGTTTGTTTGTTTGTTTGTTTTTTTTTTTTCATCAGGTTTAATGTTGATAATTTGACGGACTGTAATGCAAAAACATTATTTGTGATATTTATATAAAAGGAACATTGTATGTCTAAAAATTCAACAGATCAGTACAGTGGCATGAAGTGATTGAGGTCAATGAATATCCCTGAACGGATGTATTGCAAGGTTGAATAATTAATACTCATTTAATTAAACAATTGGTATTCAAGAATTATTGACTAAATTCAAAGCATAACAGAATCATTTGTATCTAGATAAGAATCAATAAGTAATTGCCTTGATATAATTTTAAAAAAAATACTATCTGTGAGATTGACCTTCAAGTTATGAATAAAATAACCACTTTTGTGGTATATCATCTAAAATGATAAATATTTATATACAATAAATGAAAAATAGAGCAAACCAACTAATGAAGAGGTTTGAGATATATACACATTTCCAGGTTCCCTGTGATATATACATGTTTCTATGTAACCTTCATCTATTAAGTTCTTAATATTACAGTGTATTGTTGTATACTTGTCAGATTCCGACTAGTAACAAATTAAGAATGAACAACATATACATGAGGTATGGAGAAAAAAAAAAACAACAAATCATATCGTCATTGAGAAAAAATATTAATGTAATTGTTCTCAATTTATCATACTGAATAAATTACTTATGGAATATTGTTTATGTAATTCTGCACACAACACTGTTAATGCTTTAAAACTGATGTTCAAACATTTAGTTTGTCCTTGGAAACAACAAAAATATATTTCTGATATTATAAATAGATTTTCTTTTTTAGGCACTTAAAATTTTTGAAAAATAGTTAATATTTTCAAGATGAATTTTTAGAATGATTACAGTATGTTTATTTCATACAATATCCCTAATTGACAATGTTATAATCAAGTTATTCAATTATCATATCATTTCCTTCTCAGCAGGATGCAATTGTTGGAAGATTTATTAAGTAAATTATATGATGTATTCAGAAAGCTATCTTTATTATACAGAAATTAGAAAATGCGTTTTTTTATCAAATCACCAGAATGCAGGCATATAAAAACTGGTAAAATATGATATTAAAATATATGATCAATTGATCATGAAATTTAATGCCCTGGCCCCAATTTCACAATCATTCTAAACAAACACTGTCTCATAAAACTTAAATTTTTTAAAATATTGACGAGAGATAATGGGATTATTTGAGTTGAGTTTACACTCAATTAAGTGAATGATTGTGAAACTGGGACCCTAGGATTCCTTGAATTTTTATTTATCATTTAAATCCTTTGGTATGACCCAGGGCCTCAGTGGAAAAGTGGTCTAAAGCACTGGTCTCAGTGCCTCTGACCATCTAGGTTGAAGTCACAATGTTGGCATATCTTAGTGGTACAAATTTTTTCAGTCTTATTACAAAACGTTAGTCATTTACTCAATCATCTACACCTTACTGTCTTGATATAAATGAAGTAATTTCAGTATGAGTGTTATCCTCATTTTAACCAACTCCAGCTTAAACAGAAACAAAGTACTAGGTTAAGCTTTATAGTTTCGCTGAAAATTACTTTTAGAAAACAAAACTCAAATTTAATGGCCTATTTAAATGGGCCGATAACACTATCGAGTTACGGCCCCTGATCTGCTAGAGGGATACTACTTCCGGGGAGTTCACGGTTGTAGACAACTTGGTTGCTACTATCTTTTATCTATTAAATGTCTGGTGTTTCAATTAAAATACATTGATTGTTTTATGTAAAATGGTCATATATATGAACTTTGAAGATTTTTTGTTATTAAAAGTATTTTATTTTTATTTTCTCTACTTGTCATTTAAATCAAACAGTGTAAAAAACAATTTTTTGCAATCAGAGTTGATGTCTATGTTGACTAAATTTTGACACTTGATCTGGTAATGGGGAGGTCTTGACCTATGGAATTGAACATATATTGCATGCTAAAAACTTTTCATGTATACAAGATAGTCTCAGGCACAAGGATACAACCATTGATCTTTAATTAATATGTATATCGATGGGTGAATATACACAGGTATTTCAAGATACCTGTGTATATCCACACCTTGACATGATCTAATATACACTTATCCCGACTTTCTATACTTCAAAGGTTTTTATTTTCCCAAAATACCTTGAAAATTTTTGACACTTGTATATTTGATGGAAGGAAATTGTTTACAGTAAACAACCATAATTGGTATTCAATTTGAGATAATCTAAACACATTTCACAGTTACTAAGAGCCCGTTTGAACAAATTTGATAATTACGCAAGCCATGTTAAATTATTGTTAATATAAAAATTCAAAAATAATTAAAAAACACTAATTATTTATCTTTGTATCAGTTATAATCACTACGAGGAGACCTTTCCTCTCTATCAGCCATAATCAAAACGAGTCCTTTTCTCTCTATCACTCATAATTACTACGACTTTTCACTCTATCACTAATTATTACTGTGTTTTCTCTCTATCACTTAAAATCACTACGTGCCCTTTTCTCTCTATCACTCATAATGACTACGAGCATTTTCTCTCTATCACTCATAATTGCTTTGAACTTTTTTTTCTATTATCACTTATATTCACTTTATTCGAATATTTTCGGAAAATAAGCTTTCATTTTAAATCTCTCTCTCTCTCTCTCTCTCTCTCTCTCTCTCTCTCTCTCTCTCTCCAGCAAAACCATTTGCCAATAGTAAAAAAATTGGCTTCTGTTTGTTTGAGTTGAAACGTTTTCAGTTTGAATACCAATCGTTATGTTTTCAAAAACTGTGATTATAACAATTATTGCATGTCCTTTTAGACATATCGCTTGTGCTGACAAGGGTTTTCATAAACCTAAAATAATAATAATAATAATAATAATAATAATAATAATAATAAAACAGAAGATATATAAATCGAATCATAATACAAAAATTAACTGTATGTAGTCGTTACTTTTTGATTTTATTGAATTAAGTAATATTTTCCTTTATTGGTAAATAAATACTGTGGATCGTGTTAATAAATATGACACAAGTGTGTTTTTTAAAATTTATAATTTTTAAATGTTTTCATGTTTAATATTATAATTGTATCTCTCTGGCATCAGTAGGTGAATAATAATTCTCAATACTTGAAAATGAAAAAAAAAAAAAAAAAAAATACAAAAAGATTTTCTACGTTTAATTCTGTAACATTTTTTATATGTACACCAAAATCCAAGTCAACCATATATTACTTATATCCAGGTTATGCGTGTATGAGACCGATAACTAAGTACAAATTCACTATTTACAATAAAAATTGCAACATATAATGATTAATTTCCCCATTTTATCATATTAATTTATTAAATTGATAAATTCTATGGGCTAACCCTCCCCATTAACTGAGCACGTGTCCAGATAAGGTCAACATACGCATCATCAAATCGTATAAAATCGATTTTTAACACTGTAAAATTTCAGTGACAAGTAAAGATAATTAATTTTAAGTAAAAGATGTATTTAAAACAACAGTCCAGTCTGTGTATAACATTTTACATAAAAGAATCGATGCATTAAAACTAATACACCGGGCATTTAATAGATACATAATAGTAGCAACCAAGTTGTTTACAACTGTGAACTCCCCGGAAGTAGTAGCCCTCTAGCGGATCAGGGGGCGACAACTTGATAGTGTTATCGGCCCATTGTAAAAAGATCCCGATCAAAATGGGTTGTCAGTGGTTGTATAAAGTTGTGTCTATATCTCATCCACGTATAAAAATTGTAAACAAATAAGGAACACAACATACACAAATAATGTCCCTGAGTTTGAGCAAATATTTCCATTTTTAGAAAATCACAATTTCAACTCGGTTTCAATAAATATGCTAGCCTGAAAAATTAGACATTTTTCATATTAGTCAAAATGATAGATTTACACAACAGCATTGTATATTTAAGGTGCACACATGAACCCCATTGTGGTATCTACTGATCTGCCTGTGGCTTACCCTGTTTGATGTAAGTAAATCAATATTCTGTGCCATGTTTTACAGTTCTTTAGAATTGTATAATAAAGGTGCACACATAAACCCCATTGTCATATCAACTGATCTGTGACCTACCCTGTTTGATGTATGTAAATCAATATTCTGTGCCATGTTTTACAGTTCTTTAGAATTGTATAATAAAGGTGCACACATAAACCCCATTGTCATATCAACTGATCTGTGACCTACCCTGTTTGATGTATGTAAATCAATATTCTGTGCCATGTTTAACAGTTTTTAGAATTGTATAAGAAAGGTGCACATGAGAACCCCATTGTCAAATCTATTGATCTGTGACATGTATGTTAAATGTATGTACCGTAAATCAATATTCTGTGCCATGTTTTACAGTTCTTTAGAATTGTATAATAAAGGTGCACACATAAACCCCATTGTCATATCTACTGATCTGTGACTTACCCTGTTTGATGTATGTAAATCAATATTCTGAGCCATGTTTAGTAGTTCTTTTAAACCTTCAATATTTCCCTCTTCAGATGCACAAAACAAAGCTGCCATGACAAAGTTCTCTGCTTTCTCCTGTAAAAAGAAAAAAAAATCACCATTATTAAAATTAACCCAAATAAAAAACTTAAAACAAATACGGAGTCTGTATATTCTTGTTATAATATCATAACTATTATTTTCAGAAACACTTCCTATTGAAAATTCTATCTGTTCAGATGTAAGTAAGAGATTTGGCAGATTAATAAATCACACATATATAATATGATTGCATAAACACAATGATACATGACTAATATCAAATCTATATGTAGTGCTGTAACCAAAAATACTTATTTCCAAAGCAATTTGCTTCACCATATGATCATATTGATCATAAACATGTGGTCCGCAAACTCAAGCTAATAATGATTTAAAATTCTTTATAGTTATTAAGATATGTTTGTAATACTATAACTCATGTTCCAATATAGAGGATCTCACACTCAGAGACAATCTCAACTCAAAACTGATGATCCAATAGAAAGGATCTCACACTCACAGACAATCTCAACTCAAAACTGATGATCCAATAGAAAGGATCTCACACTCACAGACAATCTCAACTCAAAACTGATGATCCAATAGAAAGGATCTCACACTCACAGACAACCTCAACTCAAACCGATGATCCAATATAGAGGATCTCACAGAGAATCTCAAGTCAAAACTGATGATCCAATATAGAGGATCTCACACTCACAGACAATCTCAACTCAAACTCATGATCCAATATGGAGAATTCACAGACAATCTCAACTCAAACTCATAATCCAATATAGAGGATCTCACAGAGAATCTGAACTCAAACTCATGATCCAATATAAAGGATGTCACAGACATCCCAACTCAAACTCAGGATCCAATATAAGGATCTCACAGAGAATCTCAACTCAAACACATGATCAAATATAAGGGATCTCACAGACAATCTCAACTCAAACTCATGATCCAATATAGAGGATCTCACAGAGAATCGCAACTCAAACTCATGATCCGATATAGCAGATCTTACACTTGCAGACAATCTCAACTCAAATTCATGATCCATTATAGAGGATCTCACAGACAATCTCAACTCAAACTCATGATTCAATATAGAGGATCTCACAGATAATCTCAACTCAAACGCATGATCCAATATAGCGGATCTCACACTCACAGACAATCTGAACTCAAATTCATGATCCAATATAGAGGATCTCACAGACAATTTCAACTCAAACTCATAATCGAATATATATGATATCACAGAGAATTTAAGCTCAAAATCATGATCCAATATAGAGGATCTCACAGAGAATTTAAACTCAAACGTGATCTAATATAGGAATTTAATCTTAATTGAAAGTTGTGAGGAAAAAAAAAAATGGATCATGGAAAATCTTCAAATTAAAGTAACATAAATGTCTTATATCCAACTTTTCACAGTTAGACAATAATAAATATAACTTATAAATGACCTGTCAAAAAATAACACTGAAAGACTACTTGAATATAGAAACTATAATGTACTATAATCATTATTATCTTACTATCATAGGAATTGTAAACTGAAGAAATGTCCCTTTTTCATCTTGCAACAAAAACGGAAACCACTGACATCCCCATCAATAATAATATACCAGTACATTGGTACCTCAATTCTTATTAGTATGGTTTAAGTAATTTAATAAGGATGCATCAATTGTAAAATCTCTAGGCAGATTAATTTCATGCACAACAAGAAAACCTGTCTGTCGAAGCTAGCTAATACAACCGGTAAAGCTGTTATGAGGATGTGACTTTATATGTAAGTTCTGAGAGCAAAGTGACAAGACAAAATGGCTTAAATTATAAAACAGCTTTCTTTCAGACAAATCTGACTGCAAGTCAGAAACACCTGATTACTGTAAATGTACTAACTTTAGCAGGTATGTATTTTAGCGCAATTTACATTCTCGACTAATTTGCGTGGATTTAAATTATCGCAAAATAACTTTTAAGAAACAAACTATAAGTCAAACATTTATTTTAGCGGTGTACTTAAATTAGCACTACTGTCCTAGCACGAGAATTGCTAAAATTAATACACCGTTTACAGTATCTTTTCAGACGTGTCAGATTGTACATGTAGGTAGCTGGGTATCACTGTAACACTTTTATTGTTTATGTGCTATAACACATATCGTAAATAATAACCAAAGTACCTATTACATATGAAGGTTGGTACTAAAAGTAAACATTCGCAATAAAATACCGTTTTATGTTAATACAACATTCTATTAAGTGTATCAAATTCCTAAGTACCAGGATGTTATCTAGGTGAAAATCATTCTGTTGTTAAAAATTCTTTATATACTCTGTAAGTATGCAGCAAAAAAAGAACCCTCATCAATACCACACATTTATTGTAGTACTGCAAAAATTATGTATTCTTGGCTCCTGTCTCTGTCAATAATAAAATTATTCTAAATGTAACCCAATAAAACTTTCAGGAAAAATGCACCATTATAAAGTTCAAAAACAGAATGGTGAATTTGTGAGTAGGTGATCTTGTTAAACAGGTACAAATAATACTGAAGAAAGACAAAATAAGACAGTTAGAAATACATGACTGATGTGGAACAGATAAAAGACATAGCCCAAGTCAAGACTGGACTGACTGGGGCTGGAAATTTATGATACTAACAGTATCCACAGAAACTCAAACCTCTAAAGTAACTACAACCAGAGAAACACACATCAAGAATCATCATACATATATCTGTGATATATACATGTATACCCGGTTTATATATATATATATATATATATATATATATATATATATATATATATATATATATATATATATATCATGACTTATGATATTGATTATTGAAATATAGTAAACCTGTATTGTTGATTATTGTTGATATAATTTTGAACTTTTCATTGAATTTATGTGTGTATTGTAAATAGAGATCAATAAAGTGTCAAGGTCTATATATAAATGTAAAAATATAAATAAATATATACATACAAGAGAGAGAGAATGTTAATTCTATGGAAGTGTATTGAGAGAGAGAGAGAGAGAGAATTATGATGATTGATTGATGTGTTGGACATACAGGAGATGTTCTTGAGGGGGCGGAAAACCTTTGATGAAGTTGTTTTTATATGCAAAGTTGAGCATTACAGACTAATATCTTCACCACATGTCTACAGATCCACAGCATCTTAACCCTCAATCTCCAATGATATTACTGTTCTTTATTGTTTATCCTCAATATCACACATACCTAGAATTATCTCAAAGGTTTCAACAGGTATTCACGCTGAACCTGAGACAGTTTTCAATCAGTATGATTAATAACCATGAAAAAATATACCAAGTATACAGAGTATAAGCTCTTCTCTCTCTCTCTCTCTCTCTCTCTCTCTCTCTCTCTCTCTCTCTCTTCTCTGTGTGTGTGTGTGTGTGTGTGTGTGTGTGTTAGTTTCTCAACCAAACACTCTTTTACTTATATTAAGAGAGTAAGATATAAGAGAGTGGAGGGAACCAGAAAAAAAGATCAAACTTTGGCAGGCTTATCACTTTTTATTACACTAGATTCTGTTCGGCTCAGATTTGAACCTAGTTTCAGGAAGACACTGTGATCTGAAAGCTGTCCTTTACCACTCTCTCACCGAGGCCCCTTATAGTGTCACAAAGGAAGAAAGTCTAATTGCACATTTAGCTAAAAGCATGTTTATTGCAGGGTCATCATAACACAGGGTCTTTTACACTTTCTATAACAAGTCTTTATAATAGAAATTTAAACTGGAAATCTAAGCCATAAGTGAGTCACCATCTTGGGCATGTCTATTGGTAGGTCACATCTTGGACAAGTCTATTGGTGGGTCTTAATCTTGGGCATGACTACTGGTTGGACATCAACTTGGGCATGTCTATTGGTGAGTCATCATCTTGGGCATGTCTCTTGGTGGGTCATCATCTTGAGCATGTCTATTGGTGGGTCATTATCTTGGGCATGTCTATTGGTGGGTCATCAACTTGGGCATGTCTATTGGTGGGTCATCATCTTGGGCATGTCTACTGGTTGGTCATCATCTTGGGCATGTCTATTGGTGGGTCATCATCTTGGGCATGTCTATTGGTAGGTCATCATAACATCTATCTTCTGCACTTTGTACAGCATGTCTTGAAATCTAAGGCCACATCTAACCTAGGCATGTTTATTGAAGGGTCATCCTAACAATGTTTTTTTTTCTTCTTTTTTTTGCACTTAATACATCAAGACTAAAAACCTACACTGGACATCTAAGCAATACATAACTTGGATATTTTTAGTGAAAGGAAGGGTCATCATATCAATAAGTCTTTGCAGTTCACACAGCAAGTCCCAAAGACAGAAATTTGAGCTGGATATTTATGCTATAACTAACTTGGACATGTTTGCTGAAAGGAAATCATAATATGTTGCACTGTTTTCACTTGATGTAAAAAACAACAAAGTTTGAATTAACATTATAGCCATATTCAAAGTCAACATAAAAGTGAATAAATGATAAAATATTCAGTAATTATTTAAATCACATGTTTTTTAAGGATAAGGTTAGAATCAATAATCAACTATTTACAAAGTAGAATGTCAGGACAAGGTTAGAATCGATAATAAACTTTCATTTTCAAAATTATAATGTGAATGACTGTTTTATGGTATATACAAAAAAAAAAAAGGATTCCTTTTGTTACAAAAGTCTTGATATTTTCTCTCCACAGATTTCAGTAGCAACTATTGCTCATAAAAAGTGATTGTGATAGGTCTGTTATATCTCTATGAAACACTTGTTATTTATTTGTTATCAGTTGTTAGGGTTCTATACCTTTTTATTTTGTATTTCCTACCTATTCATGATTAAATGATACAATTGATATACTTCTAATTGCGGAATTTTTTATACCTAGTCATAAACTGTGAGAATTTGTGCTTGTGCTTCTGATGTACACATAACCTCTACTTCAGTACCCGATGACACAATTTTGTACATTCAGACACAAAGCAGTGTGTTGGTGGCCATGCCCAGGTCACAGGATGGTGATAAGCGTAGCAGTAGATCCGGTCTACTGCCACTGGTTAGCTATTGATAGTGAAAAGAGAGCAAAGTTAGTAAGTCTCTCCTGCCAGTGCATAGCCTCTACACCACCAAGACCCTTACAGTGCCTCCTCGAGGCAACACACAGGAACTAAGGTTTTGCGATCTTAGGCTAGACTGTAAGGGATCTCGGAGTAGCAAGGGCCCCAGAGATGCAGTGTGCAGGCCCACCGGTGCGTGGAATACACCCATGGCACTCATCAACCTTGCCCCAACTATGGGTTAAATAGTCGGCCAGATAGGGCCGTTAGCCTGGTAAGGCAACTTATCTAGGTGAAGAAAAACTCCAAACTCAAAATCACGGGTAGATAGGACTCGTTAGAGCTGTGGAAGGCAACCTGTCTAATGGAAGTAAACCATGAACAAAAATACCTGGTCCTTCAGGTTGAGGGTTATGCACACGGTCAGCGCCCTTGTCATGTAAAACTTTCACTTGCTACAGAAACCGAAACAGTATCTTGTCTCGCCCTTATGTGCTGCCCAGCACAAAGAGGCTAAGTAAGTAAGTAAGACACAAAGCAATAGTGTTTGTGCTTGTGTTTCTGATGTATATACTACATGTGCTACAGTAACAAATGACACAATCTGGTACACTGACACAAAATGGACAGTTTGTGCTTGTGTTTCTGACATCTGTTCTACATGTGCTACAGTACCAAACAGAACAATTTGGTACACTGACACAAAGTGTGACAGTTTGGCTTGTGTTTCTGTTGTATGCATTACATGTGTTACAGTACCTGATAACACAATGTGGTACACTTTGACAAAAAGCAATAGAGTTGGTGCTTGTGTTTCTGATGTATGAATTACATGTGCTACAGTACTTGATGACATAATTTGGTACACTCTCACACAAAGTGTTTCTGGTCTTGGCATTACTATAGCACCTGATGACACAATGTGATACACTTTGACACAAGATGTTTCTAATCTTGGAATTAATATAGCATCTAATGACACAAATTGCCCACAGTGCCAAAGATTCAAATTTCAAACTATTCACATTATTACATGTCTTAATCCAGAGTTGATCATAAACTGAACATATGGCCTTTAGTAAGAAATTGATTATTTGCAGAAAATATAAAAAACATGGTTTAACACTTAATGATACTATCGATCACTCAACTGATGGAATAATTAATCAACTGCAACAAACCTTATAGAAGAACTTGTCGATATTTATACCTTCGTAATGCACCAAGCTCAAGGCTAATGAGAAATGAGAATTCTTTATACAATGGTATATGGTCTACATTTTTACAGCCACTGCGGTAGCTCAGTTGGTAGATTGCTCGCTCCGTAAGTGGAAGGTCGTGGGTTCAAACCCTGGCCGGGTCTGATCCAAGACTTGAAAGTGGGTAGTGACTGTTCTTTTGCCAAGCACTCGGCATTACGAAATGAAAGTCACGGTTCTTTCAGATGGGAACTTAAAATAAATGAGGTCCCATGTCATGGCAGGCGTGACACAATAAAGAACCCTGCTGTATAATGCCATCAGCACGATTCACAGGCAAAATTTCTGCACTTTCGCCTGTAGCTGGCGACGTCTTGATATAAGTGAAATATTCTTGACTGGGATGTTAAACACCATTACTCAACTCAACTCTACATTTTTACAAGTTTTGGTCAGACTCAATAATCAATGAAATCCATGACCTCCTTTTTAAAGGAAACATGCCCAGAATTCTAAAAAAAAAAAAATTACTTCTGGTTATTATTTTCAAGTCTTGCCCAAACCAGGTCACGTTCACAACCTCCCAATGAACTGATTGTAATACAGTAGTTAAAAAAGAAAGAACCTGAACAGCTTTCATGATTTGAAAGAAAGCATATAAAAACCTTTACCTCAAAAACCGTAGATATGGTAATTTCATCATCATCAGTCTCGGAGATCTCAGAACAGCTAGGATCAAACTCCTGATGGTCCACAAAGTCTTCAAGGGATGAATCCACTTTATCTAAATGCATTTCTCCCCGATACTGATACATGTATATATATATATAGCTCCTTGCTCTTATTCTGACAGGTAGTGCATATAAACCCTAACAATTCCACAACCAACACTAAACAATCAAATCAATAAGTAAACAACCTTGTCAACGAGCTTGAGACTTTGATTGTAATAGAATTTCAAATTTTACAAGGGGAAATGTACATTTACATTTAATTTTAATTTTCCATGTTTCATTTTCAATAATGCTTCAAGAGCAATTAAAATGTAAAATTAAAGGTTTTAATATGATTAACTTTAAATTTCTATCCAATTTGTGAATTTCACAAAGGAATTGATACATCAATTACCAAACTTCACTGCTGTTTAATCACCATAAAACAGAACACATTTTTGATATATTTTTATACTGGTAATATATTACTCTCCTTTTAACTATCCCACAGGAATAATACACGCTTAAAATCTGTGTCATAAAATTAAGAATTCCTGCATTTTCCTAGAATTCACTAGAAACTCTATCAAGCCCAAGGTTAAACTCTGATAATAATAGGTTATTACTGCTGTAATGTAATCCAGTATGAGATGTAATGAAAGATCTACCCGTAATATAAAAACATCACTATGTAATAAGACAACTGAAGGTTTTCTCTGTTTAAAATTCGTCATCAAAACATATGTCGAACATAGCTGGTTGATTTGTTTTTTTTAAATAATTTAGTTTATTTTTTAAAGATTCCAACCAAGCTTCAGTTTTGGAGTTAAAATTTACATTAACTGATGTGTTGTAGAGATAATATTATTTCCAATCGACAGCTGGTGAAGTTTTATCTTACAAAACATGTATTTAACTCATAACCCAGAATTTATTGATGAGTTTTAAGTTTTTATAATAACTTTAAATTGTGTCACAATTTTTTATCTCAAAATTTGAATTAATATTTATACCAAGAATCAATATTTTTAAAATATAAAATGAAACCATAAAAATACTAGATTATCACTCAAAAATAAGAATCAACTAGATACCTAGATGAGTTATACCTGATCACAATTTCCATAATAAAAAAAAAAAGCCTCAGATCTTCAATGTTGACAAGTTCCAGTAAATGTTAATTCCTTAAAAACACTTTTTTTATTTCTTTTGTTTTTTTCCTTGAAAAAATAAATCACTAATCTTTTCTGAAAAATTTTTATAACTCTGAAAAAAACTCAAATTTCTCAAAACGATGAATTCCTGTATAAATGATAATATGTTCATGTCTTAAAAACAATATGATTTAGACTTAAAGTCTCTTTTTACTTTAAAAAAAAAAAAAAAAATTCCTCTTCCTGATTGCTATAAACCAGCTCATCAAGTTCAGATATTTAATGTTATAAAAAAATCATTAGCAATGGTTCTAAAATAGTTTAATGGAGAAACTATAAATTCGACATCAATTCCTCTCCTAAAATGCACCTTTGTTAACTCAAACTAGATCAACGGACTACAGCAGAATACAAACAAAATTCCCTGAGTTTATATATACATGTACCGGTATGTATATATACAAAACACAAACAAAATAGATGTTCTATGGAAGATCACACACAGTAGTAACACAGATTATCAGAATGATATTCCTAACTAACAATTAGTGTTAACAATTATCTCATACAAAACAATTATGATGTCTCGCCTTCTAGTGAGAATAAATTAATCCCGAATTACACATAATCTTCTACATCTTAATGTCTACATCCAGCAGTGAAACCTGTGTCTGTTCCAAAACAACAAATTTATATATAGCACTAAAACAATGATTGACAGTCCTACATATTCCTGTGTTAAAATTAACAATTATTTTTCTTCTCAGTTTGTACATTCACATACTAGTATATAAACACACTTTTATTTCAGTTTTTACCTGTTATTTATAAAACTGCAGGTGTGCCAGACATGGCTCAGGTAGTTTTAATTATTATTTTAATCATATTTTTTACTTTTTTTTCCTCTATACATGCCATGTATATATATACATGTATCACATAAACACAGATTATATAGTGACACAAAATAATGACACAAAAAACTGCTGACAAAGTCTGGATAGTGATTAAAACATCAATTTTCCAAAGATGCTAAGGTAATTAATTATTCCCAGAAATCACCGATACTAACCGATAAAAATCCAGTAACTAATTCTAGGACAGTAAAAATCAATGTCTACCAGACTGCGATATTCTTTTCTGTCTTTTATTCATCCTACATATTCGAGAACTGCCCACTTTCATATATTTTTAAAATGTTTAAATCTCTGCAGTATATATTTCCTTGTGAATTTTTAATTAGACTGAATAAATAAATCAACAACCTGTATTTCCTGTCAGGTAGGAATATATAAAGAAATCAGTAAACATGCTGTGTATATTTAAATATAGCTTTTTGTCCAGCCTTTGATTAAAAGCATACTTCACTCTCTTAAAGTCCATTAATACAAATTTTTACACAGAGAATGTTCAAATTCAAGAAGTTATCTCTTCTATAATAAGTTGTTTTAATTGAAATTTTATAAATAAATTTAGTCCATCCCTTGATAAGAACACTTCATAAAGTCTGTCCAGCACTTTTTCCAATATTCACTATAAACTATAAATGAAGTTTTGAGTGTTGACATACATTGTTTCTACATAAATACTGATGGAAATAAAACTCTTATTGATATTTTATATATTTAGTCCATCCCTTGGTAAGAACACTTTATTTTCTCTTTCCAGTATTCAATTAACATGGACTGTCCAATACACATTTAAACACTAACTGAAGTGTAGAGTGTTGACTTACATTATCTATACACACAAACTAACAAAAAGACAGCCTTTTTTATTGTAATTTTATGAATTTAAATAATCTTCTTTAAAACTGGTCTTAAAGTTTTGAATAAATATAGCAACAAGGTGCCTATTGATAATAAGTTTGGAATACACAAAACTGCCATCAAACAAAAGCAATGTTATTGATTGGTCCCCATAACACATAAAAATCCAAACATTTTGTTCTCTCTTTTTGAATTATAAAATGTGTCAAATTTAACCAAATGTCACGAACAAAAAAATATCTTTCAAGATGCAAGAATTATAACACACTGCGTGTATTTTGTAATTCCAATATCCTTATATGTAGTACCTAAAACAGCAGTTTATTATGTATATATACATATATGGTACATAAATTACAACAAGATTGCTGTATGACAAAGAAACACTTTTTAAGAATCAACCATCCAGTTAATTTTTTACTCCATAGATAGGTTTTCTTTCCTATTTCTTTTGAAATGATTTAGAACTTGAACAGGTATATGAATGAATATTTATTGTAACATCAGCAATACACATCTCGTATAACTGAGTGAATCTTTCTAAAGCCTCTTTGTACTCCCATTCATGATGTGCATTATCAATATCATATGATGCAAACAGTTACATTTACATACAAGTTATCTGTTTTGTATAAATGTAAATTCATTTAGATCAGGTATCATCAATATTACCAAGTGTGTGTGGTGTGTGTGTGTGTGTGTGTGTGTGTGTGTGAGAGAGAGAGAGAGAGAGAGAGAGAGAGAGAGAGAGAGAGAGAGAGAGAGAGAGAGAGAGAGAGAGAGAGAGAGAGAGAGAGAGTTGAACAAATTTAACAAATGAAAGTCTTTTCAAAATGGTAATTTTAATTACAAATTTCATAATGATGACTCATGAAGAATTCTACCTTTATTTGATGGCACTGATAAACAGGTGTCCCTTATACAGAGATGACCTGCAAATAGGCTCAACAGCATGTATCTGTATACATGTGGTGAACAAAAAAAGGTGTTTGATAATTAGGTTTTAAAACAAGAATAGTAACATTGGGAAGATTTAGATGTTCTAGATCAACTTTAACTGATTTTTTTTCTGTAACTACTTGAAGATGTAACATATGTTTATAGCAAATACATGAAATCTAAATGAAATCAAACTGGGAAAATCTCAAAAGTTTCAATTGTTTTGAAAGCTGCTTTTACCTTCTTGTCATCAGGGCTGATTTTTTCTTCCATATCTGCTCATGTGAGATAGGGTTTTCCCCTATGTGAGAAATGTGCATCTCACATGGGCTTGATGTCACAGTTACATAACAATCACATGATGTCATCCTTTGGGTAAATGACGTCATCTTGCTGGAAAATGACAGCCGGACCTCCAAAATTTAGAAATTTTAAATGCGTTTCAAATGTTAATACTCAGATTTTATAATAAATAGCTTTTTCTTCAAGTTTATACACTTTGTATAAACCAAAATTAAGTATAGTCTACCCAATGGTCATATTTATTTTTATATAGAATGTTGAATAACAGAGTTAGATGTTTCAAACATGGTGCCCTTGGATATGTAAATCATATTTGAAACCAAAAATTGACATTAAAATGGAAGAAAAAGAATCCATTTTGAGTTTATCCAAGTAGGATAGGGAAATCTCACCCTCGGGGTTGAATATTTATGTCAGAGACTCGGCAAGCCTCGTTTCTGACTGAAATATTCAACCCCTCGGGTGAGATTTCCCTATCCTACATGGATACTCATAATGGATTCTTATAATCTACTATAACTAGTAAATGTAAATTAACAACTGTTACCACTATAAATAGGACAGCACTTAATGTTAAGTGTATTGTCTGGATGTGGAAATGAGAGTCTTAATGGGCTGATAGTCTACATGAGCTGCAAGACTGGATATGTCTGATCTAGTTACTAGCATTGCAAAAATGTGACAGAGCTGTTGTAAGTCAATGCAAAGGTTTGCCAGATTTGAATGTTAAAATACTGCAAAAATGTGGCAGTGGGCTTTATCATCAAAGTACTTCCAAGATGTGGCAGTATGTTTGCCAACAAAACTACTGCCGTTAGATGTGGGCTTGTCTGCTTCCCTACTGTCAAAATGTGGCTGTGAGCCTAAATGCTTAGCTACTGCAAAGATCTGTCAGTGTGCTTGCCCATCAAATGACAAATTTCCTGATTTACAAACACTGCATGTTATAAAATAAAAACAGAACATCCCAAGGTACATTGTAGCATTATTTAAGTCATAAGATGGGACTTAACTCCATGTTGCAGTATACCTGTAATGCTGGAACTCTCTAGACCTTAAGGCATTAAAACATCTAATACCACCAGTACCTAAAGCAGACACATACACCAAGGTTCCACCAGTACCTAAGCACACATATACATCAAGGTAACACCAGTACCTAAGCACACACATACATCAAGGTACCACCAGTACCTAAAGCACACACATATATCAATGTACCACCAGTACCTAAGCACACACATACATCAAGGTACCACCAGTACCTAAAGCACACACATACATCAAGATATGACCATTACCTAAAGCACACACATATATCAAGGTACTACCAGTACCTAAGCACACACATACATCAAGGTACTACCAGTACCTAAGCACACACATACATCAAGGTACTACCAGTACTTAAAGCACACACATACATCAAGATACCACCAGTACCTAAAGCACACACATACATCAAGATACCACCAGTACCTAAAGCACACACATACATCAAGATACCACCATTACCTAAGCACACACATATATCAAGGTACTACCAGTACCTAAGCACACACATACATCAAGGTACCACCAGTACCTAAGCACACACATATATCAAGGTAACACCAGTACCTAAGCACACACATACATCAAGGTACCACCAGTACCTAAGCACACACATACATCAAGATACCACCATTACCTAAAGCACACACATATATCAAGGTACTACCAGTACCTCAGCACACACATACATCAAGGTACCACCAGTACCTAAGCACACACATACATCAAGATACCACCAGTACCTAAGCACACACATACATCAAGGTACCACCAGTACCTAAAGCACACACATACATCAAGGTACCACCAGTACCTAAAGCACTCACATACATCAAGGTAACACCAGTACCTAAGCACACACATACATCAAGGTAACACCAGTACCTAAGCACACACATACATCAAGATACCACCAGTACCTAAGCACACACATACATCAAGATACCACCAGTACCTAAAGCACACACATACATCAAGATACCACCAGTACCTAATGCACACACATACATCAAGGTACCACCAGTACCTAAAGCACACACATTCATCAAAGTAACACCAGTACCTAAGCACACACATACATCAAGGTACCACCAGTACCTAAAGCACACACATACATCAAAGTAACACCAGTACCTAAGCACACACATACATCAAGATACCACCAGTACCTAAGCACACACATACATCAAGGTACCACCAGTACCTAAAGCACACACATACATCAAGGTACCACCAATACCTAAGCACACACATACATCAAGGTTACACCAGTAAATAAAGCACACACATACATCAAGGTACCACCAGTACCTAAGCACACACATACATCAAGATACCACCAGTACCTAAGCACACACATACATCAAGATACCACCAGTACCTAAAGCACACACATACATCAAGTTACCACCATTACCTAATGCACACACATACATCAAGGTACCACCAGTACCTAAAGCACACACATTCATCAAAGTAACACCAGTACCTAAGCACACACATACATCAAGGTACCACCAGTACCTAAAGCACACACATACATCAAAGTAACACCAGTACCTAAGCACACACATACATCAAGATACCACCAGTACCTAAGCACACACATACATCAAGGTACCACCAGTACCTAAAGCACACACATACATCAAGGTACCACCAATACCTAAGCACACACATACATCAAGGTTACACCAGTAAATAAAGCACACACATACATCAAGGTACCACCAGTACCTTAGCACACACATACATCAAGGTACCACCAGTACCTAAGCACACACATACATCAAGGTACCACCAGTACCTAAGCACACACATACATCAAGGTTACACCAGTAAATAAAGCACACACATACATCAAGGTACCACCAATACCTAAGCACACACATACATCAAGGTACCACCAGTACCTAAAGCAAACACATACATCAAGGTACCACCAGTACCTAAGCACACACATACATCAAGGTAACACCAGTAAATAAAGCACACACATACATCAAGATACCACCAGTACCTAAGCACAAACATACATCAAGGTACCACCAATACCTAAGCACACACATACATCAAGGTACCACCAGTACCTAAAGCCCACACCTACATCAAGGTACCACCAATACCTAAGCACACACATACATCAAGACAGAACTTAACTAATCAACAACCAGAAGGAAACAATTAAATTCAGTATTATTTCAATATGTGAAATGATCAAAGGTATTATTTTACAAAACTACAAACATACATAAAAGTAATTATATCAAATTTATTAAATACCTTGAATATTTAACTGTTTTAATCAAATTTGTTTTCCTTTGAATTCTAAATTATATAAGTAAAAAATTTTTATATTCGGACATGACTTGGTTATTAAGATGAAAAAATGTCTCAAATTTCCTTCAGATGTCTGAAATAATAATATTTTCAACATAATGTAATTTTAATTAATTACATTTTGAAAGTGTAATTTTAATTAATTACATTTTGAAAGTGTACCAATATTATATCCTTTATCACTATCCTGCTAATTTCAAAGGTCAATTTTAATAAGGCAAAATAAAAGGAACATTCCAGTAGGTCATAGATTGTATATCATGGAGGAATGTTAAGGCAAAATTTTGTCCATTCAGGTTTTGCTGTCTAATTTCAAAGTCAAATCTAACAAAAAGATGACAGTAACTGCATAAAAGTGAAACCTTTGTCTACATTTTTGACAAAATATATTAAGGTCAACAGGTGATACTAAAATAAACTGAAAAATAGACTCAATTTCTGACATAACATTGCACTTATTATAAACAATGAATTATGTATGACAAACTTGCAATAATCACAGGGCATATAACTTATTCTGCATCAAATATTGGTTACCCATTTGTTTTGAACAGTAAACTTACCAAATACATACAAAGAATCTAAACTTCTGTAGGCAAGATGTTCGACAGTATTTGTACATTCAAACTCTTTTATCAGATTTAAAATATTATTTCTTCTTCCTCTTTTGTTACATTTTATACCTAAAAATCATGAGGGTCTTTTTTTTTTAAATTTCAAAGTCAGGCTTTAACCAAGACTTTGAAAGTGGCAGTTATTATAATTACATATACTGCTAATTTCAAGGCTTGTTTTAAAGGGTACCTGTAACCAAAAATTTTTTTACCACAATTGTTTTATATATTATTTAAATATAACAATAGTGAAAACCGCATCAAAATTGGTGACAAAATAAAAAAGTTATAGAGGTTTGAAATCCACATTTTATAACTTTCTTTTTATCAAAAAGTGAAACGCCTCGTTTTGAGTTATAAACGTGTGACGTCATTGCAGTATTAGAAGTAGAATTTAACATAATAGATAGTAGTAACAATGATGATATATTGACGTATGTAAAAGAAAGTAACGACTCTGACATGTACCTTTTTATGTCAAATAGTTCGTCATTATTTCGGGAAGCAGTAGACAATCTTATCACTGATGAATTTGGAGTAAAACGGTTATTTATTTGAACCAGAAATGGATGAATCTGATGAACATATTGAGTCGAGTCCCGACCTACTCAAGAATTGTGACTGCATTTGGTTGCATAGCTGTTGAAAAATACTTGACGAGCGTTAACTTGTCAATAACAGGAAAATTGATTTTATCTTTGACTATTTTAAGAAAATAAATTATTTTATGAAGTCGGACTGGACAGACTCGAGAATTACGATAAGTTGCATAGCTTTAACAAAAAATACGCGATTAGTTTTAACTAGTCAAATACACGAAAAATTAATTTTATCGTCGACATTTTAAAATGAATTAGATATCAAGTCGGACTGGACAGAATACCGGATGAAAATTATGGAACTTACTGTGGTGTCATGTGCTGATTTTGAATTTCTATTAAAATAATGCATTCAAAATATTGAATTTTGAATGCATTATTTTAATAAAAATTCAAAATCAGCACATGACAGTGGCACCGGGTAAAAATCAATACATACAAATAACCAATCGTCTATGTTCTTTTGTGCATTGTTCATTGACAGTTGAAATTAAATGACCGTGATGTAGAAAACTTTTAAGTAGTCTGGCGGCATCACATTTCCTCGAAAAAGTTCACACAATTAAAGTTAGTAACATAGTTCTTTTGAACTGTCACGATGGCTAATTAATGCTTGGATAATTAAAAAGAAAAAAAAACAAGATATTCCATCTCAAATTATTTTACGCGAAATATATTAAAAATATTTAAAATGAAATGACACGGATTTTAGAATGAGACCACATTTTAAAAAATGAGATAATATTAATATTAATAATTCTATGAATTTGTATATATAGAATAAAGAATTTAAGAAAATCACAGCTAAATATATGCCCAAGGAAAATGAAAACTAAAATCTAATAAAATCAAATGCTGTAAGTAGATCAATAAACATGTTTTAAATAGACTATTCTGGTCGTCAATTTTTAATTTTTGATTTTGCCTAAAAGTTATATTTTATAATAATAATAATAATAATAATAATAATAATAATAACAATAATAATAATAAATATTATTATTATTATTGACATGAAAACTAAGAAAGAATTCTTTTTCTTACTTTTTAAAATTTACAAATGAAATATCCATTTTTTCCGGAGTGAAATCTTTATACTGTATATGATAAATAACGTTTACCAAATAAAATATTTTACTTTACTCGAACTGTAAACTGGTAAATATATAATTGTATATTACATGACGTAAGATAACTTTATCAACCTGCAAATCAATTTTGCAAATTATAAGTGACATCCTGTTAATTACAGGTGTGGGTCTGAATCTAAGGAATGTGTCTAATAAACAAAAGGATTAATAATAATCTTAATTATCGGTACATGTCTAACGGATGTTAATTCCACTTCATTAAATAGTTTTCTCGTAAAATAATCATAGAAAGTTAAACTACGAGTTCGTATTTGACTTATTTTAGTAGTTGGTAAATAATATTCTGAAGAGGTATGTTATTGGTATGACGTCACAACAAGAGAGCCTCGATTTCGACCTTTTTGATTTGGATTTCTAGAGATGCATTATAAAATCACAGATATCTACCTTATTATGGAATGGAATTTTATGGAATTTTCACTACAGCGAAAGTACGACGAATAAAATATGTCAAAACTGAAAATCGTTACAGGTACCCTTTAAGTCTGACTTTGAAATGGGAAAAAATTGCATCAAAAATACAAATACTTGGAAAAAGCCAATGTGTTCAAAAACACATTGTGATCTTTCTATACTAAGTTGTTGTTAGCTGTTGTCATTAGGACCAGGTAGTATGCACCTCTGCTAACATAGAATTGCTGAAGTAATGTTATAAAGCATGACTTGAGATAATTATACATAATAATGATAGTTGTCCAAATGTTCTTTTGTCTTTTTTGTATTGTCTTGTTTGGCTGTTTTATCAATAATTTGTACAGTACTTTTTCACTTCTTGGTTTTTCCAAAATTCATGTGTCAATTGCAAATTTCCTCTTTTTTTATTTTAAATGGCTAATAATTGTTTTAAAGTGTGACATATGATATTTTAAGTGCATGTATATATTATTTATATTTATGAAGATCGATATACATTTACAGAGTGAAATGAGGAAGACTCCAATAGTATATATAATACATGTATTTATCATACAGTGTGTGTGTGTGTGTGTGTGTGTGTGTGTGTGTGTGTGTGTTATTTACAAAATATGGTTAAAAAGATCAAAATTGTAATTTCTAAGAAGTTAATATTTATAAAGGACAATAAAATGTCTTAAAATACATGTAATAAATTTGTATATAACAGTTTTGATAAACGTAATTTTACTTTTTCCAATCTTTTACAATTTTCAATTGACAAGAAAGGGAAGCAACTCTATAAACTTTGATTAACCTCACAATTTAAAGGATCTGAGAGTAATTACCAAGAAACAAATTGTTATATAAAAATAAAATTTTGAGATGATCCCTATTTATTTTATCTATCAAAGTTAATAAAAGAGAAAATCTGCCAGATAGGTAATCATAAACACTGTCATTGGAGCTAATCTTGTAGTATTTGATGGTTTTGAGTCATTTTTTGATTAAACAAATACACCGTTACACAGATATCTAAATCTTTTACATACATCTGAGAGAGAAATAAGTGTATATACATATATAATCTATATATTTTCTCTACAGTATTTATGTATGGAGAACTTGTAAATGTAACAGTTTATGCCACTTAAGATAAAAAGTGATAGTACTAGTAATTCTCTTTTCACTCTTTTAACTTAGGCTGAACCAATTATGATTTAGATGTCTCAAATCCTATATGGATCAATTCAGCTGAGGTTAATCTCTCTCTCTCTCTCTCTCTCTCTCTCTCTCTCTCTCTCTCTCTCTCTCTCTATTAGCACCTCTTACTACCCAGGTTCAAATCCCACTTGGGCAGATCGAAGTGTGAAAAAATTTGTCCAGTTCAGTGGTTTTCTCAAAGAACTCTGGTTTACTTCACCATTCAAGAACTGACTGCCTTGATATAACTGAAAATATTTGACTGCAGTTTAAAACATCATTAACCTAATCCAATCTCTCTCTCTCTCTCTCTCTCTCTCTCTCTCTCTCTCTCTCTCTCTCTCTCTCTCTCTCTCTCTCTCTCTCTCTAAAATTTTTTCACACTAAGATGTGTCCTAAGAGAATTCCAACTTTGGCAGTTAAAAGTGCTGTGATACATTTCAATGTTACTATAAAAGGGCACCAAAATTTCTATTTGAATATAAATAGAGCATTTTATAACTGCCATATAGGCTTATTTGTTTTGTTTTGTTTTGGTCAGAATGAATTCAACTTCTGACACATTCTCTGAAATAACCACATGTTCAATAGAAAGTTTGAAACAGAACAAATAAATATGATGAAACAGATATTAGACAATAATGTTACAGAAATAACCACATTCAGTTTTATTGGAGATGTTCATTTAAATCTTTAACAAGGAACAAAAGTTACTTAACACCCTCAATACACAACTTCTCTGAATGTGTTATGAATTTTTAATTGAATTATAGGCATGAAAATAACTTTTTATGAAAAATTAAAGAATTTGACATTTTGTAGAAAGAACATACATGTAATTCGTATATAGTGTGCAACATGTCCAGTTAATTTGTTTTCCATAAAAAATTTCATTTCTATATAACAATATTGAAGCTCAAATAAAAGAAAGACAATAATTCTGTGCATTAGGCCAAATAATATGACCATAGATTCAAACTAGCGAAAGGACTTACAGGTACATATACCGAGGTATATACACTAAATTTCTTGGTCATAACTGACTTATCAAAATTTTTAATGAAACAAAGAAAAAACATGACAAAACTAAAGACTACAATATAGAAGTTTATTGAATAATTATATGTTATATATATATTTTTGTATATGTATAATTATATTTCATTTCAATATGAATATTCATTACGATATAAAACTAACCTTATGTTAAAAAAATTCATTAAAGAATAAAAATAAATCTGACTGATTATAAATTGGAAAAAAAAATCGTGAAATTTAAAATCCCTTAATTTATTTTCAAGAAATCATTTTAATTGTAAATATAGCATTAAAAAAATCAAGAAGTACACATTCTGTTTAACCAAAGAATATTTCCATTTAAAATGAAAAAAAAAGTTCACTTTAATACAAAGGCAATATTACATAATTTTAATATACAATGAGTAAAAAAATTGAGTTTAAAATGGATTTCATTTTAATATAATATGAATTTCCATAAGTTTGTGTGCTAAAAATATTATACAAGTATAAATATTTCAGAATGAAATAAGGTTTAAATTTAATAGGAAAGCTATATTTGTGCTCATGGTATATTTAAATATTTCAATTTTGAAATAAACTTAAACTTATACACTATGGTATTAATTCAGAAATCCAAAGGGCATATAACTCTTTTTTCTAAATACGAATTTTATCAAATGGAAATAAAAAGTTTTAAGACTGATGATCTTAAATGATCTGTTAATTTTTGATGATGTTTTGAATTTGCGTGAATCACAAAACAACAAAAACCAGAACTCACTTAGCTCCATTCTGTCATCTTTAACTCTGCTTTTATCAATAACGTAAAAAGTCACATATAATATAAGAAGTTACAGTCCTTCATGAATTAACTCATTGGTCCCTTTCCCTGATTGGTTCTCTATTTCTTTATGATGTCATGATCAAAAATGGTCGCCAGTTTATTGAAGAACAAGAGGCCCATGGGCCTTAATGCTCACCTGAGGATATGTGAAAACTGTTTGCACTGTGCAATATACAATGTATCAATTACAGAAACTTTTCAAATTTTAGTTTGAACTGCCACAATACTTAAACAGAAATATCTACCGGGTAGTTATAGTTTATTTACAAGTAGCCAATGTGCATGTAGTAAGTATAGTACAATGAATAATTTCCCAATCATTAATTATTTCAGTAAGGTTATGCAGCTATGTTCTTGACCTCTGAACCATATTTTAAAATGATCTTCATATCAAAACCTACAATATTCTAATACACATGCCTATATAAAAAGTTAATAGTTTTCAAGATAATTCACAATTTGAGATTTCTTATGCAGCTATGACCTTGACCTTAGAATCCATGACCTTCAATCATATATCAAAATGATCATCATATCAATACCAACAATATTCTTATATACATGCCTATACAAAAAAGTAATAGTGTTCAAGATAGTAAACAGTTCAAGTCTTCTTACACAGCTGTGACCTTGACATTTGTACCCATGATCTTGAACCATATATCAAAATGACAGTCATAACGATACCTACAATATTCTAACATACATGTCTATTCAAAAGGTAATAGCTTTCAAGATATTTAACAATTTAAGCTGTGTTATGCAGCTATGACCTTGACCTCTGATCTCAGGTGAGCTAAAAAAGTTGAAGTCGGGATATATCAATGAAAATTTGTTACTTCTATGTATACAATATAATTCTCTTTTACATGTACTTCTAAGTTATAAAAAAATCATAAAGGGTATTATTGGTTTGCAGTTCTCATAAAAATATATTATGCTAGAAATTTAGGAATCATAAACACATAATTAGCCACAATACCATACAGGATCGATGTAACATATCTACCATACAGGATCGATGTAACATATCTACCATACAGGATCAATGTAACATATCTACCATACAGGATCAATGTAACATATCTACCATACAGGATCAATGTAACATATCTACCATACAGGATCAATGTAACATATCTACCATACAGAATCAATGTAACATATCTACCATACAGGATCAATGTAACATATCTACCATACAGAATCAATGTAACATATCTACCATACAGGATCAATGTAACATATCTACCATACAGAATCAATGTAACATATCTACCATACAGGATCGATGTAACATATCTACCATACAGGATCAATGTAACATATCTACCATACAGAATCAATGTAACATATCTACCATACAGGATCAATGTAACATATCTACCATACAGGATCAATGTAACATATCTACCATACAGGATCAATGTAACATATCTACCATACAGGATCAATGTAACATATCTATATTATAACTCATTCTAATGACTACAGTACACATATATAAAAATAAAAATAATATTGGATATATCACTGTTAAATTCAAGTTATATAATGGTAATAGAAACTGCTTAACATATGAAGCGGATCTGAAATAAAACACTAAATAGCACTACATTGTGTATAAAGCAGGGTATTCTAACTACAGAAGAACTTTTTGATCTTGAACATTATTTTATCTAAAACTTCAGTTCTTGGTCACTAAAATTTTCAAATCATATTTTCATATGACATCTTACGATCTGTTTCAATAGCTATAATTTTGAGACTCAATTCATCTACAATGTGCTAGAATAGACAATTGTTTGCTTCAATAAGCAGATGTTCCATGTATTTTTCTTGGTGAAATAGAAAAAAGTTTAAAAATTGCCCTTGATCTTTTTTTATTTCAATTCTCTAATTATACAGTTTTAATCCTAACGTTCAGTTTACTTTCAATGTGCTATTGAAGAATCTTATTTCTCTCTAATGACAAAAGTTTTATATATTTATTATTACTATTTTTATTATTATTATTATTATTTGTAAAATAAAATCAACAATAAATGTTTCAATATATCAAGAAGTTATCCTTCACCATAAAGTAGCTTATGTTATATTACTGGTAAAATAAATATTTATACATGCATACTTAAAAAAAAATCTAAGTTCAAAGTACATAGAGTTATCTTTCTTAGACAGGTAATCAAGATACAACAGCACTTTGAAAACTGGGTCTTTGTTTTCTCATCAAATACCTGGTATTTTAAACATCTTAAGTTGTTATATGGTCACAATGACATTTTTCAGAATAAAAGAAATAGAATACAGGGGTCCCTACTCTTGACTTTCAGAGCTAGGCTCATGTAGACACAGTTGCTGTGCTAAAATTAAATTCCCTATTCAAAAATACAAAATGTATAGTCTCAAGGTTCAAACTGAAGACACAAGGATATCCAGTAACTCAGGATTAATATAAAAATCTCCATACACATTGTTTTATTGAAGTTTCAATATTTAATTTATAAATGTATCTTTTGTGCAATTTTAAATCAACAATCTTGTAAATCAAAAAGTAATGCAGATATATGATTCACAAGCCATAATTTCTTTTTCACAACCTTCTAAGCAAATCATGTTGACTTCTTTCTTGTACACTTCTGAGACTAGGATTTTGATTAGTCTTTCTGACTTAATGCCTCAGTGAACACAGAAGACTAACTACAAGAGATGGTCACCTTAAGGCACTACAAGCAGCAATGCCTCAGTTCATACTGAAGACTAATTACAAAAGAAGAGCTCCTGAAAACACTACAAGCAACAATGCCTTAGTGCACATTGAAGACTATCCTCAAGAGTGCCATCTGAAGACACTACAAGCAACAATGCCTTAGTGCACATTGAAGACTATCCTCAAGAGTGCCATCTGAGGACACTACAAGCAACAATGCCTTAGTGCACATTGAAGACTATCCTCAAGAGTGCCATCTGAGGACATTACAAGCAACAATGCCTCAGTTCATACTGAAGACTATTTACAAAAGAAGAGCTCCTGAAAACACTACAAGCAACAATGCCTTAGTGCACATTAAAGACTATCCTCAAGAGTGCCATCTGAGGACACTACAAGCAACAATGCCTTAGTACACATTAAAGACTATCCTCAAGAGTGCCATCTGAGGACACTACAAGCAACAATGCCTCAGTTCAAACTGGACTAATTACAAAAGAAGACCACCTGAAGGCACTACAAGCAATACTGCCTCACAGCATACACTGAAGACAAATCACAAGAGTGCCATCAAAGGGCAACTATTCATCAAAAACTGAAGACTATCCACAAGATTGCCAAAGCCACCTAAGGGCACTACAACTTATGCTATATACTAGAAGTGTTTGAAGTTAATTCATCAGCAAATTGTACAAAAATACTTAACCCAAATAATTTAACTTCTATATTTCTATGAGCTATTACTATTATTATTGCCCTTTGAAAAATATACCAAAACAAACTAATAAGCCAATATCAAAATTACAATTCTCGTTTGAAAATAATTGGTATGTAACCCTGTCTTTCCATTATATACATGTCTACAATTATATATTATTTGTTTGTCTCAAGTTTTAAAAAGCCTTATTGTCAGTGTTCAATCTACAAATGGTGTAAGTGGGACCATTTAAGTCCACACTTTGAGAAAGTTGGGGCCAGATTTTGGGAAAAGGTGTCAATATCATAACATATATAAATTTTAATTAACAAATTTGGAAAAAATCACAACTAACATAATGCTATATAAATGGTCTCATTATACCTCATTTATATAACAAGGAATAGGGCAGCACATACAAGAAATCAAAATTCAAAAAGTAATAAACAATTTATAGCCCATGAATTAAAGATATGATGAACATTTGTTAACCTGTACAAGCCTTATTTCAATCAAACATTTCGACTTGTTGCAGAAGAACACTCATATCCACCCCCCACTCATGAGCATTACATGTATGATGTCGTCTTGTAGAGCAAATATAGCTATATAAGACAAAGTGAACGCTTGTAAGCAATTAAAGATTTAATATAAGTGTGTCTATCTGAGACATTGTAAGTCCCCAGAAAGTCATCATATTTATAACACCAACAGACTGGATTTGATTACTTTGGTGTTTTACACCAAAGTCAAGATTCTGTCACTTATATGGATCCAATAATTTTTGGGATGGTGGAGAAAACCAGAGTGTCCAGGGAAACCATGACCTTCGCTAAGTAAACTGACAAACTTTTCCACACTAGGATCTGCCTGAATGGGATTTGAACCCAAGTTTGGGAGGCAGTGTGATCTGTAATTATATAAGTGCACTCTTTATACCACTCTTGACACCAAGGCCCCTACTTCATATCAAAGAGAAATCAAGTTTTACTTTTATGAACAAGTTTTGTGTCCTGTCTCTAACATCATAGGTTTTCTTACTTTTCTTCGTTTGTGTTGGAAATAATTCACTGACAAATATAATACACTGAAAGACACTTCAAACATGAATTTATCTAAGCAACACTGTTAATTTATTAATTAAAAGTGCAATATAACGTCATAGAGTAACAACTTAGAATCTAGGTAGACATTCCCATGCAGAGAGAGTTGTTTCATGCATTACATTCTGTTCTCAATCATTTTTATCTGTTTCTGTTGCCATGATGCGGTTAATTGTCTGGTTCATTAACATGCACATTCAAATATAAATATCTGGTACCCTTCCTCTTATATAAACTGATACAGTTGAAGTTAAGAATGCCCAACCATGAGAATCTGACAACACACCAGTCCTTAAAACTTCAGATTGTTATGGTATTAGATTATTATACTCTTTAAAATCAACCAACAGCAACATCATTCCTTTCAGATATTCCCATTTCATTTCAAAAAAAAAAAATAAAAATAAAAAAATAAATGACTATGTTTTTTAAATGAGGCTTGTCACAGGTATGATCCGTTCAATATATTTCCCTTTTCCGTATCTCATTATACCCCCCCCCTCGCTTTTAATTGATTATTTAACTTTCTTCAAATATAATTGAAAGTTTCTATTTTTTAAAAATTTAGATAGTAAGCAAACATGCTTCTAATTAGGTCACTTTTTTAAGATCTTTTATTATTTTATCACCAAATAATGACAAGATCTTCTTTATGTAACTGTGAAAAGTTTTGACATTTACTGAAAATTCTAGTCTACATAAAACATTAACTTTACTGTATAATAACGACAAATGATTCAAATTTTTAATTTCCAATCATTCCTATAAATTTTTTAGTTTTCTCCTCCTAAATTACTCATCACCATGGTAACTAGTGACCCCTATAACAAACCTCTTACTGAAATCAAGAGTTAAAAGCTGAAAAAAGGATGAGTATAAAGAAAGCACCTTTTTAATGCTTAGAATTAAAAAAAATATGAAAACAAACACTTAAAAAGCTAAAATGCAGGCATAATCCCAGGGATATGACTTTTAATCAGGGTTTCACAAAACACCAAGGGAGATAACTCAAGTGTAGCAAATTTACTGTGCTCAAATGCAATAAAATGGTGTACATAATGATGCTTCTGACTGCAAAATTCTACAAAAAGGGAAAAAGTGCAGTTGTGCAACAAATTGTAGCTACTATGGTACTAGTCATACTTTATCTGTATATTCTTATCGAATGTATAATGCATGTGTTCTTTTATAAAGCAAAATCAAAGGAAAACTATTCCTAATGTCTAAAACTTGTTAAAATCAAGTTATTCTACTAACAGAAATGAACTAAAATCATTCTTTTATACTAATACAAACTAATAAACAAGAAACTGTGCCCAGAAAATTTACAAAAATACAAAAATTCTCATGTCCATGGTTTCATAAATTTTCCATGATGTCAAAATTTGTCTGTTAATACACATAATTATTTTTGCTTTTAGTTTATTAGTTCATTTTCCCTTCACATAATCACTAACGGCAGAGAAAAGTCCTAGCCCTGGGATTATTAATAAATAATAAGTTTTTGTTATCTGGATTTCCTGGCAGTATGATCATATGGATAACTTCTCAATTTAACTGTCAGAAAATAAAAGATATATAAAAAGAAATATTAGATCTAATATCTAAACTAAGTACAACACAACATGCTTATGAAAGTAGACAATCCTTGTTAAAAGGTATAACAGAAAAAAACATCGTTATTTCTACTTAGGATGTTAAACTTGAACCCTATCTCCCAATCAATGGCATAAATTTGAAATTTTAAGTGTTGACACCAGTGATTTCGCTATGGTTTTTAAAAACTACCTTCTACCTTTCAGATTGGGAAAATTTGGACCCTTTTTATGTCACATATTATGCTCAGAATTTTGAAATTTATTTCAAAGATCCTATATTGTGACAATATCTAATATTTTTGTCTGTCAGAACATTTTTGGACAACAGGATTTAACTTAAACTATTTGATTGTGTGTCACTGTTGCCTTTTGGGGAATTTTAGTTGTCAAATTGGGAAACTTTAGTCTTATTTCTCAAGGGGAAACTACCTTTATTCGGTAGTAATTTTAGGCAAACAAAACCACTGGACACCAATGACAATACCAATAATGCCACTGGAAGGGCAATACATATAATACTGCAGGGTTTGTCAACAGTAAAAATCATGAATATGATTTGATGAAAATTTTGGGTTTTTTAGATACAAACGTATTAAAAAACTAGATATAAAATACAACATCCTTAATAGATAGGTAATGTAGATTTCATAATTGTTTTAATTTACTAGTATTTAAAGAGCTTAAACAACATCTAAAACTGAAACTTGTGACTGCTTTTTTCTTCTGAAATCTACTATGTATATTAATCAAACAAAAAATTAAATGAATGTGTTAAAAATGAAGTGTATAAAATTAATAATAAAAGAAAAAGAAGGCTTATATGATAATGATATGTTTGACGAAGTTATGGAAGTGACAATATCTAATGCATGGTAAAATAATATAATATATATAACACACACCATGCAGTATAAGAGGTTATTTATGATTAATAGGTACAGAAAAGAATAGAATTCAATTCAGAGAAAATCCATTCCAAGAGAGTTAACTCTATCATTCCTTCAATTTTGTATTTATAATTCCAATTTTATTTCATGTAAATAATTCTATTTCACAGAAATTGTACATATTAATTACTTTTCATCTAATAAAACTTCACTTTTGTAGCTACCTCACATAGGCTAGGCTAGCATACATGTTCTCCGTAATCTTCATATGTGTTTCTGCCTTACTGAGCGTTGTGGAGCGATGTTTTATAACCCTTTTCAAGATTTTTACTTATATTTTGGTGGTTAGTTCTAGTGTGGTGGAGAAAACCAGAGTGCCAAGAGAAAATTACCAACTTTTGAAAAGTAAGGCAATCTGTTCCCAGGTGGGATTTCAATCCAGGTTGTGAAAGGCACTTTTATCTATTATGTCTTCAGGACAAGAAGAGCTTGTGTTTTATTTATGTTATATTCTTTCTTTTGTAAGAATATTCTCTCTCCTCAAGGGGGCATTACTCTATGATAATTTGTCAGGAACTTTGATTCTACTTGCAGATGTGAATGTGTTTTACCCTACATTATGTTAAAAGAGAATCTTCAATTAACCTGAGATAAATGCTATCCCATAACCAGACTGACAGACTTCATTCCTATTAAGAAAATTTTGAGAAAAAGTTCTTAGCAACAAAGTCACGAAACCAACTTGCAATTATAATTAAACCTTAAATAAATCTTATTAGATAATGAAAAAAATTAGCCATACATAAGTTTGTACAAGATAGTAAAAACTCAATTTGTAATATCGAAGTTTTATAAAACAAAAAAAAATATAAAGGTATATATCATAATTCAGCTTACCTCTTCATCAACACAATTTCTGCTTCCATTTAAACCTATATCTGTGCTTCTTGATTTCAGAAGATTTGCACTTCTTGAAAGACGATTACAAAGGGCAACAACTCTAACTGATTGCTTGAAAATTAAAAAAATAAAAATAAACTGTAAATATTTTGAATCAATTAAAAAAAATTACCAAAAAATGATATTTTTGAATATGAACAGAACATATGCATAATCTACAGCTTGTTAAAACATTCTGATACACATATCTGTATTAAATGACAAATCATTAAATTAAAAATATTGATGGTCTTAATCAAATATCATGTTTCACATTTTTTCATAAAAAATCTTGTTCTAGTAAATAGTCCAATGCTGATTACACACATTAACTCTCTTTGGAAACAAGCTGAAGATAATTAAATGGGACAAAATTTCAGCATTTTTTTATTTCTGGCTTGCTGGGAATATAATTTTTTTCAAATATCAACAAAAAATTTATTGTGAAACCTAAAGGTTAAAAATGTGATTATCTATTTATTACAAACTGGTCAGATGACATTCACCATCATATTACTTTGGCAGAGAATTGCCAATTTTATACATTATGTACCATAATCGATAATTGCAGTTCCATTTTTTTTTTTTAAAATAGACTAGCAGCATCATTACATTTTTGTAAACTTTACCTTCCATCTTCGTCTAGCTATAAAAGCTTTAAAATGTTCAATATTGATGGCAGATTCTTTACGCTGTTCTTCTTCCTGTTTACTGTGGGGCTGTATGTAGAGAACATTAGTAATTATGTTAATACATGCTGTTAATGTAACTAAAATATATAACCAGGGTCAAAGGTCAAATACCAACCATGCAACTGTTCTCATACATCTTTTTCAAATATTGTAAACCATATAAGTACAAGTAAAAATATTAGATAGTATAATCTCCACAGTTTTGGTCAAGTGCATCCCTGTTTTTTGACGATGTCTGACAGAGTTTTGGTCAAGTGCATCCCTGTTTTTTTGACGATGTCTGACAGAGTTTTGGTCAAGTGCATTCCTGTTTTTTTGACGATGTCTGACAGAGTTTTGGTCAAGTGCATCCCTGTTTTTGATGATATCTGACAGAGTTTTGGTCAAGAGGATCCCTGTTTTTGATGATATCTGACAGAGTTTTGGTCAAGAGGATCCCTGTTTTTAATGATATCTGACAGAGTTTTGGTCAAGAGCATCCCTGTTTTTAATGATATCTGACAGAGTTTTGGTCAAGAGCATCCCTGTTTTTGATGATATCTGACAGAGTTTTGGTCAAGAGGATCCCTTTTTTGATGATGTCTGACAGAGTTTTGGTCAAGAGCATCCCTGTTTTTGATGATATCTGACAGAGTTTTGGTCAAGAGGATCCCTGTTTTTGGTGATGTCTGACAGAGTTTTGGTCAAGAGCATCCCTGTTTTTGATGATATCTGACAGAGTTTTGGTCAAGTGCATCCCTGTTTTTGGTCAAGAGCATTATAATCATCATCCTGTTTAGATTATCCAGGCCTTTGTATATTCTTTTTACAAAGGAAGGGCCTGGCTGTCAAGTCAAGAACAAAGTCTTCCCTCAATGCTCAGTGATCCAGTGGGTTAGTATCACCCATTATCAATTATTTTTAAAATTTATAAAAATATAAATGCAGTCCTATTTTTTAAAATGATATAAAGTGTGCCTACGCTACCATCATTTACTTTTATCTATTTATTTATTTATTTGTTTGTTTGTTTGTTTATTTATTTATTTTAAGATTCTAACACAATGGTGGGAGCAATGCTTTAATCCTGACATTTAATGTAGAATATTTAAAGAATGGGCTTCACCCTAGTCTTTTGCAAGTGCACAGTCACACAATGTTTGTAAAACACAAAATGGAATATGACATAATATGACATCATATGACCTTTCCCTGTAAACCAATTGTCACATGTTTCTTTAATAATCTCATACATTAGATACATAGAGTAAAACCTTATTACACTGCCATGGTTTCTTTTATGTCAAAAAATGACAATTTCGACAAATATTGGTGAACAAACCCTGGTAAACTTATACCAAGAGGCCCAAGATGGCCCTAATTTGCTCACCTGAGTTTAAATGTCTTGATAATACCTGGTTAAGTCATAACATGTTGCCTCAAAAGAAGTGGTTTCAGATAACATTATTTTTATTGTTTTGGTTTTTAGCTATATAGGTCACTGTGACCTACTTTTGGTAGCCAAAGTGACCAGAAACACAAATGAGAATGGCAATGGTTTAAAGGTGCTATTGACTAATATGAATGAAATGTGTCTGAGAAGAAGTCTTTTGATGGATGTATGGATGGAAAGCAGAGTTCCTATCCATATTAATTTAAATAATGTCACATAACAATGATTTTGTAAAACAAAAAAAAAACAAAAACAAAAAACAAAAAAAAAATTCAAGGTTTTAGCTAAATCTACTTTTATATACATGTATATACATACAAATACATGTATTTCAAAAATAATAATTCACTAAAAAGTAAAAATTCATAACATTTCTTCCATGCACCATTGTAAGTCATAAAATTCAGAAATTTAAAAAAAAAAAAGAAAAAAAAAAAGGTGGCCTCACTGGTATTTGAACCCTCAACCCTTGGGTTGCTAGAATTGAAAAAGAATAAGTCGAAAAAAGCGACTTGTATTTTACAAAATTTCATGAAAATTGTTAAACATATGTTTCTTCACATCAGAAAGTGATGTTTGGAAAAAGAATTCACCTAAATTTATTAATATTGTAATTTTGGTAAAAAAGTACTATTTACAATGTATAAAAAATAATGCAAAAACACGTAACCTAATTTTTCACAAAATTGTTGGAATTCACAAACTTTGTTTATAAGATGCTTTAGATGCCAAATATCACATCAGATTTTATCTCAGTGAAGTGGTTTTGGAGAAGAATTTTTTTAAGGTTTTTAACTATGTAGGTCAATGTAGCTATGGCAACCTAAAAAGTAAAAAATCATAAAAATTCTTCCATGCACCATTATAAGTCATAAAAATTCAGAAAATAAAAAAAAAGAATAAAAGAAGAAAAAAAAGTGGCTCCACTGGGATTTGAACCCTCGACCCTTGGGTTGCAGTATCACATGTATTTCAAAAAAAATAATTACACTAAAAAGTAAAATTTCATAAAATCTCTTCCATGCACCATTGTAGGTCAAAAAATTTAGAAATTAAAAAAAAAAAAAAAAAAAAAAGTGGCCCCAGTGGGATTTGAACCCTCGACCCTTGGGTTGCTAGAAAATGAAAAAGGCCGAAAAAAGCGACTTGTATTTTACAGAATTTCATGAAAATTGTCAAACACATGTTTCTTCACACAAGAAAATGATGTTTGGAAAAAGAATTCACCTAAATTTATTCATTATTGTAATTTTTTGTAAAAAAGTACTATTTACCATATACAAAAATTAAACGCAAAAACTCGTAACCTATTTTTTCACAAAAATTCTTGAAATTCACAAACTTGGTAAATAAGATGCCGTAGATGCCAAATATCACATCAGATTTTATCTCAGTGAAGTGGTTTTGAAGAAGAAGATTTTTTTAGGTTTTTAACTATGTAGGTCATTGTGACCCACATTTGGTAGCTATTGCAACCAAAAACACAAATCTGAAAGGCAATGTTCTATAGATGCTTTTGACCAAGTTTAAACAAAATGTGACCAGAAGTTTCTGAGAAGAGGTCGTTTGAAGCAATTGTTGACGGACGGACGGATGGACGGACGGACGACGGAGGGTCTGCCTCTATTGATACCAATAGCTCACATGAGCACAAAGTGCTCAGGTGAGCTAAAAAAGAACATAGAAGAAATGGATTTTGGTACTTTATAAAACTATGGTATAATAAAGAATGCATTATAACAAGGTCTTATTGTATTTTATAATTAAGATGCATCTCTTTACAAAATCATATTTAACTTCTAAATCTCAAATTTACACTTCAATGCATGCTTCTTTTATCAATATGTCAAAACTATTTATTTGAAATATAGCAACGCAATATACAATACAACAACATAGCAACACAATATACATACTGATAGCCATTTGACTAAGATTTCCAAAAACGTTAGCTTGAAATTTTAAATTTTGTTAGGAGACAAAATATCAAATGATTTAGTAATGGTTAAAAATTTAAAATGAGTAGCTACCCTTTGGTTCCAATAAATTCGAAGGGACATCTTTTCATATAAAACAACATGGACATTTCTCATAATGGCTCAAAATTTATAGGGAGGCCTTACGCAGTTCAAATCATTGAGGTTGCACTGTGTTACTGGTGAAAAACTATCTAGATCACTTTAACCTGTATCCAATGAACTAGCCTACCCCCCTGAATATGATAATGGAGTATTCATTCCTGCTGTATATGGCTATACCACTAATAAGTGGAGATGATGACAGAATTTCATCATTTATCAAACTAGCTGGAATGGATATTATCAAATGATGGGGCATTTGTAGTAGGGATTAAAATTGTGCTCCAAGATATATTCTAGGGGTATGACTTATTACAGAAATCCAGACATTTTCAAAAAGTGATGGGCTGGTTGCCTTTTTTATCAAAAATGGTACATGATTTTCACGAGAAAATGACATTGATCTGTAAATAAAATTTTTAAATGAAAATAAATTAAAAGTACCATAAAGCCAGAAAGCAAAATGTGAATAAAAACTGAAAAATCTTCACAGCAGATTTAGTTTTCAATACAATTTTTTATTATTATTTTTTTTTATTTTATTTATTTTTTTTTTTCAAAAAAGGCTTGCTATATTTATTGTGAGACTTACTGTTTAGTAAGCACCACTTAACACAATTTTGGGGAAATGAGAAATGGTTCATATATGGTTGAAATGGATAAAATAAACAATGATTAATGATAAATACTTACAAAATGATAATGCTGAATGGAAAAAGCATCCGATTTATTAAATAAATACAGCAACTTTATGTATATAGGGAAAGATATGGGATAAAAGGTGGGAAATTCCACACTTACGATACATAAAGGTAACACTCTGTCTACTCTTGAAACCCGGACACAGAGTCCTAGAGATAAAATTCAGTAGTTTTAAATTACAACACAAAGCATGATAACTGTAAAGGGGAAGTAACTCTACTAGCATACAACATGAAAAGCACCAGAAAATTCAGTTAATTCAGAAATTACGCAAAATTTTTACTGCCTAAGAAGATACAGAAGATACAGAAGATTATTAGGTTTGTCAATGATGTTCACTATTTTTTCACATGATACCAGTCAATTTTTGTGATGAACTTTTACGATTTCTGGATTATGAATACCGGTAATATCATTTTCAGTTTTTCCTGTTTATTATGTTTGGTTTTTCACTACAGGATGTAGCGAAAATAGTTCTCCACAAATATTAGCCAGTATCACATGGTATATGGATAAACCTTCCCAATTCTTACTTCACATAAACCAAGAGAAATCTACTGGTATGAGTGTAAAAATAAACATGCCAATCTGACCTAATCTCTACCAATATATCCTTACTAAAATATAACAAAACCTGATTGATACTACCATATATATAACAACACATCACCACCAGCAAATATCAGATGTAATATGTAAATAAATTTACCTGTATCCAGGGATGTTGTAAACACTCATAAACAGTACTTCTTTTTCTGAAAAATATATATGACATACATTTTTTAACTGTATTTATTTCTACAGTATTTACCCAAGTATTTGAAAATTATGGAATTTTTTATATTTTTCTTTTTCTATTTTGAAATTGCAAAGTACAATAGTGTGTCTCAATACAATTGTAACTTCTTCAAGTATCTTTTAGTATTTATACCATAATGATAATTTTAAAGGTGCTGCTGTTTTACCCTGTCATAAAATAAGAAACTGCTCCATCATTTCTGTACATGAACCATTGTCTAATATACTATCACAAAAACATAATGATTGTAAATTTCAACATAGCCAGACAAAGTAATCTTAACCCAGATTTGAAGTATTTTTGATCCAATACAAGGTTTCACCAGGTTTTAATTCAAATATACGGGTCAATCTCATTATCTCAAACTACATACTGTAATTATGTGGAAATGGTATAATATAAGTGAAAGAATCTTGACTTGAGGCATAAACTATATATAAGTCCATTCATCTCTAGCAATGATGCTAAACAAAACTAACACTATTTGTTACATAAAAATGGTATTTATCTTGATTATACATAATCATAATACATGTACATTAAAATACAAGAATTCCACAGATTTAAATGTCTCGCCTCGTTAGTTTTTGATCGAGTAGAAAATACATTACTTTAACATGAACTTTCACATTTTGACACACCGCTGCCGCCACCTACGAGGACACCAGAAAAGTATCACCTAAGTCTCGCCTTATGGCAATGCCAGGCTCAATAAAAAAAGCTGATTGAATATAGATATGTATATATATGCTCTGTTTATCGAATGAATTTTTCCTTCATATACTTACAACCCCAACAAAATATCAGCACAGTGATATCACTGTGTTCCATTTTATAATCTATTATAGGACTAGAATAAAAACTCTTTCTTATTTCTCAATTTACTCTTAAATGATATCATTTTAATTGACTTTAAAAAAGTCAGTTATAGATCTAAATCAGACATTATTTTATAAATGATATAAAACAAGAAGGTATGGAAAAGAGCCACTGATGTTTCAAAATTTTGATATTTCATCATTAATATACTGAAAAATCACAAAGGTGGTAGGGGATTAAATTTTGATATTTTTGTGGGTTGTTGGTTGTTAAAAACCACAAAATTAAATATACATGCAAAGTTTTAATGATGTGGGCCCAGAATGAGATTTATTTTCAAAAACTCATTTCCACAGAATTTTCTCCTGACAATTTCATCTTAAATTGTGTAATCACAAATTCTTAACAAATATTAATGATTCTACATTATCTGTTTATATAAAAATCTAAATAGTAGGCTTAATTGCATTAGAAAAAGTACCTTCAAGCTAATCATTAATGACTACCTCATGTTTTTTGCTTTTTTTGTTTCAGGGAACATTGTTTGATTACTACGAATAATACAAGAGAAAAAAAAAAAAAAAAAAAAAAAAATTACTACGAATAATACAAGGAAAAAAAAAAAAAAAAAAAAAAAAAAAAAAAAAAAAAAAACAGATAGGGCATTAGACAAGTTAGACAAGTTTTGTAGCAATAACATCTTGTTGAATCTAGATGGCATAAGTTTTTCTGCAGATAGAAATAGCTTATTTTCACCATTTTATTTTAAAACAAGGCTTTCATCATCAACTTTATTGCTGTTTTGATCTATACGGTATTAACGGAAAAAATTTGTACTATTAATATTGAGTACATGAAATTGTCAATTCCACACCAGATCATAAATTAGAAAAAATTCTAATGACATTACAATAAAACTTTTCTGTGTATTACAATCACCTTGATTCTTTAATAAACAACTTCCTGATGAAATCTTTGGCTATTTCACTGGTTCCATTGAAAAATTCTTCATCAAAAGAGTAATCTACAGCAGTTATGTTTTCATAGGTTTCTTGTTGTTCATCACCCAAAAATGGGGAGGCACCACTTAATCTACGAGTATAAGAAATCATATATAGAGCCACAGAGAGCCACAGATCACCCAAAGTGGAGTGATATAGATAATAAATACTGTTAGTAAAAGTTTGATCTAATGTGTATGATCAATGGAACTGATAACTATCATCTTGATCCAATAATCAAGTGATTTCTAAGTCGAGTGTGACTGCTTGACTACCAACCCTGTGTATTCAACTTTAATTAAATAAACATTTAAACATTTAAACATTAAATCATAAACTTGGGTTTAAGTCCACAAGTGTAAAATCATCAAAAATTTAAACTCATTCTTCAAACTTAGAACACAAGATTAATTGAGATTAATTAAACCAGATTTTACGTTCCAGTCAAGAATATTTCACTTACATCAAAATGTCACCAGCTATAGGTGAAATGGCATAAATTTTTACCTGTGCAGTGCACATAGGGCAGTGTGCAGGGAGGGTTCTTTAACGTGCCACACCTGCTTTAACATGGGGCATCAGTTTTTAAGATCTCCTTCGAAGGCCCCCATGCTTTGATTTCTAAATGCTGAGTGATTTGCAAAAGAAAATCCACGACCAATTTTCAAGTCCTGGTCAGACCCTGCCAGAATTTAAACCCTCGACTTCCCAAATATGAACATAAGAACACAAGATCTGTTGATTCCCTTGCACATCTTTTATCACACAAAATTAACAATTTACAGGAGAATGGCACATACTCTACTGTAGAAATACTAACTATTTATCAATTTAAAATTTCTATAAGAAATTAGAATGCATGGCACTATGAAAACAAAGACAATAACATACAAGATGTAGGTAATTACTCCAATACTCCACATGTCTGTAGCCAGTGATAAAGGCTCATAACTAACAACTTCAGGAGCTGTAAATAAATAAAAAAATAAAATTTTTACATAATGTCTCAAACTTAAGTTCATTAACGAGAGATGTTTTAATCCCTGGTTTAAAATTAAGAAGAAACATGAAATATGATTAAGAAGAAAAAAAGCTATTGTTTCCTGATGTGAAGGTGAAATAAATTAGTTGATTGTTTTGTGTTTATATCAGCAGTTTTTCAGCTATTTGTGAGCAAATTCAATAATCTCTTAGGATTAATTTAAGAAAAAGTATGATGTTTGAGTGTGTATTTTGGTGTAAAGGGAGTGTGTATTTTGGTGTAAAGGTGCTACTTAAACAGTTTGGCATGAATCACTTACTTAACTCAAATCTTCAGTAAAAACCACTAAGGACAATGTCAAGAAAATAGACAATACTTGTAACTGCATTCAAGTTTATTTATTTTTCTATGAAAAAATGGCAACATTCCCTGTCACAGATACAATGACATAGAGAGTAATATAAAAGTTGACAATGAAAAGTACAATAGTGCCAGAACAGCAACATCTGATTCTTTCTAAGCCTCTTAAATGAGACTAGACAACCTAACACTTATATTTTGATTGTGATAACTGTAATACTTACTATAATGGGATTTACATACCTACAAATTCTGCAGTACCCATCATGGCTCTTATATCCATTTTTGGTCCAATAACCTGGGCAAGACCAAAGTCTATCAACTTAATTCTAGTACTGTTCTTGTCTAGAAGCATGATATTTTCTGGCTGTAACCAAAAATTTATCATATTAATATTAATTACATTTACAGATTATAATTAAAAAATTTTAAATACGAATAGTCTGAACATTGGCCCTGCTCCCAATTAAGCTATTCCCACCAAAAACGTCCAACTTTTGACAAGTTCATGCTGGAGTAATGGTACAAGCTCTACTATACAAGCAAGCTAAAAATCACTTGTATTACAAATTCAATAACAAACAGAAGAAAGTTTCCTTTTAGCTCTCCTGAAAATAACAAGAGGCCCATGGGCCTTAACGCTCACCTGAAGATTTGTCCAATTTTGTTTGCAAAGTGCAGTAGACAATATATTACGTACAGAAACTTTAAAAGTTTTCTCAAGTTAAGAACTCCCACAAAACTTTATCAGAAATATATCCAGTAACATTTCATTCATAAGTAGCTTATATAATATGCATGAAGTAACTGTAGTGCAATGAATGATTTCCAAATCATTAATCAATTTCAGTATACTAATGCAGCTATGTCCTTAGCCTTTCAACATATATGACCTTGAACCATATATGATTGTCATGTCAATACCTATAATATTCTAATATACATGCCTATGCATGAAATTAATAGCTTTCAAGATAATTAATAATTTAAGTATTCCTATGTTGAAATGACCTTGACCTTTGAACATATAACCTTGAACCATATATCAAAATGATCTTTGTCGTAATGCCTTCAATATTCTATTATACATGCCTATACAAAAACTTTAAATAGTTTTCAAGATAATAAGCAATTTAAGTCAGGCCTTAGATAGAATTTTTAATGCCACTCGGCACAGTGCCTAGTTAAAGAAGAAAACCACTCGTCACTTTGAAATTTAACTCGGCACAGTCACTACATGAAAACCAGAGCTTGTACCAATAAATAAAGTTTTCTGACTTTTTCTTAGGTTTTCACGAACTTCGGATTTTCCACTTTAAGTAACCAGTAACTTTCGTTTTGAAGTCGTAGGTTTAGAAATGCTTCCATTTGCAACTGGTTTACGGATCAGCGGTAGTCTAATAAGTGTCTTCGAAAACTTCTTTATCAGCTGTTTCATCCTTGTTTGTCTTTCGAAAGTCATACAAAACAGTTTGTTTACTTTTATTTGACATACTTAACGGACCGACAAGTATATAAACACTCGGAACATCGGTTGGATTTTACATTACACTAAGTAAATTCCGAATGCGAAACAATAGGTTTGCGCATGTGATGCAAACGTTTAAATGATTTTGTTGATTGACGCTTGTAACAGAACGACCTCCTTTTATAAGATTTTTCCGACAAACACTAGAGTATCTATTGTTTATTAATTGCAACAAGACCCCTGGATGTATATGCCTGATAAATTTAACTCGGCACCGTGACGAGTGGTAGTAACAATATCACTCGTCCAAGTACACATTTACCTCGTTAGGCCGAGTGGACGAGTGAATAATCGAAGCCCTGTTTAAAGTCTTCTTTTGCAGCTGTGACCTTGACCATTTCAACAAATGATCTTGACCCATATAACAAAATGATCATCATGTCAATACCTACAATATTCTAATATACATGTCTATACAAAAAGTTAATATTTTCAAGATATTTAGCAATTTAATTATTCTTTTGCAGCTGTGACCTTGACCTTTCAACATATGACCTTGACCTATATATCAAAATGATCGTTGTCACAATACCTACAACATTCTAAAAAACATGTCTATACAAAAACTTAAAAGTTTTCAAGATAATTAGCAATTTAAGTCATCTTCTGCAGCTGTGACCTTGACCTTTCAACATATGACCTTGACCCATATATCAAAATGATCGTCATATCAATACCTACAATATTTTATTATACATGCCTATACAAAAAGTTAATAGTTTTCAAGATAATTAGCAATTTAAATCTTCTTCTGCAGCTGTGACCTTGACCTTTGAACATATTACCTTGAACAATATATCAAAATGACTGCCATGTCAATACCTACAATGTTCTAATATACATACCTATACAAAAACTAAATAGTTTTCAAGATAACTAGCAATTTAAGTCATCTTCTGCAGCTGTGACCTTGACCTTTCAACATATGACCTTGACTCATATATAAAAATGATCGTCATATCAATACCTACAATATTCTAATATACATGCCTATAGAAAAAGTTGATAGTTTTCAAGATAATTAGCAATTTAAGTCTTCTTCTGCAGCTGTGACCTTGACCTTTCAACATATGACCTTGAACCATATATCAAAATGATCGTCATGTCAATATCTACAACATTCTTATATACATGCCTATACAAAAAGTTAATAGTTTTCAAGATATAGTGACAAATATATAATTTTTAGCAATTTCCCCACTCTGTGCCTTATAATTTTCCCATTTTGAGCCCCATGGCTACCATTTGTGCAAATCTGAAAATAGATGACCTAAGGATGTTATAAATGAAACAAGAGGCCCATGGGCCTTAACGCTCACCTGAAGATATGTCCAATTTTGTTTGCAAAGTGCAATAGACAATATATTAAGTACAAAAACGTTAAAATTTCCTCAAGTTAAGAACTCCCACAAAACTTTATCAGAAATATATCCACTCACTTTTCATTTATAAGTAGCTTATATAATATGCATGAAGTAACTGTATTGCAATGAATAATTTCCAAATCATTTATCAATTTCAGTATAATTATGCAGCTATATCCTTGACCTTTGAACATATATGACCTCAAACCATATATGATTGTCATATCAATGCCTACAATATTCTAATATACATGCCTATGCATGAAATTCATAGCTTTCAAGATAATTAATAATTTTAGTATTCCTATGTTGATATGACCTTGACCTTTGAACATATTACCTTGAACCATATATCAAAATGACTGCCATGTCAATACCTACAATATTCTAATTTCATACCTATACAAAAAGTTAAAAGATTTCAAGATAATTAGCAATTTAAGGCTTCTTTAGCAGCTGTGACCTTGAACATTCAACATATGACCTTGAACCATATATCAAAATGATCGTCATGACAATACCTACAATATTCTAAAATACATGCCTATACAAAAAGTTAATAGTTTTCAAGACAATTAGCAATTTAATTCTTCTTTTGCAGCTGTGACCTTGACCTTTGAACATATGACCTTGAACCATATATCAAAATGATTGTTGTCGCAATACCTACAATATACATGCCTATACAAAAAGTTAATAGCTTTCAAGATAATTCGCAATTTAAGTCTTCTTTTGCAGATGTGACCATGACCTTTGAACATATGACCTTGAACCATATATCAAAATGATTGTCATGTCAATACCTACAATATTCTAATATACATGCCTATACAAAAAGTTAAAAGATTTCAAGATAATTAGCAATTTAAGGCTTCTTTAGCAGCTGTGACCTTGAACATTCAACATATGACCTTGAACCATATATCAAAATGATTGTCATGACAATACCTACAATATTCTAAAATACATGCCTATACAAAAAGTTAATACAGTAGATTCCGCTTAATTGCATAGTCCGTTTGTCAGAAAATTTTATGCAATTAAGCGGAATATGCAAATAACTGAAAATGCCCCTTGGGCACAATTGATTGATGGATACATCTGTTGGGGCCATGTTAGTACTTGTGCAGGCATCATAGTACACTGTATAAACAACAGAAAATTAGTTATTACTTTGAAATTAAAAAATGAAATAAATAATTCAAAATAAAAAAAATTAAAAAATTATTTTATTTAATTTGTAAAATGTTTTTAAAATTCTAGCTGATCGATTGACGGATACACCCGGTGAGGCCGTTTTTTTTTTAGTAGACATCAAAGTCGGTGTACTGTAGAAACAGCAGAAAATTTGTATTTCCTTTGACATAAAAATAAATAATTAAAGATAATTGAAAAAAATATTTAATTATTAAAATCTCAAGACTTGTAGTATATTTTCTTTACTAAATTAAGATTTAAAATTCTAGCTGATCGTTTTAAACCTTGTATTTACATGGGATTCCAAAATGTGGTATAGGTGGATTTTTCTTTCAGACCATCGATCTGTGTTTAATCCTAGAACATGTATGTAACTCGAACATCTGTTGGTATTTAATTCATTGTTGCTTAACACTCGTGATATTCGTATTTCTTGATTATTTACTTCTTTTTAAAAATCCACGTGTTCGCACATGGCACTGACTTATATTGTTCGAGTTATCTCCCTTTCACGGTACGATAATCTATTTTTAAATGTGACATAGAAAAAATCCAGTTGCTTGACAACGTGCACGATGTCCGATAAAATTAAATTTCAAACAGATTTTGTGTAAATAAATTGAAAGATGTCTTATCTTGTTATTTATTTCATACAAAGTTATATTTTGATTGTTTATTGAATCAGTCATAAATTGGAAATTCCCGTTGTTATGTGTAACTAGGTCTGATCCAATGAAATTAATGAATAAAACGTCACTTCCTTAAGTGAAAAAATGTCTTTGATGTTGAATCTGTATACCGACAAAACTTGCTACATAAAGGGTTTTTCAGCCGTAAACGATGATTTCAACCAGTTTATCTTAAAGAGGAAATAATAAATAAAGAATAAAGCATTTGATTGAGGTATGATTTATTGAGTTTACGCTAAAAGAACTGTAAATACACGTTATCAAACTGGCTCTGGGATAACAGTCAACGTACATACACATTCCTTAACCATGTTAACAAAAACATTAATTTAAAAAAAAATGTTCTTGGTTTTATTTAATCTTTGTTTAAAAAACCCAGCACTGAAGTTCCAGTAAAACCATGTCTGGGTTTAGAAAATGTAATTAAAATAAATTTCAGTTAAAAAATATCGTTATTAAAACTTGTGTGACCTGGGTACAAATTTTTCACCTGTCATAGCCCTTTTTAATTGGTTTGACATAATTAATTACGTTTCCTGACAAACGCGTATTGACGGACCAATTGGATGACTACTCTACAAAGTGAACACTAATTAACCGGCTTCATATCTCACCTGGTGTTAGCTGTACACATGTTTATATAATGTAAACACCTCTTGAGGTTACCTTGCATTGTCGGCAAATATATTTTGTAATCATGAAACTTCAGACCAAGATCGCATAATTTTCAGAATTTTTTATGCAATTAAGCGGAATTTAGACTTTTGTTTATGCAAATAAACGGAATTTTTTACATTGTTTAAATAGGAAATGTTTGGTGCAGAGGAAAATTATGCAATTAACCGGAATATGCAATTAACCGGTATGCAATTAAGTGGAATCTACTGTAGTTTTCAAGACAATTAGCAATTTAATTCTTCTTTTGCAGCTGTGACCTTGAGCTTTGAACATATGACCTTGAACCATATATCAAAATGATTGTTGTCGCAATACCTACAATATTTTAATATACATGCCTATACAAAAAGTTAATAGTTTTCAAGATAATTAGCAATTTAAATCTTCTTCTGCAGCTGTGACCTTGACCTTTCAACATATGACCTTGATCCATATATCAGAATGATCTTCATGTCAATACCTACAATATTCTAATATACATGCCTATACAAAAAGTTAAAAGATTTGAAGATAATTAGCAATTTAAATCTTCTTCTGCAGCTGTGACCTTGACCTTTAAACATATGACCTTGAACCATATATCAAATTGATCATCATGTCAATATCTACAATATTCAAATATATATGCCTTTCAGCTCAGGTGAGCTAAAAAACTTACACACAGCATGTAGTGTCATCATCTTCCTTAATATATAAGTACAATAAAATTTACAATTTTGTTTAAAAAATAAAAAATAAAAAAATAAATAAATAATGATAGGAATGTGCAAAGTTTAGATTTATTCTACTGGATATCTTCAACATATTTAAACACATTTCTTGATACTTTACCTTCAGATCTAGATGTGCTACATTTTTGGAGTGTAAGTGTTCAACTCCTTCTAAAATCTGTTTTAGAAATGATGAAGCTTCTTCTTCACTCAGATGATCTTTTTCTGATATATAGTCAAATAGCTCACCTCCAGCAACTCTGAAATATATAGAAACAAGAAGTACTTGTTATTATATGCCTCAACAACCCTCAGCATTGAAAGTAAGTAAGGGTTAATTTGATAATTAAAATTTTTAAAATAGATATGGATATTAACCATACGACCAATGGTTATGGAAAGCAAACAAAACAATCTCAGTATTCCTAACTTGACCAAAAAAAAAAAAAAAAAAAAAAAAAAAAAAAAGGAAAGAAGGGTAAAATTCTTAATGTAGGACAAAACAGACTTTCTAACTAAGCCATGGTGACATTGACAATGAGCAACTAGCACAAAGATAAAATTACAAGGAAACTGGATAGTTGGATTAATAAAATCTTTGTGATCTCAAGTTAAATGAGAACAGACATAAACTATAGCTACTGATAGTTACTGTGGAAAACCTATATAAAAGGTGACATTCATAAGATGATTACCTTTACATACAGGTTCTAGACATTTATTTAAACATGTCTTTTTCACAAAATGTCTTCTAGTCTTTAAGGGTTATTCAACTACAAAAATGTAGTTTGACCAAATCAAAATTAGAGAATGAGCAAATTACTGCTTGAATCTTTACAGGTATTATTGTAGCTTTAGGAGCAAAATGAGAAATGACAAGAGGATGGTATTGTTAATATACTAAAAGTCAACATAGCAAAGAAGTGTCCATTTTTGTCTTGGTTTTTAATCATATGTTATATAACTACCAGCAATATTAATTTTGAGATGTCCGATAAGACAATCCTATGTCTGATAACTGAATATACATCTGTGACAATCCCCGATTTTAAAATGGCAACTCAATATACATCATTTATAGCTTAATTACAAATTACCAATATATATATGTAACATATTGTATAAATGTTTTATATTTATAAATATATGTCATATATACACATATAAACAATATTATGACATTGGCTAATTATATGCAGATTTCATATTTTTACCAGGGGCATGCACACAACATTTATAAGATGCAAGTATTTGTTTGTTGATGAGTTAATGTTTAAGACTCGAAACCTAACTGAAGCATACTTTTACTTATTGAGCAGTGTGACAAATCACTTCCATGGTGAGGTGGCACAGGAAAGTGGCCAACCTTATAATATTCTTCAATACAGTCAGTTTGCAATCTATGGAAAGATCAGGACCTGACCAAGCCTGATCTGCATTAGCTGTCTTTATAGTAAACTAATTACCGAAATTGAAATCGTACTTTGCAACCCAAACACTTCTCCCTCCTCCAAAAAAAAAAAATATCGGCTAAAGTTTACAGAACAATGTTTTAGTGCTGCAACAATGATCATGTGTATAATTACCACTGCAGTAGCTCAGTTGGTAGAGTGCTCGCTCCGTAAGTGGAAGGCTGTGAGTTCGAACCCCAACTGGGTCTGACCCAAGACTTGAAAGTGGGTAGTGACTGTTCTTTCGCCAAGCACTCAGCATTACGAAATGAAAGTCACGGTTCGTTCGGATGGAAACTTAAGAGTCCTGTGTCACGGCAGGCATGGCATGATAAAGAATCCTGCTGTATAATGCCATCAGGCAAAATTCCTGCACTTTCGCCTATAACTGGCAAGTCTTGATATAAGTAAAATATTCTTGACTGGGACGTTAAACACCATTACTCAACTTAACTCATGTGTATAATTACATGTATATTTATCACTGACTTGTCTTACTAAATACTTTCTTGTCCAATACAAAACAGCAATTTCTTATTATACGAAAAGTAACAAAGAATGAAAAAAATAAAAAATACAATAGTATCTGTTTTGTAAAAAAAGGACCCAATTAACACTATCTTAATTACAATCAAGCAATTATAATTAAGTGTTGTATTTGTTATGTAGTCAGTCAATATCAGTAAATCATGTACTATTACTACATGTACTACTACCATACTGTTGATACCATACAGGTGAATCTTACCATCCACTATTAATGTACTAAGGACTATTAATCACACAGTACCTCATAGAGTACTAATTACTAACAGTTTGTGTTATGTATATGCATGTTTATATGTTTCAATTATCCTTAACATAATTGCTAATTATTTCTAACATCATAACGTGTTGATGTTTTCATTATCAATAAATAACCTACATATAAACAGACAACATACTTCATTCTTGTGTGATACGTAAAATAACCGATTTATCACGCTGCCAAAACCCAAATGACCATTTATTTTATATGTGAGTGTTTTAAACATGTGCTTTTACTTATTGCATTTTGTTCATGAGTAAATCTTGGCTCTTGATGCTTCTACACCTACTTCTAAAACTGATATCTCAGTTAATGGGTCCTTTGAACAATGATTTAAAGAGTGTGTAAGGTAATCTGATGTCTGGGGTATCTTTGACCAAAATACATGTATAATAAGTGTCATCCCCAATACCCAGAAATGGAGAATCGGTAATGGAAAAAGGGGTATGGGTTGATAACATAACATAACAATTGTCACCTAAAATACCCAGGACAAAGGAGAGAATTTGTAGTGGAAAGAGGGGTAGGAGTTGATAATACAGGTACATGTATATGATTTAGATTTTTACTTGATATCAAGTTTCAATAATGAGAAAATTTGTCAAAAAGTAATTAAGAGAGAGATAGAATACTGGTATATAGTTTGAATTTTGTAATGATCTTTAATGTTACAATTTAGCACAGTACTATAGCAACAAAAACTCAATACATGTATATTCCATTAAAGCAAGGATCAATGAACTAAGTACAAACAGGAACCTTTAAATAATAATTTTGGTACCAGATGGATTCTAAACAGAAGTTACAATACCTCCCTAAAAGGAAATTATATAAAATTTTTAGTGAAATGGATTTCATTGATTGGTTGCCTACTTTGCTAAAAACTTAGTTAGTAAAGAAAAAATCCAAATCCCCCTTGCAGATAGACTGGAATCTTGAAACTTAAGTTTATTCACAAATGATAGACAATGAGCTTAAAGATACCTACATGTATTTCATTTACTGGCCTTTGTATAATGCACACTGTCAGTCAGTGTGTTAAAAATCTATTACAAGAGTTGTAAATCAACTGCAAAATTATGTTTTAGAAATACAAGCTTTGATTCCTGGATTCGTTATATTTATTTTAGATATCACTTATCATTTCTTAACAATACAATGACAAAAATCATGGAAAAAATTTGTACCCTAAACAAATTGCATTATAGATTCTGATGGCTGGGAATTCATGATTGAATTTTTAATGAATTTACCCATATGATATTAATTTCTAAAACATAAGATTTTTTTTTCTTCAAAATATCAACCTACAATTCTAAGACCAAGATGACCTCTGTCCTGCACTCAAACACTTCATACAAATGTATTATATTTGGATGGTCAACACTGGTCAGTATATTGACTTCCTTCTGTATGTCCTCCATTTTGGCTCCTCGTCTCCCTCCTCCTCGACGTTTCCGGATGAACTTAGCTGCATATTCTTCTTTAGTTTCCTTTTTTATACACTTTTTTACAATTGCAAATTGACCACTGAAAATATAAAATAAATGAAAACATTATTTTTGCATTGATACCTTAATTCTACAACATCAGAACATTTCTGTATATATAAGTGTGTAGGTATGAGTGATTCTTCCACAAGTAGGAGGTTGGGGTTATATTCCTGGCTGGAACAGACCGAAGTCTTAAAAATAGGCTGCAACTGTTCCTATGACAATAATTTTCAATGACACTTATTAGGTCCCACAACTTAAAACAATGGTGTCCCATGTCAGTAAATACAGGACAGGAAAAAACCTTCCAAAATATTTTCATAAGGACCTTTCTATTGTTTTTGGAATAGAGAGCATGCTAACAGATCACAGTGCTTGTCGCATGCTCCAGAACTGGACCTTCTACTGTTTGTGGTATAGAGTGCATGCTAACAGATCACAGTGCTTGTCAAGTGCTCCAGAACAGACTGCTTTGATGTAAATGAGAATCTTAACCAATGTGTATAAACACCATTACTCAACTCAACATAGTCATATTTCATAGATTTTTTAAACTTTGTCTATTGCCAGTGATGTCTCAATGTAAATGATTTCATCTAAACTTGAAATGTAATGACATGTTAACTCAATTAATAAATGCATATCATCAGATAATAAAAATTCCTAAAATAAGAATTCATTTGCTATGCAATAGCTGACAATTAACCCCTCGACTCAAGTGAAATATTTCTAATTACCTTTTACTCAAAGTCTTTCAATCTAGAATTAATTTTTTCCACATATTATATTTTTCATTAGTTACCTGACTGATAAGGAATTCTTTTGAAGGTAATTTATCAAAAAATTGTTAGAACAACAGAGTTTAGTTGTTCAGAGCTTGATTATTTTAATCAATGGTTTACACAAAGTAACAACATCAATTAAAGCCAATGTATTGTTATCAAACTAATAGTCATGAAAAATGCCTGCTTTTGTTTAAAAAATAACTTTGTGCAATTATGGTCTTTTCAACAAAAATTTTCAAAATGATTAATACTTATTATAATTTAGAGTTTACAAGAAACAAAATTTTGACTAATACACATATTTTGATCATAAACTAAACAAGCTTTTAAGAATAGGATCTTGATTTTCATAAGAATAACTTGATGTGTATTTTGATTGCTGTATATTTCGGATACCACTTATAGCTCAGGCCCCAGCTTCACAATCATTAACTCAACTTATTACATGGCGACATCAAATAGACTAAAAAAAATAATCTGTCAGATTGCATTGAATTAATTATATTTTATGTCCCAGTTCAGATGTTCTTACTAATATTAAAGCAGTCGGTTCAAGGATGGTGGAGGGAACCAGAATGCCTGCAGAAAACCAATGAATTTTATGTTAATCAACAAACTTTCTCACACTAGGATATGCCAATAAGGGATTCGAGTCTAGATGGCGAAAGGTGCTGTGATATGTAAATGTGCACTTTAGAACACTTGACAATCTGTAAGATACATGTATATGTATTTTGTGTTATAATAAATGTATATTTATAAATTATCATTGCCACATCATTATATTATCATAATGTAATCCCCTTTATTTAAGGTCGACATCTACTCTAAAATAGAAAAAAACATGAAACAAGAATGTGATGATCAGCAGCCAGCAGACGGAGTAACAGCTGACTACCATGTACTAGCCGACAGCCAGCAGAAGACAGATGTTTAACCAAGAATCTCTGAAGATCTACCATATGTTAATATTTATCTGATATCAGCATTTCATCTTGTTTGTTAAGATTTTATCTCATCATCAGTATTACATCTTGTTTAGACATTCTTTTTTTTTTTGGTTAGGTTTACTTTTGGCATAGACAGTCACAATCATGTATGTTTTGTATATTATTCTGTATGTGATCAAGATAACTTTGATAACTATGTCATTTGGCACAATTGTGTGCTGTACCAGGTTAGTCAAAAAAGTACTTTACTAAATGCTACCAGGAGCCTACAAGGCTAATACCAACACAAGCTCAACATTTTGTCCTCTACCACTACAAAAAATTTCAATTTATGTGATTTGTTGCACTAAATTGTCAATCACTCATCTAGAGGATCAAATCAGTTAAATAAATTACAATATGTGCATATGTCACATTTTGTGACTGACATAACCTGGCTGTATTGTCACTGGATTTCCAAATTGGTTCAAACTCCAGTTCTTCTTGGAAATTACTAAACATTAAATGCCAACTCATTATGAGGACCTTTTAAATGTAATTAAAATGCTGAGTGGAGTGCATTGGAGTAATGGTATTTTGAACTCCAATCATGGTGGTCAGTTCTGGGATGGTGGAGGATACTGGAGGATTAAGTTCTCTGATGGTGCAGGAAACTGGAGGACTAGGTTCTGGGATGGTGGAGAATACCAGAAGACTAAGTTCTAGGATATTGGAGAATACCAAAGGACAAAACTTACTTCAACACTGGGGACAGAGTTCTATAGGTGACTTATGGCTGCTACGAGGAGGCCTTGTACTACAAAGTCAGCAAGATAGCTAATGATACAACATACTACAGTAAAATCTATCATGCCTTTCATAATTCTGACAGTTATCAAGTCAATAACTTTTCTACCTCCTGTCTCAATAATTGCATTAACCTTGCAACAACTCACTTAAAAAAGGTTGTCTCCTTGTTTTTCAACACATTATTTTGATAAAATCAAGTACATTTTGCAAATTTTTTATTTTAGAACAGAACACATGATGGAAAACAGGAAGATGTTACTGTACATATACATTATTTCAATAATGCACTCAATGAGATGTTTATATAAACACCTGAACTTCACCTCCAGCAAATAATGTATATTTTTCAAAATGGGTTAAATCAATTGGAAACCAAATTAAAAACAAGAGGCCCAATAGGGCCTGTATCGCTCACCTGGCACATCCTTATTTGTTCTTTGCTTTTTCTTTTTAAATATATTCAATCAATAAAATGTAAACAAACTCACTAGCAATATCCTTATTTTCTATTATTTCAAGCGCTATGAATCATAAAATTTCTTTCAATTGGCCATGTACTTTCAGAAGATTTAGGCTGAAATAAATCTTATTTGCATGTTACATAATTATTGCAAAAATGGAAAATTGTACAGAAAAACCCATTACATATGTTTTATCCCCAACATCTAGTTTCTATGTTATAAATTTCAACAAAATCAGTATATACATGTAAATAAACCCATAATGGCCATTTTTCGATTTTTGCTACTTTAAAGTAACAGCGGCCATCTTGGATTTCCGACAGAAATGTTGGATACAATTTTGAATCTATACCACCCAAGGACCTTCCACACTTCCATATCCTTTCAATTGGCCACGTACTTTAAGAGAAGAAGATTTTCAAGATTATGGCTAAAAATAAACCTTATTTGCATATTACGTAATTATAACACAAACGAAAAATCGTAAGGAAAAACCTGTTATATATGTTTTATCCCCCGACATCTATTTTCTATGTTTCAAATTTCAACAAAATCAGTACAAAAATCAACCCAAAATGGCCATTTTTTTATTTTTGCTATTTATAGTAATGGCAGCCATCTTGGATTTCTGACAGACATGTCGGATACAATTTTGAATCTATACCACCTAAGGACCTTCCGCACTCAATATTGTTTTCAAGATAATAAGCAATTTAAGTCTTATTTTGCAGCTGTGACCTTGACCTTTCAACATATAACATTGAGCCATACATAAAAATGATTGTCATGTCAATACCTACAATATTCTAATATACATGCCCATACAAAAAGTTTATAGTTTTCAAGATAATTAGCAATTTAAGTCTTCTTTTGCAGCTGTGACCTTGACCATTCAACATATGACCTTGTATCATATATCAAAATGATCTTCGTCACAATACCTACAATATTCTAATATACATGCCTATACAAAAAGTTCATAGTTTACAAGATAATTAGCATTTTAAGTCTTTTTTGAAGTTGTGACCTTGACCTTTCAACATATGATCTTGAACCATATATCAAAATAATTGTCATGTCAATACCTACAATAATCTAATATACATGCCCATACAAAAAGTTTATAGTTTTCAAGATAATAAGCAATTTAAGTCTTCTTTTGCAGCTGTGACCTTGACCTTTCAACATATGACCTTGATCCATATATCAAAATGATCGTCATGTCAATACCTACAACATTCTAATATAAATGCCTATACAAAAAGTTAATAGTTTTCAAGATAATTAGCAATTTAAGTCTTCTTTTGCATCTGTGACCTTGACCTTTGAACATATGACCTTGTATCATATATCAAAATGATCTTTGTCACAATACCTACAATATTCTAATATACATGCCTATACAAAAAGTCAATTGTTTTCAAGATAATAAGCAATTTAAGTCTTTTTTATTTGCAGCTGTGACCTTGACCTTTCAACATATGATCTTGAACCATACATCAAAATGATTGTCATGTCAATACCTACAATATTCTAATATACATGCCCATACAAAAAGTTTATTGTTTTCAAGATAATTAGCAATTTAAGTCTTCTTTTGCAGCTGTGACCTTGACCTTTCAACATATGACCTTGTATCATATATCAAAATGATCTTTGTCACAATACCTACAATATTCTAATATACATGCCTATACAAAAAGTTCAAAGTTTACAAGATAATTAGCATTTTAAGTCTTTTTTGAAGCTGTGACCTTGACCTTTCAACATATGATCTTGAACCATATATCAAAATGATCTTTGTCACAATACCTACAATATACTAATATACATGCCTATACAAAAAGTCAATTGTTTTCAAGATGATTAGCAATTTAAGTCTTCTTTTGCAGCTGTGACCTTGACCTTTCAACATATGACCTTGATCCATATATCAAAATGATTGTCATGTCAATACCTACAATATTCTAATATACATGCCTATACAAAAAGTTCATAGTTTTCAAGATAATTAGCAATTTAAGTCTTCTTTTGCAGCTGTGACCTTGACCTTTGAACATATGACCTTGTATCATATATCAAAATGATCTTTGTCACAATACCTACAATATTCTAATATACATGCCTATACAAAAAGTCAATTGTTTTCAAGATAATAAGCAATTTAAGTTTTTTTTTTTGCAGCTGTGACATTGACCTTTCAACATATGACCTTGAACCATATATCAAAATGATTGTCATGTCAATACCTACAATATTCTAATATACATGCCTATACAAAAAGTCAATTGTTTTTAAGATATAGTGACAAATATATAATTTTAGGCAATTTTCCCACTTAATACCTTATAATTTCCCCATTTTGAGGCTCATGGCTACCATTTGTGCAAATCTGAAACTAGATGACCTAGGGATGGTATAAATGAAATAACTAAGGTATATCTCTTGTACATTCAGAGGAGAAGATTTTTAAAGTTTTTCACTATTTCCCCCCTTATGGGGCCCCAAGGGGACATAACTCCTTCATTTTTGCAAATCTGAAAGGGCTTCACCCAGGCATAATGGTTACCAAGTTTCATCAAATTTGGCCCAGTGGTTTTGGAGAAGAAGATTAAAATGTAAAGTTTACGGACGCACGCACGCACGCACATACACACGCCGCATCATACCATAAGCTCACGCTGGCTAAAGCCAGGTGAGCTAATAACATGAAGAATGTCAATTCAAGTACTTCAACTTCAATAGTTAATGACAACAAATTATTGTGTTCTTTGTAAGACATGATTTGAATTATCTTGGTAAGTCCATAACAAGTTCTTGTTAAATCAGCTGGATATAAACTTTGTTATATATAAAACCTGTCATATCCATTAACTTCCACTCTAATGATGTCCCTCTCATATCTCTTTAAGTAATCTAAAAAGTAGGTCAAATGAAAGAGGAATCTGTGTCATTTTTTGTGGCTATTTGAATTCTGACACTACTAAAATCAAATAACAATGCTTGAATTTTATGATTATGTCTGGTATCTGTTGCATCAAATTATCAGTAATTTTCAAAATTCAAACCTTAAATTTTAGTACATTTTAATGTATAGAAAAATTTTTTTAATCTTCATATACACGTAAAATGCACTGGTTTTCTTGTCATGTTTTTTCTAAGCTTATCAAACTGAAGGGAAAGAACATACATGTACATGTATGTGGAATCAGTCTGAAGCTAAACTCAACTTTTTAAAGAATTGAAGTCAATCCATTGATTGCACATACTGCCTGATAATATGCACAATGTATTATCCATAATATAAATTTCACAATAAATATAATGTCCAGTAGCTCACAAAGAACAATCTAATTATGGTTAAGCTTTCAAATTACTAGAGAACGGATAGTTTTTATTTTGAAACAGGTTATTTATATACACGTTTATATATTACACACTAGTGAAATCAGGCATAATTCATGATCTGACCTTTAAATCTGAAATAATAACAAATTAAAAGTCAGAGAAAAACAGATATAAAATATTAGATAAATTAGTAATATACATACAAAGAAACCCCACTTAGCATTTGTTAGCATAATTCTATATCTTCCAGCTAATGTCAACCATTAGCTACTTTATTTGTTCACATAACTTGTCCTTTTGTTCCTCAGCTGTAAGGATCATTATGTCTATCAATATTGGTCCTTTATATTAAGTTCTGTCTGGTATGAAAATTTAATTTTGAACATTTCATAGATCTAACTAGCTAGCTGTTGGTCTTAAAGATATAAAACCAATGTTATATAATATGATTTAACTCATTTTTGTGGTATACATTGTATTCTAAAGGCCATTCAATAATTTTACATTTTATGATATTTATACAAGTAATATTTTGAAACTGAAGCAAAAATGTAGAAGAAATCTTTTTTCATCCCTTTTCATTTCACAAAAATTGATAACTTATATGAAACAGGATTTTGGAAGATTATATACACATGTATTGTAAAATACATAAAACATAGCTAAATGCCATTTATATTTCCTTGCATTTAAATTTAACGTGATGATATTTAAAGGGTACCTGTAACCAAAAATTTTTTCATCACAATTGTTTTGTTAATTATTTAAATATAACAATATTGAAAACCGCATCAAAATTGGTGACAAAATAAAAAAGTTATAGCGGTTTGAAATCCACATTTTATAACTTTCTCTTTATCGAAAAGTGAAACGCCTCGTTTTGAGTTATAAACGTGTGACGTCATTGCAGTACTAAAAGTAGTGTCTAACATAATAGACAGTAGTAACAATGATGATATATTGATGTTTGTAGAAGAAAGTAACGACTCTGACATGTACCTTTTTATGTCAAATAGTTCGTCATTATTTCGGGAAGCAGTCGACAATCTTATCACTGATGAATTTAGAGTAAAACCGTTATTTATTTGAACCAGAAACGGACGAATCTGATGAACATATTGAGTCGAGTCCCGACCTACTTAAGAATTGTGACTGCATTTGGTTGCATAGCTGTTGAAAAATACTTGACGAGTGTTAACTTGTCAATTACACGAAAATTGATTTTATCTTTGACTTTTTAAAAAAATAAATTATTTTATGAAGTCGAACTGGACAGACTGGACAGACTCGAGAATTACGATAAGTTGCATAGCTTTAACAAAAAATACGCGATTAGTTTGAACTAGTCAAATACACGAAAAATTAATTTTATCGTCGACATTTTAAAATGAATTAAATATCAAGTCGAATTGGACAGAATAACGGATGAAAATTATGGAACTGTGGTGTCATGTGCTGAATTTGAATTTCTATTAAAATAATGCATTCAAAATTCTGAATTTTGAATGCATTATTTTAATAAAAATTCAAAATCAGCATATGACAGTGGCACCGGGTAAAAATCAATACATAAAAATCTAATCGCCTATGTTCTTTTGTGCAATGTTTATTGACAGTTGAAATTAAATGACCGTGATGTAGAAAACTTTTAAGTAGTCTGGCGGCATTACATTTCCTCGATAATTGGAAAATAATAATAATAATGATAATAATAATTTTATGAATTTGTATATATAGAATAAAGAATTTAAGAATATCACAGCTAAATGTATGCCCAAGGAAAAGTGATAACTAATACTAATAAAATCAAATGCTGTAAGTAGATCAATAAACGTTTTAAATAAACTATTCTGGTCGTCAATTTTTGATTTTTGATTTTGCCTAAAAGTTGTATTTTATTATAATAATAATAATAATAATAATTATAATAATAATAATAATGATTATTATTATTATTATTATTATTATTGACATGAAAACGAAGAAAGAATTCCTTTTCTTACTTTTTAAAAATTTACAAATGAAATATCCATTTTTTCCGGAGTGAAATCTTTATACTGTATATGACAAATAACGGTTACCAAATAAAATTCTTTTACTTTAATCGAACTGTAAATATATTATTGTATATTACCGGACGTAAGATAACTTTATCAACCTGCAAATCAATTTTGCAAATTATAAGTGACATCCTGTTAATTACAGGTGTGGGTCTAAATCTAAGGAATGTGTCTAATAAACAAAAGGATTAATAATAATCTTAATTATCGGTACATGTAAAACGAATGTTAATTCCACTTCATTAAATAGTTTTCCCGTAAAATAATCATAGAAAGTTAAACTACGAGTTCGTATTTGACTTATTTTCGTAGTTGGTAAATAATATTCTGTGGAGGTATGTTACTGCTATGACGTCACAACACGGGAGCCTCGATATCGACCTTTTTGATTTTGATTTCTAGAGATGTATTAGAAAATCGCCGATATCTACCTTATTATGGAATGAAATTTTATGGAATTTTCGCTACAGTCATATTTAAGTATGACGAATAAAATATGTCAAAACTGAAAATCGTTACAGGTACCCTTTAAGCAAAAAAAAAAAAAAAAAATCTATATCTGGTATGGTCATTGGATCTATGAACATGGAACTTTAACATACCATGATTAACTGCATGTAAACAACAATAATTTTGATGAAATCTTTTCAAGAAAACTCAGTCTAACACTTTAAGTATACTTATTATATCTCAATGCAAGAAAATACCGGTACATGTATTTTCATTAGATGTATATAGCTATTTTGAACAACCTCCAGAGCTCACTCAATATTGTACAACTACTGATGTTAGATGAAAAAATGTATTATTAATTATACATTAGTAGAAGTTCCTTTGTCCTATTAAATTCCATGAATAACTTCTGAACACTGTTTTTCATGACAATGTCTAAGATTCCTTTGTTCAGCCATTATTAGGCTTTTTAAGCTTTTTAAGCCAAGTCAAAATTAATATTTTTATGGTATTTGCAAATGGCACCCTATTCTTTTCTTCAACAGAGCTACATGTAGATTTACTTTTTATCCCTAAAGGTGGTGTCTGAGAGTCAATGCAAATACAAAGCAGTCCTTGTTTATTTTGATAAGTGAAAACACCACTAATTTGAAGTACCCAGTAACTTAGACATAAATTTCTTGATACGGCCATGCTCACATGTGTTTAGAAGAGAAAGTTGTGCTGTTGCAACATAGTTGTAGAAAAGAGTATGCTGCAAAATTCAAAATTGTTGCAAGAAAATAAAGTTTTCTTTTAAAACTCCTGTGGAAAAGAATAAAATGTGTTGTTGTAAAAATTGCCGTAGTAAAAAGTAAGTTATATTTCTACAAAATAACGGTAGAAAACCAAACAATCAATATCAGATACATGGTGATAAGAAAGAGTTAAATTACTGAAATGTTGTCTATGAAGAATTAAACTCCTGACCTACAAAAAAACCCACCCAGACAAATGATTATACCAGATGAAATACATATCTTATAAACTCAGTAGTCCCTTCCCAAGATCAACATTTGTATTGCTAGTCAGCATTTAAATACTTAATCTTTGCATTGGTATCATAAACAAGACTAAACCAAGAACTCTATAGATTTATTTTATTGACATATGGCTAGAGCTTTTTACTTTTACAAAAAATAGTTTAAACAAAATCAACACAAGCTTTTTAAATATTTATAGTGAGATACACTCACCTTTAGGTTTAAGTCTAATAAAACATTTGTTGTGCTTTAACATATATAGATGACATATAGGTGTAAAAATGACTGTTCAATATGAAATAATCATAAAAAGATATATTGGTAAAACTGAACTATTTTCAGTTTATCTGTATGCTAATATACAGCTAACAGTAATTTTAAAAGAATAATTAAGAATGACTGAACAGACAAATTTGTCTTTTTGTAGGCAATAAATTTATGGTGAGTGATGCTTGGTGTGTATGCAAAAAATAAAAATTTGTAACTTTTTAATCACTGAACCTCACTGACTGATGTTTAAATGCAGTATGGTCAAAAATACTTCAATTACCTATACATCACTAATTATTCATTAGCTTTAAGGGACTATTGTAAAAATTAACTGCTGAATCTATATATATTGATTAAAATTATCATAGACAAAAAAGATGCTAAAGATTTCAAAAACCTATCTAATTTTTCACAATTTTAGGGTAAAAAATTGTGAATAGATGTCACACCAAGTTATGCACCCTCTATATTCCCTAATAAAAAGTTTACCAAGTGCTTTCTGTCAAGGTGTCACAGAAACCAAACATAGAGTTCTTTAATTTGACATGGTAAGATAAGCTTCATAAGAACAGCATTTATTCCATCATATAACTTACTGATACATAACACATTTGTAATGTCCAAATAATGAAAAATATCATGAGTAGATTTGTTTTAGTACATTTGTTAAAGAACCATCGGTAGTGAAGAGTGGAGTGGAGAAATGAAGTTAAATACCCAAGCAAAGACTCTTTCAATTATATCTAAACAGTCAGTTCTGGGATGGTGGAGGACTGAGAAAACCACTTACATTTGGCAAGTGAAGGGGCAAACTTTCTCACACTAGGATCTGCTGGGGGCCTCTTGTGCGCGCTTACGGATCACAGTGCCTCTCACTGCCTAGGTTCAAATCCCACTCAAGACAGATCCTAGTGTGAGAAAGTTTGTCAGTTCGCTTGCCGAAGGTCGGTTGTTTTCTCCAGGCACTCTGGTTTCCTCTACCATCCCAGAACTGACCACCTCGAAATAAGTGAAAGATTCTTGACTGGGGCATAAAACACCATTATTCCACTCCACTCCACAAGGATCTGCCCAAGTGGATTTCGAACCTAGACTGTAAGAGGCACTGTGATCTGTAACTGAATTTTTAGACCAATCAGGCATCATGGCCTCTGTAGTAAAGACCTCTTCAGTAGAATAAAAATATCTTTTCTTAAAGAAATGATTATTTTTTGCTTGATTGATTGACTGGTTGAAATTTAAACCCCAAAATTACAGTATTGATAAAGTTGCAGATATTTACGCACATACAAACTATGGTAAAGCCAGTTATATCAGGGGCATTTGGAGATCTCACACAAATATAGCCTATATAATTAAGATTCCTTGATTTTGTCAAGTGCTTGGTTTAAGAACATTCACAAACTATTTTCACTCTTGGTCAGGCCTTGCTATGGATCAAACCAAACCCTTGACCTTTCACCTATTGAACAGATACTTTACAAAGGCATAAGAAAGATTTAAAGAAAAAAATTTTTATGTACAACACAAAATCAATTTTTCTTTCAAAAAATGTTGATTTATTACTTATTGGCAATTCAGTTAAATATGAGCATTTCTGTGAAGTGGTTTACAGCTGGAGTGTAAAAATCTATAAATACAATAAATAAATTAAATGATATGCATGTAGTTTGTACTTGATCATGTAATAGTTTAGGTGGGGTATATTATTACCACTTTTATCATATTGATTAAACCTTTTATAACTTACAATATACATCATATTCTATCCTATTTCCCTAGATATTATGTTATTTATAATGTTGTCAATTTAAATTCAAGTCTTCAGATCAGACATCTTCAGATATGTATATTATAACATGAATATTGATTTTTAAAAACAGTACTTCATAAAGAAACTTATATCAGTTTATTATTGATATCTGTGGGTGCCTGTTTATATACTGAAATATATATTTTGTAGGAGCTTTGTGTAACCTAAATCATTGTTTTAATTGGGATCATGAATGAAGATGTTTGCCTGATGTCGAGCCTGGCATCGCCATCAGGTGAGACTTAGGTGTTACTTTTCCAGTGCCGGCAGCAGCGGCAACTCAAAGTGTGAAAGTTTATGTTAAAGTCAAAAACTAACCAGGCAAGACATTTAATTCCGTGGAATTCTTGTTTTTGTTATTAAGTAACTTAAAACAGTGCTTACTCAAAAGAAATTGTTTTCCAAACTTTGTGAAGTAAAACAATTTAGTGATGTAACAATCTAAAGATATGTTAATCAAACCATCTAAAAATGTTACTTTCCATTCATAATAAGTGTACATATAAATATTACTGGTCTTAAGCACTGCTAAGATATGCTAAGATTTCCGTCATTAAGCCTGGGAAATATCATGAGTGCTCTATGAATGCAACAACTATGGTGGCTTAGAGGTTAAAACATTATCCTTCATACTCATGGCATCTTGCTGTTGTGGTTTGCACCACAGCCATTCTAAAGTCTGTAAATCCAAAAGGGATATGCCCATGTCTTAATTGTCACTGTACCAGTAATGTGGTGATTATTTTGGACATTGAAGGCAAGTGTGCTATAACTAACACACCAAAAATGACAACTTGTGCAAAACAAGTTACAAACAATTGCACAACTTGGTGTTAGATTAATCTGTGAGACAAATGAAAAAAAAGTTTCTCATTGGCATAGGTGAAAAATTGCAAGTGTAACAACATTTAAACAACTGCTCTATAAATGTGACCATTTGAAATTGACCAAAACTAGCAGTATTAATTGAACTGGCACTTATCCAAAGGTGTAATATAAGAAAAGTATGAATAAGCTCTTCCATACTTTGTACATTTGTAGTCAAGCTCAACAACACCAAAATCAACAACAACAACAAAACTACAAAGTTCTATAACATGCAAATCCCAAAAACCAAGAACCACTATGGTAGCTCAGTTGGTAGAGTGATCGCATCGTATGTGGGAGGTCAAGGGTTCGAAACCCTGACAGGTCTGACCGAGACTTGAAAATTGATAGTGATTGTTCTTTCATCAAGCACTCAGCATTTGGTAATGAAAGTCACAGGGTCCTTTGGATGAGACCCTTAAAACTGATGTCCCGTGTCATGGCAGGCATGGCACATTTAAAAACCCTCCCTGCACATTGCCCTAAGCACCCTGTAATGGTCAAAATTTCTGTCACTTCAGCTATAGCTGGTGACATCTCGATATAAGTGAAATATTCTTGACTGTGACATAAAACCCCAGTAAATCAATCAACCAACCAAAGCAGGAGACTAAATTCCTGATGTGTTGTTTAATCATTACATGTAGATTAACTCATTATCAATTCTAGCTCTATAGGGGTTAAAATGATGGGATTATAAAATTTACATACAGTACATGGAGTAAAATGGATCCATAAAAACAGGCATGTCTTTAAATGATGTCAAAAAGTCATAAACTTTTATAGTGTATTATGTTATATCGAATTAAACTTAATGGTGTATGATTCATGTATAAATAGTCTATGTAACAGCAAAGAAACAACTAAACACCATGTTTATACACTGACAGAAACAAGTTGTACAAACACCAATAAAAACATATAAACCAACATTGTAAATGACACACACAATGTTTCATATCAAAGGGAATTATGTAGATACATCCACAGGTATAAAATCACAGGTATTTGATATATAGGCCATGGAAAAGCTGACCTATTAATGATCACATGTGAAATAAATAAGGTTTAGATAAAACATAAAAAATGTAAAATATCTCCTTATTAAATCTGTCCTTTGTGTAGCAGGTGCCCCTTTACATGTAAAATATATTCCCTATTGTAACATTTAGATGATTAAATATCTTATATAATTGGAATTATGAATGAGTCTGGTTACATAAAGGCTTGTTATCTTTTGTTATATTCAATACATTTTTCTGCATACTTGGAATATTTGGTTATCTATTGTCAAAAAACATGATGTGAACATCAGTAATAAAACAAACCCCCACAGATTTAAAGTACATAATATCAGCTGTGCCTCATTTTTTGTTTTGTTTTGTCTACATTTGACTGTTCAAAAAACAATGCCTGTCCATGCCGTTGCTGTCATTGTTACCAGTATTTATATTGTTGAAAAAATTATTCATATTGTCCCTATCATAGTGGTCAAAGTTACAATCTATTTTGTCATTGTCGTTTATGAAATCATTTTTACTGTTCCCTGTGTTGTTGCTCAATACATTTGCCATTGTTGTTATTGTCAATGTTGGTGTTCCAATGTTGTTAATGTTGCACTGTCCAATGCAGCTATCTTTGCTGTAAGTGTAATCAATGTTGCATTACCATTGCTATACATCTCATTGCTCTATGCATCATTGTTGTCAAGTGACTGTTGTGGTTGTCTATGTTACTGCCATTACTTCTCTCACTTTTGTTTATTTACTGCAAACAACTCTGACAAAAAATTGTGCTTAAAAGTGATGATTCTCTTTTAAGAAAAAAAGCAATATGGAAATGGAAAGACATATCGAAACCAAAGTATTGCAATGTTGCTGAACAAAGACACAAACAGTCTGATAGATTAGAACAAACTTTTTAGATAATAGATTAAGATGTATGATTTGTAAGCTACTCATTTTAAGATATAAAACTGTTCCTAATATCTTCTGCATATTTATCAGCATTCACGTATCTTGTTGCAAAGCCATTAGCAGCAATATTTAATTGACTTAATACATGAATATGTCAAACCAAATTTGAATCACTAAAGATGATAAGGTACATTAAATTTTTACACTTTACAAAAAATAACCAAAATCTGAATTTTTAAAAGTAAATTCATAATAAAACGGACTCACTCTAATTTTGAGAGGAAGTCTGCAAATGTCATTAAATACTAAAAATACAACAAACTGTTGAGTTTGCATGTGTAATATTCTTTAAATGAGAAAATAACAAAAATATGAAAATACATGTACTGAGAATTCTTCAAAACTGTGTTGTTTTGATATTGATCAAATAACCAATATATTTGATTAGCTAGCAAACATTTAAACAACTATAACAGTTTACTATATTTTAGATCACTGACCTATTGATGAAATATCACATGATGAGAACAAAACACAGATTAGGTACAATTTATAGATAATTCCAATGAATCATAAGTACTATCAGTGTCATACTGTAATTATAAAATCTCTTAACAACAGGAATATTACATTTAGTAATTATAAAACTGTCAGTATCAAATATCCCAAAGAGGCCGTTATTTGGGGTTGATCATTGTAGAATGTCAGGGAAATTTTGGGAAAATCTGACAGTGTGAAACAATTCAATTTTTGATAATATCTATGTACCAGTACAGTGTATATCTGTATCATATCATAAAAAGGGGGGCCTCAGTGGCCGAGTGGTCTAAAGAGCATGCTTATGGATCACAGTGCCTCTCACCGCCTGGGTTCGAATCCCACTTGGGACAGTTCCTAGTGGAGAAAGTTTGTCAGTTCGCTTGCTGAAGGTCGGTGGTTTTCTCTAGGCACTTCAGTTTTCTCCACCATCCAAAAACTGATCGCCTTGAAATAAGTGAAAGAATCTTGACTGGGTGTAAAACACAATCACTCCACTCAACTCCATATCATAGAAAGGAGTCAACTGTTGGGGAAATGTTACAGGCGGAAGCATCATTGCAATGTACAATAAAGATACAAAATAGTAAAAAGTATTATTAAGAGCATACTCTGGTGCTTTATGTTTTGATAGTAAAAATGTCAATATAACGGTTGTACTCTAAAACTTCAATTTTGGTTGGTAGACAAAATGTGTGTTTTCAAGCAAACTGAAAATGTGCAATGGTTCCTAGGTCATCATTATTCATGTTTTTTTTAGGTAGCAAATTTACCAATTCTACCAATACCAACAGTAAACATAAAAAAGAAAATCTGTAATGGTTCCTAGGTCAGTATTATTAAAATATTCTTCAGCTAGCAAATTTACCAATTCCAATACTAACAGTAAACATGAAAAAAAAAACTACCAGTAATAGTAAAATCTATTCATGGCAAATAAAGACAAACAATTAAAGAAATCTCCTTTAAGGAACCTTTAACTTAAAAACAAAAATTCTTAATCAATTTTCTATATAGGAAATTAATTCAACTTTATCAAATAATATCAGTAACAACATCTGGGATATCAGTTCAATAAATACTATAGGTATATATATTTGGATTTACATTTTACAGAAATCATTGCATGACTGAATATATAAAGTCAATCTTACAAAAGTCAGAAAGCTAGATATGTAAATAGTTTAAACTGTAGGATATAATGGTCATGTAATGAACAATTACCTACAGTGATTTTGCTATGGTTTTTAAAAACTACCTTCCACCTTTCAGATTGGGAAAATTTGGACCCTTTTTATGTCACATATTACGCTCAGAATTTTGAAATTCATTGCAAAGATCTTATATTGTGACAATATCTAACATTTTTTGTCTGTCAGAACAGTTTAGGACAACTGGATTTAACTTAAACTATTTGATTGTGTGCCACTGTTGCCTTTTGGGGAATTTTAGTTGTCAAATTGGGAAATTTTAGTCTTATTTCTCAAGGGGAAACTACCTTTATTTGGTAGTAATTTTAGGCAAACAAAACCACAGACCTATTTAACAAATATTACTAGGGTCACTGGGTGTTAGTGTAAAAAGAAAATTAGCAGAAATCACAATTACAGATGGAAGGCTTGTTGTTTGCATGAATGTTGTTTTATGTCAGATCAGCAATTTTTCAGCTATTCCTGATGAGACAATCCTTTATCAATCTCAAGGATTATTCTAAACACAAGTCAATGTGACATGTGAGTATGCAAGTGATTCTGATCAGCATTTGTATTAGTGAATACTGATGGTGACTTTTGAAGGCTAGCACATTCATTTGCAAGGTTGCAGATAAAATCACAAACCATCCAGTTCATTATACTGGTACTGTACAAAGTCACCACAATAAAGAACTGACAAGGAAAAACCTTTCTCACTTTTGATTAACTAGGTTTTACCCACAGTGGTGAAAGACCTTGAGTTAAAAGACTTATGCCTTTACCACTCCGCCACCATGGCCCCTGATAGGCACAAGGCCTCCATAGATACAATTACAAATCAACCTTCTGTATTTTGAATTCAATGACTTCTAGTCGCTCAATTTGCAAAAGCAACTGGGTAATCTCACAAGGTACCATAATCTTGTCTTGAAATTGAAAACTATCCATGAACAAAAAAAAAACTAAGGCTTTTTCAGTCAATAAAGTTACTAAAAAAAAATCTAGAAAATTTTCATTTTTTCTGCATTAATATAAATCTGAAGAAAAGCCAAAAAGTAAACAGTTTATATATATGATGTTACGGTACCAATAATATTGTTTTGTAACTTGAGACATAAAAGCTATATTAGGAATTTATAAAAAAAAAAAATATATATATAAACATATAACTTTAATCTAGTAGGTAATTGCTTGGTAAAATAAAACTCATTAAGTAGTTTGATTTTAAAAAATGTGAGAAAAAATCTAATTTTTTTAAAAACTCTTTTTACATAATATAATGAAATATAAAACTCTTTTCAAACTTAATTTGATAAATTTTAAAGTTCAAATCCATTTTGACTTCCATATCAAATCTAATTCTTCATCCAATTTTTGTCTAGACAAATCTCTTAAAACCTTTTAACAACATAAAACAAGTCCACAAGATAATGGAATTCTTTCTAGTTTTAAACAATCTTATAAAAAAAAAAATTAAAAAAAAAAAGGTACCGTAATTTACTTCTTATAAAATAACATAATCCGGTATATGTACAATATATAAATGATTTGGTTTTTTTTTAGATTATAGATATGATTCCTATAAAAAAAAAACAGATTTAATTGAAAAAAAAATTAATCGATTCTTATAATCAAACTGAACCAAGATTCGATGATTGACGATAAATGACATATATGTAATCAGCATAGATAATTAAATTATGTTTATGATCTGTCATTGTATTACATAATTTAAACTTAAATCACAAATTTTAACAGATTTAAAATCTATTGTAATTTAATCAGTTAAAAATGTTGGCAATTTCCCACTTTAAACAGTGTAAAGAATAAAGCTGATATAAAGATATTGGTGTGTCATCAATATCATCAAGATTAGATATTGGTGTGTCACCAATATTACGCTATCTAATGGTATTAACTAATTTGCTTGACACTACTAGTACTTGTGTTTGGAATTTTTCTAGGCTGAACAAATATTATTGGTTATTTCTGATTGAAAGGGGTGCATAGGAAGGTGAGGTGCTGAAACTTTAACAGCGGGAGTTGCTGTTTTAAGCAACAATTTTGCAGCTATTCCTGTTTAACACAGAAACTGGGTCAGACTGACAACAGGCACATCTAAGATGCCAGATATCTGCTAAGAAGGGTCTTACAAGAATGTTCACAGTCAAACATCACCAACTGGCCTAACATGTAGCCTTAATTTTCATGATTTGTACAAGTATACCCTTATGGTTCTACAATGTATAAAACTATAAATCCTCCATTATCATAGCTTAAAAGATGAATGTATGTACAAGTGCATGCAATATACTAGTATTTTACAAATAGCTAAAACCATTCCTGATGGCATGTAAAACCATATGCAAGCAACTGATCTAAACATTTATAAATTTAAATAAACCTAAGTTGACCATCTTCTGTAGGAGTCACTATGCTTGCGACTGTGAATTTAATGCTTAATTTTCATAGGAAATCCAATTGCCTTGAAATAACTTTGGTATTTTTCGCTAACTTGAGTCTGTAGAAAAAAGCTGTTGCTGCTATGGGGATTTTATATGTTGAAAAAACAAGGCAAATGGTGGATTCTTTTGCACATACCACATAATGCTTCAGTAAGAACATCAATTCTGGTGTAAACATTGCCATTTTTGAGATGTAAAATACTCTTAGCAGCAAAAGTTTCCTTTCTACAGAAATATTTTATGGTAATCGCAAATGTGCATAGTGATTTTCAGTTATAACTAGGCTTAAGTAAGTGTAAAAATACCAAACATATTTCAGATTAATTGGATTTTCTATGAAAGTATTGCCTAATTTATTGTCACAAACACAGTTAATCAAACAGTAATCTTCAACAAGGCACTTGTACAGATAAATGAACATCAAAGTTATGCTTGGCCATACATCCATCATAAGATTATCAAAATTTCTCTGGAAGGCAACACTATTATAAAAAGATTGTGCTGTAGGCCAGTCACCTTAAATTTTTTATTAGGACATTCCATGTATATATATCTGAATGATAACATGACATAAATGACAATAGTCATTGGTCATCTCTACTACCCCAACATCAGTCACAGTAATATCACACAAATATTACTAAATATATAACAGCCTCATTAATAAACATGTAAAGTTTCTCTTATTTTGATAATTTGCTAATTAGGTTAATTTTTCATGTGATGTAGACCTGGTAAAAGTGTTTTTAATACCTATGTTTACTGTCCAGTCCTAACTAATGAATCTGTCAACAAGTGTACAGGTATACTGCTAATCAGGTGACAGAGATAGACCTGTTTATAGTTGGTAGTTTTCTTCATAGAACACACACAGTCCCCCCCCCCCCCACATACACACACACACAAGTTCATTTCACTAAAACACTAACAAAGGTGGTACAAGAGGTACAACACTTATCCATTTATTTACATGCATGTCAAGTTTAACGGTACAAAATCCAGATAATTATAATTAATATGATGAACAATTAGTAATAATAATAATAATAACAGTACCAGAATAAAAAACAGTTGGTTTGATCTTTTGTAACTATGAAAAAGTACATGTACTCTGATGAATAAGAAGTTTGCATCACATATACTGACAGCGGCTTACTGAATTATTAAGAACACACACATATACATACAGAAATGCACAACCCATATTCAAATAGTTACAAAAAAGACAGATTTATTAAACCTATAACATACAAATTATACGCAAACTAAAAACTTATTGAATATCTTAACTTCATGAATAATGTTTAAAATGAGATCAGGTACCCTTGGAGAATTGATTTTTAAAATTAAGATATATTAAACATATATCTTGAGCAAATCCCAATACATGTATAATCTTCCTGAGAAGGACATTAACAATCTAGTGTCTCAAGAATTTCATATACATCTAGATTACATACTGGCAGAATTCCATCAGCAAGTTTGTATAGATCTGTATTCAGCATTGAAAATCTAGTTAAAACAAAATTTTTCTTATATATAACAATATATCCAGGCACATATCAATGTTAGGGCCATTGATATCTTGGTAACTTATGGTCACAAAGCTGCTAGCAGACAAATTTTCTCTAAAACCTGTCTACTTTCAATTTTGGATATTAAGAAACAATGCCATGTCAAGAATAAAATAAACCAAGACTTGAGTATCAGACTCAATAGTCAAATATTTTGTTTATTACCTGGTCAATATTCAATTTTTTTGTAATTTATAAACTGATACCATAACATTAGATCTGAAAAAATGGACCAGTAACTACAGATGTAGAAGTTTGTTTCAGTGTGGAACTGCTGACATGATACCAGTAAAATGTTGAGGTCTTATATATGCCAAAAATAAAAATAAATAAATAAATAAATAAATAAATAAATAAATAAATAAATAAATAAATAAATAAATAAATAAAAATAATAATAATAATAAGGATTGCTTGCACAAACATATCAAATGTATTACTAAGTGCAGTTCATATCATGATAATAGAACAATTCCAAGAGGACATTGCCCTGTGTGTTTAGAAAAGAGTAAATGGCACACAAAAAGGAAATTGCATACACAATACTAGTAAATCCTACTGATGACTTTGTCATGCTTATGTACTGGTTATGTATCAATGCCATGATGATAGTCATTACGACACTCAACTGATAGAATATGCATGTACTCTGGAATGTACTAACACAACTACCATAATTACTATGTCTAGTATAATACTATATGTCCATGATGTGATAAAGATGTTGCAAGCAGACAAACTACTTGTGAGCAAGTAGTGCTTGAAACATCTAAATTGAACAAAACATTATAATTCATGTACCAACATGTCTTTATAAGTATACATGTAATTAGTTTAATGGAATAGAGGTAAAAGATCTTGTAGAATGACTGAATTTTTCAGACATTTCAAAGGTATCAACTGAATCAATTAATGTACCTGAGGTTTTTTTTGGGGGGTGTTTTTGTCTTTTTTCAGTTTTAAAGAAAGATTCATTTCTAGTCAAGAGGAATTATAGTGTTTTATGCTCCATATAAGTTTCTTTCTCTTACTTCAAGACATTCGGTTATGGAAGAAACCAGATTACCTGGAGAAACCACTGAATTTAAGCAAGCAAACTCATGCAAACTCTCTCAAACCAGGATATGCCAAATGATTTGAAATAGGCAGTGAGTTTTGCTGAAGAAAGCACCTTCCTATAACAAGTAATAAAAAGGCATGATAACTAAAGCATTGGTAGTCAGTTATGGCTTAAGTAAGCACCTTTATTTTTACCACAAATAAGAGGGATGATGTTATTTAAAACCAAATGTGTTTGTCTCATCCAGCACTGTGTTGACTGCATGTGAGAAAGGAATAACCTTGTCAATAAAGTAGGCTTCAATATGCTAAAATGCTGTTACTGATTATACTGAAATAAGTACTTGATTATAAATGTAAAAACTTGAAGTTTATCAAAAAACAATTTTTCCTTGTATTTTTTAAATTTTTGTGCAAAAAGTATCTCATTTTTAAACATGTGAGATCTATCATAACACACACTGGTTTCTTTTTTAACTGTAATTAAAACATCAAAGACCAAAAATAGATATCAAAAGTTATATTAGTCATCCCAACAAGATAAGTTATTAAAATATGACTATGATTTCTATATAAATCTCATGTTTCGCTTAGTTTAAACTCAATTACTTCTAAATAACACACTTAAAAAATCTTATGCAACTTGATTTTACACTCATATGCGGTAGTAATTTAATTTGTATTCAGACCAAACTTGTGATACAGCTCTATGTAAAACATGTGTAAAGCCAATACAGAATTTACAAACTGAGCTAGGTTCCAATTATTTTATGAAATTATTTTTTGAAAATTGCAATCATTGATAACCCAACCCTGAATGAAAATTGCAGTCATGGATAAACCAATCCTAAATGCAAAATTGTGTCATGGACAAAACAAATCTGAATAAAAATTACAAGGGTGAGAAAGTTTGTCAGTTCACTTGCCAAAGGTCGGTCAGGTTTTCCCTGGGCACTCCAGTTTTCTCCACCATCACAAAACTGACAGCCTCGAAATAAGTAACAGAATCTTGACTGGGGCATAAAACGCAATTACTCCACCACCAATAAGATTTTGGTTTACTGGTTTTCAGTTTTAACAGGTTCTCCTGTTTAAGACACAGTGCATATCTAAGAAATTTTCTACAAATTCCCTTTGTTCATTCAAAAATAACCCATCAATAACTCTACATCTAATTTACATCTATACAGCACTGTAACATAATCATGTTACAAAAACCAGATAAAATTTACACTTTCATTGAAACAAATTACTGTTTTAAAATGCTTCATGGCAACAAATGTTTATCAATTAACCATGCAGTTTGTTAAAAGTACATAAAATGAAAGGCTTCATATACATTAGTGATAAAGCATAACAGACAAAGGAAAACAAAACCCAATTTTAGATGAATAAGACTGATTTAGACGGCTTCTGGTTCAGACATTACTTTAATTAGTGTCAAACCAGATAAGATAGAGGAAGAGTAAAAGTTGAACTAAAGTGATGGTTTTCTGTAAATAATACCAGAATATGTGTATTTCCAGTCGTATAATATATACAGATATTTCTGGTTTAATATATGATGAATGAAATCAATAACAGATGCAGGAGATATATTATAAATATATTTAAAATACGGAAGTAGATAGATTTAACACATCTATCACAGAAAACACCTCAAGATATAGCTGCTTTAGACTCAAACTAAAGTCTTAAATTTTCTTGAAGAAACTATTAGTATCATTTTACATGATACTACGTTCAAAGGTGCAAATGCAAGGTCTTATAAAACTAGATCAGTTGTAAATGGACACAATTGTCAAATATGCTTCATACCATCATTAAGACAAGGCAAATCACCATTAAAGCTTACAAGCATGCCAAAGCCTCATCATCTCCAACAAAAAACTGTATTACACATTAGATGACATACACCATTAACATTTTGGGCTTAACATGACATCTACCGGGTAATCTCCTCTTCTGTTCTTTTTGTCTTTATAGGGGCTACTTTCAGAATTTTGTGCTGCATGCACAATTGAATCAACAATAAAATTAAGATTATATGTCAAAAGTATGTATTCAAGGCCAAGGCCTCTAGGATACATTCCTAAAATGCTTAAAGGCAATGGTAACCAAATGGCATCAGCTTAGAGACTAGAGTACATGTACTAATGGTTTACCATGTACTGTATGGTTTAATTCCTACTTATAAAGATCCAAATTGAAACACTTGGACAGATCCAAACTGAACCACTCAGAAAGATCCAAATTGAACCACTTGGACAGATCCAAACTGAACAACTCAGTAAAGATCCAAATTGAACCACTTGGACAGATCCAAATTTAACCATTCAGAAAAATCCAAATTGAACCACTTGGACAGATCCAAACTAAACCACTCAGAAAGATCCAAATTGAACCAATTGGACAGATCCAAACTGAACCACTCAGAAAGATCCAAATTGAACCACTTGGACAGATCCAAATAGAACCACTTGGACAGATCCAAACTGAACCACTTGGACAGATCCAAACTGAACCACTCAGAAAGATCTGAATTGAACCACTCAGAAAGATCCGAATTGAACCAATTGGACAGATCCAAATTGAACCACTCATAAAGATCCAAATTGAACCACTTGGACAGATCCAAACTGAACCACTCAGAAAGATCTGAATTGAACCACTTGGACAGATCCAAATTGAACCACTCATAAAGATCCAAATCGAACCACTTGGACAGATCCAAACTGAACCACTCAGAAAGATCTGAATTGAACCACTCATAAAGATCCAAATTGAACCACTTGGACAGATCCAAACTGAACAACTCAGAAAGATCTGAATTGAACCACTTGGACAGATCCAAACTGAACCACTCAGAAAGATCTGAATTGAACAACTCAGAAAGATCCATGCATAAGAAATTTTGTCACTTTGCTTTTTGGAAAACAAGGGTTTTCTCTGGGAATTTCGGTTTTCTTCCAAGTTTTTTTTAAAACTGAGAGAATTTTTACTGTAACTAGTGTCAAACATTATTATCAGACTCAAACTTTTAACCATAAATGCATGATTAACTATGTTACCTTTGTCCATCTATCAACTGATCTGACTTAAAAAATCTGTGTTTCTTATAAAAAATTCAAATTACAGTTTTATTATTATTTATTTGATACATGCTGATACAGTTATACAGATAACAGTCAAATATTCTGCTAATGGGCAGTTAGTTGATGACCAACACTTCTAAATAAAACAAAAACAGCCTAAAGTATACCAAAATAAAAATATATAAAGGACATTTATGTTTCTTTTCATCACATAGGTGAGAGGTTGGTGTCCATTTTAAATGACTTGAAACTGATAAAATCTTTTTACATAGAGACATCAAAGGTTCCACAATGACATAACACATAAGGACAACACACTGCATAAAAATAACATATTTATATACCCTAGATAGAAATCACAAATAGCCTCCAGACAATGCAATAACATTGTCTTTATATTAATATTTACAAACTATTTAAATGTACATTTTTTTTATTTTTATAACCTAATTACATTAATATTGTAACAGGTGTCTGAAAACTAGTATTTTTGACAATATCAATTATTATATAATGCTATCAATACTTAAAGTGTTTAATTTCAGAAACTGTCAATATCCAAATATTTCAGTGATTTTTTTAAATTAAGAAAACATTCTACCGTAGTTTACATGTAGTTGTTACCTAAAAAATTTGAATTTGTAAATTATTTTGTATTATTTAAATTATTTTTTTTTAAGAAATCCTATGAAATGAAATATCAATTGATACTTTTCCTGCTGCTGAACTGAAATGATTTCTAAAAGACAATGTACATGTAGGATGGTAATTCATTTATGAAATGCAATATCACTGGGCTGACTCAGATTGGCATAAATGCTTAAACCTGTGTTTGAAACATAAAACGTTTTGTTAAAAACTGCAAGCAAAAAAAAAAACCATATGGGTGTGTAAATCTATTATATACTTAATTACTATTTGTTGATTTTTTACTACCCGGTAATGCATATAATGACAGGAAAGGACCAACTTATAAACAGGAAATTTAAAAATATACTGCTCTTAAACAAATGATATTTGAATATAATCAGTGCAAGGTCAATTGTCATATTAAAAAATATATATAATAAAATAAATATGTATACCAGTGTGTATGGTAAGAAGAAATTTCAAATTTCTAACAATTTCTTTTAAGATAATCATCTAAATTGTGTTTGGAATTAATTTGATCAAAATTGATGAAAAAAAGAAAAAGCAAGGACATTCTTTATGGTAAAAAAATAATGAAAAGAAATTGAACTGAAATTGGCATAGACAGGTGTCTTTTCACAATTATAATGAAACTAGATCATGATTCAGAATGTTTATCACAATAGTAAATTTAAAATGTCCTCTCAACCTCTAGTCGACTACACTTAGTCTGTACCAGCAATTGTAGGACCTCAAATGTCCTATGTATGAAACTTAGTAAACATTTTTAATTTTAGCACAAACTTCACACACTGAGAGAGAGAGAGAGAGAGAGAGAGAGAGAGAGAGAGAGAGAGAGAGAGAGAGAGAGATGGAGAGAGATATTTATGAACTAGAAGCAATTAATTACATGTATACAAATGTATCACTTAACACAATCTTAATTTACGTCAATTTAAAATCCAGGGTCCAAAAGAAAAAAAAACTGTTAGATACTTAACATCACATCAATGCTGAATCTGTTTAAGTTATGATTTCAATATTTTTCGTAAGTGACTATTTTTATCTCATAAGATACAGTTTGTTTAAAATTAAAAAATTAAAAAATGCTTTAAATAATAATTATTCATTGGATCTGGATATTGCATTTAAATACTAAGTTTGAAAAAATTGATAAAAAAGTAACTCCAATTTTAAATCTGATTACAGTGAAGTTGAACTACGGTAATTCAAGTTTGAAACAACTATCAGAATATATACATGTCAAGGTTTTCACCAATAAATGAGTCATTTGCTGATTGCAGCTGCTTCAATATTACATGCACATTCTAGGTAACATTATTCCTTAATGCACTATACTGCACATGAACATATGTCTATACCGTTTTTTTTTTCGGTTTGATATAACCCATGTTATAATTAGACAGACAATATTCTGATATCACAATTTAACAAGATGAATAGTCAAATATCAAAGATTTTGGCCCACAATATTGAAGTGCACTCAGGCAAGGAATCTGCCTAACCTATCAAATTGACAACAAAGTTCATATATCAGGATTACAATCATATACAATGCAAAGTAATGACAAACTCATCAAAACAAATCTTAGCTCCTTATTTCACAAGATGTTATCATAAAGCTGTCCTATTCATGTCCGTAAGATTAACATGAACAGGGTTACAAGCCTGTCATCCTTCATTTATGTATTTTATTATCTTTTTATAAAAAATAGGGTTTACCAGTAAATAACCAGTAACATGATTGTAAACTAGTGTGACTTATCATCAAAAACTTATTATTAATAATTAAGCCTGTCTCTGTAATTGATTAACAATGACCAACATTTACATGAATCAGTTACACACATTATTATACAACGATCTGACCACATTTGTTTGTACTGTTATGAATCACAAAATAACACTATACCTATCAATGTAACACTATAAACCACAAATTTCAAATGAAAATTAAAATAACTTTGGCTTGCCAAATGCTTGGCTATTTAATGAATAGTGTCAAAACATTACTCTACCCCCACTCTCTCTCTCTCTTCTCTATGTCTCTCTCTCTCTCTATCCTAAACATGATTTTTTGAAATTGTTATATATCAGAAGGTGTGGTGATTATAGCTTGTGAAAAAATAAGCAATTCATCAAAAATTGTATATTTCCTTTGCCTTATCTAACACATAGAAGTTTAATTACATCAGTCAGTTTTAAAGTTTCACAGTTCTCATTAAATACACAAGTATAAAAAACTTATTTTGTAAATTTAATTTCTTGTCATTAATTTCTGTTTATCTAATAAGGTAACAGCTTTTAGAAACATTATTTTTTGGCCTTCACTGTTGAAAAATAACTTATCAATTATGGGAACATAGATCTAAAATTTATGAGAGACAAACTCCACTCAACAGGCCCAGCATCTTAATTAATGTGATCAATATCTAACAAACATACACTGCAAGGAAGATTGATCAGACACCTTGATCAGCCACAAATAGGCCTAGTACAAAGCATGAAAGAAATACATCTGAATTAAGTGAATAGGTAAATAAATTGGTACTGACAAAATGAATGCAGTATTTCTAGAACAATAATTAAATGAAATTCAAAGAAGAGTTTGTGAACTGAAAATCTTCTACTTTCTTAATATAAATAGTATCTTTGTTTATATTTTAATTTTTAAATATTTTACTATGATAGAAATGAATTACTAATTTTCAAATATCTGTGATAAAATTTATTTCTTTAAAAGAAATGAGAAACATGAAATGCAACATGTTATCAATGGCAAAGTTTCCAATTATTTTCCTTCCTTTTTTTATTCTTATCTCCTTTTCTAAAATTGCGAATTTTTTTTCACAAGTTCATTCAGCTGAAAGTAAAATGACAGATAAGAATTTGGTTCATAAACATGCCCCATATTTATTTCTGAAAAAAAATCAATATTATAAATTATATAGAAATGTCAAAATGGTTTTACCTTCCTATTTCGTCACCAACTTCATAATAATTTTCAAAGGGTTCTTGTTTAAACTCCATTTTCCTTAAAATTAAAATTATTCCTACTCAGAAACATGTTGCCTGCACCAGATATAAATATCTAAAAATATCCAACTACGGTATCATTTTGCAACTGCACACATGCAACATAAAAATTTAGGTTATGCGTCTATGACTCCGTGTTTGTCAACATCATGACATGCAGACAACGAACTAACTGGTAACCGGAAATGCTTAACCGCGGGGCTAATCAAAACAAACCTGTCATGTATCCCTTTCAAAAATTTCTATATTGCTAATTAAACAAAATATATATTGTAGTGAATATATTTATAAGATTGACTTTACGGTTATTCTTTATTTTATTTATTTATTTTTTAAATTTCATTTTGTTTAACCAGTGCGAGTCATAAACATGGCGGAGACCTTGCGACCATTTGTATATTGGGGACAAAAAGTTGATCAAATATCGCTAAAGTTGATCTTACGGATGTGTCTGTGAGTGAAACCAATTTTAAACAATTCAGTTTAAATTTCAGATCTTTGTTTTTTTGTTTTTTATGAGAATTTTTTTTAAAAAGATATTTTTCTCGATTCTCGTATGCATACATTTTGCAGACGTCTGACTCTGTTGTACTGTCTTAGTCTAACTACTGTCTGATTGACGTCTGCTGTAACACTGGTTGTCCAAGGTTTTAGAAAAGAAATCAATAAATATTGTATTATGTCTTATTCCGTTATGAAGCATGCATTTGTCGTAATTAACTTACACCAAAATGTACGCAATCTGAAGCGGGGTATAAAATGCATAGTCTGAAAATTATGATTCTAACCGATAGGGGTAATTAATATAAAGCAACATAAAGCAATATAAAGCGGTTTTATTTTCCTTGTTTTGGGGTTTTTCCGTTGAATAATGGTTTCTAACAACATTTTAACACTGTTTAAAATAAATTTCAATCAACTTTTATAGAAGAAATAGGCGCTTTATACTCATTTTTTTTTATCGATATTACAATATTTGCCGAGCCGCCATATTTCCTTCAGTGCGCATGCTCAGTTCGTGTTTGCTTATGAATGAACTACCGAAAGATGGAACACCTTTTTTCCTTTAAGACTTTCCTGGTGTCGTAAATTATGATTTTTTTTTCAAGTTGATCAACCGCCAATTAAAAAACCGACTTTTATGACCGAAACCAAACACGCGCGCTTGTGATTACCGAAGGATTAAAATAAATGAAAGATCAAAAGATCAAAGGATATATTTAACATACTATATAATTTTTATTTTAAAAAAAATACTTTATACTTATTATTTATAAAATATAATTCAGATTTTTATTATTTATAAAATATAATTTATGATTTTTTTATTTATAAAATACAATTTATGATTTTTATTATTTATAAAATACAATTTATGATTTTTATTATTTATAAAATACAATTTATGATTTTTATTATTTATAAAATATAATTTATGGTTTTTATTATTTATTAATATATTTATGATTTTTATTATTTATTAAATATAATTTATGATTTTTTTATTTATAAAATTAATTTACAATTTTTATTATTTATAAAATTATTTACAATTTTTATTATTTAAAAAATAATTTATAATAGTTTATAATAACGAATATAAATTTTAATTTTTATACAATGAATCTAAATTATAATTTGTATATAATAATTTTCAATTATAATTATAATTATAAAATTATAAAATTATAATTTATAATTTATTATTTATAATTTTTATATTATATTATTTTTTAAAATGGATTTATTTTCTTATTTTTTTCATTTCTTTATTTTATTTAGTTTATTTTTTACATAAACCTATCGCCTTTATAATAGATAATTAAATTATTAGATATAATTGCGTACAAGCAGATTACAAATGGAAATGGGAAAGCATGCACCGACGAATATGAATTAATCACGAATTTAATAAAAAGGTCTAATCTACTTGTCCTGTCATTCTAGGGCCGATCTTTTTTACACTGGGATGAGGAGTCCACATCAAACCAGAGATTTTTTTCGCATATTTCGGGAGTTCTAAATGCAAAAATAAAACCATACCGAGCTAAGTTTGGCTAATTTGGTAATAGGAACAGATGAGGAAAAAGCTCTTATCAAGGCTTTAAAATCAGCCTTTCCCTGGGTTAATATGACGTTATGCACTAGGCATATTGAAAATAACGTTTAATATCATCTTCGTCGTAAAATCGGCATGTCAGGTGTGGAAATTAGGCCTATTACGGACAACTTGTTCGGGGACAATGGTTTATCTAATTCCAATACACTTTTAGATTTTGATCTTAAAATTTCTGAATTTCGGATTCGAAACAAGACGGGTTTGTGGGAAAGTTTCAACTTCCTAGAAAAATAATACTGAACTGCGAGTCGATAAATCATTCATTAAAAGCTGCTATAAAATGGAAACCTCAAAGGTGTCCGGATTTGATAAAGTTTTAGAAAGGGAGGTTAAATTTCAGGAAAATTTAATTAAAATAGCGATTCAGGGCATTGGGGAATTGAATCTCGCTCCTAAATTTCAGTACCTAAAAATTAAAGAAACTGTTTGGGAACGGAAATCGGAACACGAGAAAGATAGCATACTTAAAAAATATATGGATTCAAGCATTCAAACTCAAAACTGGTCACATCAACCGATGGTCTATTACAAGTCCCTAAAACAAGGGCCATTGCCACTAAACCGGGTCAGAAACGAAGAGCTCGATCCAAAAAAAGAATTCGCTACCCAAAATAGCTAAGATTTAAAGCTGCATTAAGTTTTCCAAAGAAAAAATTAAAACGGTGCTAATCTCATAACTGATGTTCCTAATGAACAATGTTACATTTGGTTCAACGATAAAAGCTCGAATAAATACAGAAATTACAGTATTTACCCAGCGAGATGCAGCATTTGGGATCTAATATTAGAACATGGTTACGTCATCAAAACCCGGGTCATTTAAACACAACTTTCAAAATGTTGAAATACGATAAATTAAACACAGAACTTCGTTGAATTTGTCATTTGTGACTTAGTAAGGGATAAATAACACCATTCAAATACATCTGGATGCTGCTTGTAGCACACGTACAAATGTGCGCCACCCGACTTTATTATTTTTATTTATTTTCTCTGTTACCATAAGGCCATCTGTCGTATTCAGTACTTATTTTTATTTTAACATACTTGGTCCGGGTGCTGTGCCTGTAGCACACGCACATATGTGCGAAACCCGACTTTTTCTTGATAATTTTTATGTATATATTGTATCATACTTTTTGTATATTAGTAAATATTTTGGTCCCCGGGAGAACTTATAAATCATTTATTATTCAGTTTCAGTTTCACTAGTTTAATAACTTTAGTTAAGTATTAAAAGGGGTCGAAACTTTTCTGGTGCTGCCAGACTGAACTTTAAAAAAAATTATAAAATTAAATAAATTTCCTTTTTTTAAAAAAGGGAAGCCTGTGAAAAACTTTATTTATTATTATTTTTTTTATAATTTTAATTATTAAAAAACAGAAACGAAAAGCATAAGAAAATGATAAAGCAAAATTATTACTTTTATTATTATTATAATTTTTATTTATATTATTTAATTATTATTATAAATTTAGTGCACATTATTAATTATTTACGGCACCAGGAAAGTCTTAAAGGAAAAAAAGGTGTTCCATCTTTCGGTAGTTCATTCATAAGGAACACACG